>JAHREE010000531.1:3185987-3619643 GCA_033628505.1 Tringa tobata | reverse complement strand
GGGCACCAAGGCGGCCTTGTAGGCAAGATGGTCCTACCCCCTGTAGTTTTCCACTGGGAGCTGGTGGCCGAGTGCCTCTCCAGAACTGCCGTGCCGAGTTCCTCGGGGGCTGGTAACGGGACAGGCTGCAGGGAAGTGCCTTATTCCAGCGGCCCAGCTATGGGATTTTCCTCTCAGAATATAGCTTTAATTTGCAGCATACAAACTTGCAGGGTTTCCTCATTTGCAGTTGAGGAATAATTTAAGATTACATCTTTAAATATTCATTGCTAAAAGTGAAAGTTTGAGTTCTCTTTTAATTTGCTTTTGGATGGTAATTTTTTGGCGTATGTGCTCTTGTATCCTAACCTGTAAAACATACAAAAAACTTCAGTTCTAAGTGAAGTATTAACAAAATGTATTTTTAGAAGTGCTGCAGACAGAAATCCACCAAATACCTGCATTTGCCCTCACAGCTCTGGTTTTGTTTGCCTCATTCTCTGTTGTAATAGAGATACTACCTCCCTCTGGAGATACCAATGGATCGAGGGTACTGTCAAGGTGAAACAGGTTTCTCTTCTGATACTGTGACAGGACTAATTGTGCCTCCAGAGCAGATCAGTGTTGGATCATACACCGTGCTTAGTCAGGCCTCGTGTTTGACCGCTTCGGCAATATCTCCTTTGCCCTCTCATTCTTCGGGACTTTACCTGTGCCGTTCTGCTTCAGCATGTTCCAATTTTGAATGTGGAGTGGTTTATAAACTCAATTCTGAGAGTTTATAAAAGGGTTTATAATGGGGGCCACACTGGAAGGATTTTCCGCGCTTGCTGTGAATTAAAGTGCACAGAGCATAGTCTTGCATTTTTCAGAGCAAATATGGTATACTGGCCTTTTGGTGAAAGAGAACAGTTATTCTGTAATTAAATAGATATTTGATAAGATATTTTTGTCACTTCTCCACCATGTGTGGTGGGAACACATATAGGAAAAACTGGGTATGAAAGAAATAATGAGTACGAGTTTCTTTGCAAAATAGAATGGAAATTGTTGCTTTCATCTAAGTGACCGGAAATGTTACTGTAGCAAAAAGTAAACGGTCACAGGTAATGAGCACTTGTAGTGTTTGGTATAAACTTCCCCTTCGAAGTCTGTTATTTAATAAGTAAATATTCAACAGTAATTGTGAATGCTGTACACACAATAGACTGTTATATCAATACGCAGCTAACTTCTGCTAAAAGTAGCCCTCTAAAGTAGCAAACTGCAGAACTCTATGTTCTGCGTGTGCTGGCCAACTGAAAGCATCTACTCCCGCATTTCAAAATTACAGTGTGTGAAGAATTCCCAATTACCAAAATATAGGAGGGCAGCAAATTTTTTTAAAAAATGAAAAAAAAATCTAGTCATATTAGTGAAATTTTTAAATGTTATTACCAACTTTCTTGTTACTCTGCTGTTTATTTTTGTAGCCAGAAATAGACTGTGGTACTTGTTGTCATTAATCGTAGAAGCCAAGCAGCAAAGGAGCTTTTTATTGTTGCTGAAGCATTGTGGAAAACATTTAGTTTCCTCCTTCATTGAAAGTAAACCAGAAATACAGCTCTATTTTTTTTTTCTCCTTAAATAATATGTGTGCATCTAGGAATTTTCGAAGTACAAATTTGTTAAATATTTTCTCAAGCATAGGATACTGTTTGGCCAATTTCAAGTCAGGTGGTTTTGTTCTTTAGCTTGGTTCTGTGAGGTACTTGGAGTCTTTTAAATCCTTTGCTTCTGTTCTTTCCAATGCCAGCATGATGTGAAGCTGAAATAATCATCCATGTAGGGTCCCCTTTTATCAAAAATCAGACTGTTGAGACTGGCATTGTCTTACCACCTCTGCATGCACTTAGGAGATGAGGGCAACACAGAGTCAAGGTTTTGCAACAAAGTGTAGCAGGAAAAATCCCACATTTTACAGGATAGAGTCTTCAGTACAGTCATTTCATGACTACATATTGTTTGAGTATTTGATGTACACATAAAATTTGATGTATTTCTTGTGGGAGTTAGTATCCCTCAATGTTTGTACTTTTTTTTATTCTATTTTTATATTTGAGTGTGGATCTGTTTATTAGTTATCACTCTGTATTTTGAAAGACACACATGCTTACCATTATAATATTATAATTTAAAAAAACAGTTACATGTTATTGTTTCCTTATCATGGAATTGTGACATGATGTAATTTGTGTTAAAACTTGTAATGACTTGATGTGAGTAGTATGAAGCCTTTAGCTGATTTTCAAGAGTCTGGTACCTGATTAAGACTCCTGTGTTATAATACATGGCTGCAGCTTGCTCTGTTGGAATGGCAACTGGTAAGTGACTTGGACCACATGGTCATATCGCCAAATACGTTGAGTTCTTGGCCATGCAGTTGTTGCCATTCCAAACCCTAAGCCAAGCGGGAAGTTAATATTTGATGTCGAGTTGTAAAATAGAGAGATAATCTGCTTCTAGTGTACAGCTGACCTAGACTGTAATGGGCCAGTGTAATTGTTATGCTCTACTGGAATATTTTAGTTTTATGTTATTTTTAGAAACAAAGGTGATATACTAGGCAAAATAGTTTGCATTTAGTGGTATTAGAAATTAAAGCATCTATTCTGATGAGTGTTGAGTTTTATGAAACAGCTGTTAAAAGAAAAAGGAGGAAAAAAAAAAGGGGGGGATGCTAATGTACTTTAATCCAGGAGAGCCCATGACAATAATTTACTATGTGGTGTAATGCTGCATAGAGTTCTTACAGGTATTTGTGTCTATGCATAAACTGCTCTGTTTTGTAGATGTAGTGAAGTCAGAGATCATTATGTAATTTTGCTAATGTAAAGCTGGTGGAAACCTTAGTAGAGGAGGTAGGGCATGCTGTCCTCGCAAATGGGCCTAGGAGCGTAAGCCATGTCTCAGTTCCCTGCACAGTGCCTGACGTTACATTGTGGTTGAGCAATGGAGCTGGGCTACTTTCAAAGAAAATGGTGTGTCAGTAGTTAAGTGTGAAATATACGATTTTACACTCAAATACAGTAGGCAGAGGAGACCATAGCATAGCAGTCTGTTACATCAGTAATTTATTTGTGTCTTACAAATAAGATCCTACAATCTTAGGAAAGTCTACCTGAAAAGTGTACTTGAATGAGAATGATTCTTCGGAGGTATGTAACCTTCAAAACAGGATTCCTTGGTGGCTAAATTAAAATTTATTTTTGCTGTAGAATGGAATATAGTGAAAACTGAAATACTGCTGATCTTGCATCCAACAAGAATGGGAGTGAAATATCCATATAACACTAATTTGTTTGTAGAGTGGTTCTGGACTGTGCAGATTGTTTACTTCCTGGTGTGTTACATGTAAAGTTTAATGTTTGCATTGTTAATAAAAGTTTTAACAGCCAAAGAGCTGAATTTGATTTGCAATTTAACAATTAGACTAAACTTTCCTTTTTATGTTTTTGATCTCGCTAGGTTGGCAGCCTAGGTGGTTTGTTTTAGACAATGGGATATTGTCATACTATGATTCACAGGATGATGTTTGCAAAGGCAGCAAAGGAAGTATAAAGATGGCTGTGTGTGAAATAAAAGGTAAGAGTTAATAGATTTCTACTTGAGGAAATTTTACCTGCCAGGGAAATAGAAAAGATCACCCAACATATGTCGCATCCCAAGCTTTTCCTCCTCTATTTTTGTTTATCCATAGTCCAATGTGACTGCTTTATAGTTCAGAAATAATAATGAATGTGAATTATGAAATGGTGACAAAGAAAAATGCTTTTGACAGTTAGAGCTCTGTTTTGAGATTTAGAACCCACCATGCATTCCTTTCTGTTATGAATCGTTGTGTGCATGTGGCTTATGCAAGTTACCTTGGCTAGTTATTTAGTTCTACGTCTTATCCCTCTTATGACCAGGGGCAAAAGATTGATTCATAAATGCAAGTTTTTCAGAAGAGCAGCAATAGTGACCCAAAAGAGGAGATTGTTATAAACGGAGAAGTTTAGTCTTTTGTTTCCCTGAGTGGCTTTTAATTTTATCGCTGTTAGCAGCTGCCCACATGCATAGGTGATGGGTGTATTAGAGTTAGTACGTGAACTGTTTGTGTCACACTGTGATTTTAGTCTTTAGTGTATTCTAAGTTGTACGTCAACCTCCTTGGCTAATAGCGAGGCATTGCCTTAGTCTCCCTTGCTTTCAACTTGTGGCCTCTTTCCAGATACCCGCGGGTGGCTGCGCTTGTGATGTGGGTACTTGTATATTAAAAAGTTGGGCTTCTTATTTTATGTGGGCCACCAAGTATTTTTGTGGTAACTCTTTTTTGTTACTGTTTCCTTGGTGTAGATGAAATGAATGATATAAAGTGGAAGGTCCCACTTTTTGGATATTCCAGTTGTCTGTTTTCTTGTCAACGTATTTTTTTGGTGAAGGAAAGATAAAAGTCAAAGTCTGGATTTGGTGCAGTCTCCTGCATCTATGGCTAGTACAGAGTGGGTCTGGAGGAACTGTGGTTGATAACATGAAAACCAGTAGAGTATTCAGTTAAAGATAATGAACTGTAAGAAAGTTGACCTTACGTCTTGGTTCTAGGACTCCACAACCTGTAGCCAGATTTTGTCTAAAAGAGGGATTCTTTCAGTTTCTAGCCTAGCTCTCCATAAATACTATTCCTTGCAATAGAACCCTCCAGTTCGCCATGTTTAGGCCAGGTTTGGAGTACAACAGTTGCTACAGATTCATACGCAGTTATGCAGAAAGGGAACCCCATTGTACTGGAGTCTGGCCACTATTCGGTGTCTCGTGTTCTTATCTGTTGACTTGAAGGCATGCTGGGGAGAGGGGTTGAGCAGCTTTGGGCTTTTTGTTATTTAGCGGTAGTACATTGTGACTTAGTGTATTACTATGGGTTTGTAATAAACATTTTAAAATACTTAGATCGGCATTTAATAAATAATTGTTACTGACTTGAGGGTTTTGGGTTTTTGTTAATTGTTTTTTTCTCCTCTATCGTAAGTTCATGCAACAGACAACACAAGAATGGAGCTAATCATCCCAGGGGAACAGCATTTCTATATGAAAGCAGTTAATGCAGCTGAAAGGCAAAGGTGGCTGGTTGCACTGGGGAGTGCAAAAGCCTGTTTAGCAGATACTAGAACAAAGAAAGAAAAAGGTATGTGTGTTCCTTAGAGCAATGTTCCTTACAGTCTTACCACTTTTTCAAGTGCTTGTTTTCAGTTAATGATAATGCAAATATTGTGGTAGAAAGTCAATATTGTTGTCTTGAAATAATTGTGATTTATATTTATAGTCATCTATATTCTCCCTTCATGCTTGAATTAGAGGTCACCTTCATTGACCTCTTTTGTGTTAAGAAGCTAAAATACCAGCAACTTATTGTTGTTACGAAAGCAAACATACTGTTTATAGCTGTTGTGAAGGCATTTTGTTTCTGCTGTTTTGATTCTTTATAGTTACTATTGGCTTTTTCCATAATTTTTCTTGGATGGCTTAATGTAACTATTTCCAGCCACTCCGGTGGGTGTAGACTTCATGCATTAAATGCTTTCTCCATTACATTGCAGCTAAGAAAGATTTCAACTTTATCTTTCCTCTTTCTTGATGCTCATTAAATTAGCCTCAAACTAATTAGTACACACCATTGTATGCTTCAAGGACAGTTCTTGACTCTTTGCAAAACTGAATTTTTCTCAAAATTAAGTGAAAGTTTAAGTGAATTTTTAAATTGGTATTTAAATTTAATGAAAAGTGCTTAAAATGTAAAATTTATACATACATTATGCGCAATAAATTGCTATTTCCTTTATTTTTTATAGAAATAAGTGAGACCAATGAATCTCTTAAAACCAAAATGTCCGAACTTCGTCTCTACTGTGATCTTTTAATGCAGCAAGTTCATACAATACAAGAATTTGTTCACCATGATGAGACTCGCTCTCCTCCCAGCATTGAGGTACAGAATTTCTAGAATACCACTGGAGAACCTGATTATATAATATACCTCAAGTTTCTGTAGACATCTTACGCCTTTTTCATCTCTCTAATTTTGGGACATTTAGCTGAAGGTCAATTTTTGAGTGCTTATGAGTCTATAATACGAACAGTGATTATATCTGCATAAAGTACCTGGATGGTTTAACTGTAATTGTAACATGCATTAGGAAGCAATTGTGCTATTGAGTCATTTGGTTAAAAGTCCAGAAGAACTGTCGTATGAGTTACGCAATAACGTGTCTTGTTTTGCATCTCTGTTACAGGCAGAGAAGTTGAAACAATCTTGTTTGTCCATTCTTTATGTCCTTGTGTAGGAGGGTATTCTGCTTTGTTATCAGTGAAAGCTAGTGTTACAGATATTGGAAACCTGCAGGGTAGATAAGTCTCTCTGAATATGCTCAAGTAAAATTATTCTAGTATTTCTGCTTTTGAATGAAAGTTAGTACTAGAAATTATGAATGGCTTCATTCTTTACACTCTTGAATAGTGTGTGGACAATATTGTTGTCCACATAGGGCAAAGCAAGGAATTGATGCTTGGTCACAACACAGCAAATGGTTGTCAATTTACAGCAAGGTGAAACTGACCTGCAGGCTTCTTGCACTAGAGCGATAAAGCTGTGTGTGCGTCCTGCTACAATTCATTTTTTTTTACTGAATGATCTTCTGATGTCAGTTAGTCAGTCTGAGGCAAGCTTTGCAGTAAAAACGTTACAGTTTTGTTGGTTGATACCCTAAAGAAATTCAGATTTCAGGAAGAAAGTACAATGCTGTCACATTTGCTTGCTTAAATTAACCTCATAGGAAGGTGTACCTTTGATTAAATAAAATGAGAAATAGAATTTCTTAGTGTTATGGAAGGAAATCAACTTGTGTCTGTGTGGGTGGTGGTGCTGTGAGAGTTGTATTTGCATCTTTTCATTTATTTTCTTGCTTATGCTTGTGCTTTCATTTATTTTCAGAACATGAATGAAGCCTCTTCCTTGCTTAGTGCCACATGTAATACCTTCATCACAACACTTGAAGAATGTGTGAAGATTGCTAATGCCAAGTTTAAGCCAGAAATGTTCCAGCTGCCTCACCCTGATCCCTTAGTTTCTCCAGTGTCACCATCACCTGTTCAAATGGTTTAGACATTTTGAAATACTAGCTTTTCTAAGTGTTATATTGTTGGTTGGATGGGGGAGAGGGGAGGAAGAATAGCAAAAAACTATGCTATTGCTATGTGCTATGATGTCAGCAGTTGAAATCTTGACTCTGTTATGATCAGTACTGGTGCTAAATATAAATCAACAATTTTCCATTCCTAATCTTTTTTTGCTAGTTTTTACATAATCAGAGTAGTTTATCGTACATGTCAAGACCCTGTATAAATGAATGAGGTTTAACTTTTCCTCAGTTCAACTGTTTCTTTGTTTTTTAGAATGCTAGCTGTACACTAACCTTAAAAATTTCATAAACTTGCCTCCTGTTTAAACAGCTAAGTGCCTTGTAGCTTGAAGCACTTCAGCAAGATAGCATATCTTTCAGTGTATGTAATTCAAAAAGTTTGTATTAATCTTACATGCCCTTATTTAACAAAAAGGTAAATAGTGGTAAAAATATTACTTGCGTGACTCTTCACTACTGATTATTTCCCTTAGAATGATGTGTGGAATCATCTTCAATGTCTTCTTGATCATTCCAAGATGAACTCTGTTGTGGGATTTTGTGTAGAAATCCTTTTCTTTGCATTTGGACCTCTTGTTTCTTTGTCTTCAATCAGTTTACTAACAGAGCTGATCATTATTGGTCAGCTTTGATAAGCATAGAGGTTTGACAATGATATCAGAAGAACCACAAGGAATCAAGAGGCAGGATTTGGCTTTATTGTGTAATGGGGAATGCAAGCAGGCATTCGGTAGAGGAAAAAATTCTTGATATTTCTGTATAGCACAGCAATTAACAAATGGCTCTATGAGTAACATTGGAGCAAGAGAGAATGAACTCAATTAAAACTAGGTAGTGTTTTTCTGTAGCAAACTATTTCCTGTGTGAATGCTTTAAAAGTTTTGATACTGATGGCAATCCGTTTGTTTTGATATAGTTAAATAAGATTTTTAACAAAGAATGTTGCTTTTAATTAAAAAAAAAGCCCTCTCTCTTTGTAAAAACTGTAAATAAAGTAAAAATTAATGTAGGTATGCATATTATTCTTGTAAGTAGCTTGTGACATGGTTTGTTGTTTGCTTATTTAGTTTTTTTCCCCTAGATGAAGCGTTCCATTAGCCACCCTGGTCCTTGCTATTCAGAAAGGTAATTTTCTATTTTCTTAAGCTTTTTTCTTATGTCTCAAAAAACCTCGCTGAACCTGTTAGCATTAAAATCAAAATGTGAGAAGAATTGTCCACCTGGGGGCAAGAAAAATTAATCAGCATAAATTGATCTAAATTTGTAAATTTAAGGGTGCAGATTATCAGGATTATCAGTGTCAGTGGCAAATAATGCAGCTGCTGTCTCAGACTATAAAAATTTCCTCATAATAGAAACTTTATGCAAATGATTTATTCTGACAAGTTCATTAAATTAGACATAGAGCTTGAAATGCTAACATTCTTTTTGAGTCAGTGTTTCAGATTATTGAGTTATTTTTTCTGCATGCAAAAATTATGTTACATTTTTATTTCTATTTTCACACTTTATAATTGTGAAAATTAAAAATGTTCTGTTGAGTGCCATTTTTAGTTTACTATAGTGAAAACCATTGATACTAACAGTTTAATCTGAGCACCAGAATTTTTTTAAATTTAAAGTTTGTGTGAGTTGTTACAGATTTTGCTTACTTAGAGATCTCATTTCTTTTGTAGGAATAATCACTCTGTAAAAGAGCCAGTTTCCCTTCACCGATTTTCACAGCGGCGCAGAAGAACGTACTCAGATACAGAATCTTACAGTGATACTCCCCTTGAAGATTCTCAGAGTAAGTTGGGGAGAGGGGTGGTTGTCTTTTGTATCTTTCTGTACAATTTACTGCCCTATTTACAGCAGCTGTTCCAGTACTGATACCAGCATGAAGAAAAAAGTTTTCTTAGTTATGCAAAGTTTTGGTTGTAAGATTCCTATATCATAAACTGAAGCACTTGTGTAGTTCATTGTGATGCTGACTTTTGCTGGCTTTCATTCATATTGAAAAGGACCTTACACCTGGAATAGTTGTGTTGAAGTCAGTGAGACTACTGGCAAGATAATAGAGTCATAACCAGAAAAGAGATGTTTGTATTAATAGAATCTTACATGAGTGATATCCTGGTAAGTTGTCTGGAATAATGTTTGCAGCCTGCTGTTGTCACAAAACTAATTCGCCTTTCTGTGACCCCTGTGACTGGCAGGGTGTAATTTCTACCCAGTGCATTGCAGGAAGATCATTCATTTCAGTGGCTGCTTGCCCTTTGTAGAGAACAGCACTGTTCTGAAAGAGTGCAGTCTTGCCAATAATAAATAAAAGCAACCCAAAAATTATGAAATGATGTCATGATTAGCATATTATTCCCTCACAATTAGATAGGCCTACTGAGTTAGAAGCCAGTTCTTCTGTGGTTTTTCCTTTTGAATCTTGCTGTCATTTTGCCTCCATCCAAACTCCTCTCTGGAAGACTTTAACTTGACTAGTTCTTCTTGACTACTTTTGGTTTATTCTTGCTTCCTGTTGAGTGCTTAGTGCCTCACTTGCATAGAAAAAACCTGAGGCCTCTGCATTGCTGAAAGCCCATATGATCACAAAGATGTACTAATGCTTTACATTCTATCATGAAGCAAGTGTTCGCACTTTTGCACCATTTTCTTGGTTCTGTGATGCTCACGTGTTGCAGGGTGGCCACCTGTTTCACCTCCTGCATGCTTGTATGCCCTGTGCTGGTGGCAGATGAATCCCAAGCTAATAAACTTAGTTTAGATCCTATTCTGTGACTCATCGGTCATGTAGGTTAGATTCTATTCTGTGTCTCGTTGGTCATGTAGGTGCTCATCAGTCCAGCTTCCTACAATGCAACACTTTTGTTGTTACCATCTGGAGCTTCTGGTATTGGTTACACAGTTTGACTCTTCAGGACTGCTCAAACGAGTCTTTGTCTTACGTGTTTCTGCTAATACCAGGCTTTTATGTTTCCTTACTATGTAGCTCTAGTTTCTAGCTCAGTGTCTCTGAGTGTTTTTGTTTTCTTTTACTGTGTTAGAGGCTTCCTCTGATACCTTCCAATTATCTTTGCTCTTTCTCTTTCCTGTCAGGTAGCCTAGTAATACACAATTTGCAGTAAGTCATCCGTTTCATTTTAATAACAGAAAATGTCTTAATTAAATGCTTATCGATGCATTGGTTCTTTAAGAAAAAATGTTTGTGTGTTCCTCGTATGGAATATGTCTGTATCTCACAGATTACTGTCCTTTCTAATGCACTGTGTATTTACAAAAAAAAAAAAAAGGGGGAAAAATGACTGGATTTACACTAGCTGAACATTTTTCGTATCTGTCAACCTTTGGCATGATATTGATTGAAATGCTTCATGAGAAGTCCAGGGTAATTACACTTCTGATCGCTAACTATTTCCTATACATAAGCAAATAGAATAATTGACAGATCAGATGAGGTTTTTTGGGGTTGAAATTTAATACTTACTGATATCTTCATAGGATCTGCTCACTGTTCTAGAAGTGCTGTCAATGGAGATCTGGTATCATCAACCATTCCTGAAGAAAATAGATCAGTATCAAAAGAAGGATCTGAACTGGAAGAGACTCTTTCATCCCTTTCTTCCTGAACAAACTGAAAGTATTCAATTTTCTATAAATAAGGCTATGCAAAAGCTGCTGTAATTATACTGTTGTTATAGGAAGTAGTCTTTTCCCTTTTTAGAAGGATTTCTCTGCACTTTATAGAATAACATAAAGAATATCTTTGAAGTGTATTTTATCTTTATATAGTTTATTTGCAAGAGTATTTTCCTAATATTTCACAGTTTGAATGTGCATTTTTTGGAACAAATGATGGCTTAACAGATAAGCATCCACATTTGTAAACGTAGCTCTTTTTAAAAAGTGTGAAGGTCTGACTGATACATTAGTAAACCTGCAGGTTATAAACTTCAGCAAAAAGGTTTCATTTTTTTTGGAGAAAATGTAACTTGTGCCATGGGCCTCTTGGTCATTTATACCGGTCCTCCACCAGGAGCTGTGATTAGCCCAGTGATGGCTTTTTTGCCTCTGTAAGGGCTGTAGGAATGGGCACTAATGAGTCTGCTCTAGCAGCTTGAAAGTAATTGACATTGCCTTCTTTAAAAACACAAGGATATACATAATCCGGTCCTTATTTTTAGCCAATGAAAGTAGAAATATTTAGTGTATTTTTCTAAACAAATGTATAAAAGTAACTTAATATGAAGCATTTGTACCAAACATTGGATATTTAATAATTTTTATTTATTTATTCTTTTTTGCATCAAAAATTTCTACCTACTTTCACTACTAAAGATCTAAAGATCTACTAAAGGCTTCAAAATGTGCATAAATTGCTTCTGGGGTGTGTAGCATCACAAGTAGCTAATGCAGCACTGTTAAGATTTACTCTGCTCACTTAAGATGGGTTTTTAGCAAAGTATTATAGAAGCAAGAGCTGAAATATTCGACCATTAAGCTGCTGTTGTAATGAATATTTGTATCTATACATATTTTATTTATGATGTATTTATACAAAAGGGAGCTTCTGTTTTTGCAACTCCTTTATATCATTTGAGGATGGTAGATACCAGAAAAGGGATTCTGCTCTCAGTTACCACAGTGTAAATGTGCATTAACTGTAAGTGAGATCGGAGTCTGACTCTCTTAATTAATGAGTAATATAGTATAACAGTGCCTACTAGCACCTTGGTCCATAAGGCTGTTAGAGTTAGCATTGTAAGCTTTGGGGGATTTTTTGGGTATTCATTTAGGGATAAACTTTGTCTATAAAGTCTTAGCTGTAGAGCACTTTAAGCAAGCCATTTACTGTTTTTGATTTACACAATTGTTAAATAAATGTACAGGGTTTTTTGCACTCAAGCACATACCAAAATATGTTTTTATAAGCAAATCTTCTTTAATTTGGTTTAACCCGTCTTCCTTTTGTGTATATGAATGATTTGGTGTTTTTGAAGCAGGCTGGAGAGATCAGAGTGGAATGGAAGCTTTCCTTATAAATTTCTAGAATATTGATTTATCTAAATTAAAATAGGTCCAAATGTTGAGGAAAAACATATGAGCTGTTGCACATATATAAAACAGTGGTTTATAAACCATTATGTCAGGGTCGACTGGAATGGTTTGTACAAGTGACGTTATTCGTGGATACCAGCTCAGAGCTGTCATTTGTGCTCAGTTCTGTCCGTTTTCATGCATTTGCATATGCATATCAGACACACACGCTTGTACATTTTTTTCTGAATGTTTGCTTTAATGTATTCTGTATGACACTTATGACAATTGTAAAAATAAGTATTAAAAAAGATGTTCAGAGAAGTAAACTGCATATTGCAATGAGAGTGTTGTCTTGAATCGTATGCCTAGAGCTGCTTTTTGAAATCTCACTGAGGTTTCTGCCAGCTTGCGTTGTGTTAAATAATTGTCATATTAACAAATCATAGAATCATAGAGTGGTTTGGGTTGGAAGGAACTTTAAAGCTCATTGAGTTCCAACCCCCCTACCGTGGGCAGGGACACCTCGCACCAGACCAGGCTGCTCAAAACCCCATCCTGCCTGGTCTTGAACACTTCCAGGAACGTGGCATGTCTAGGCAACCTGTTCCAGTGTGTAAAGAATTTATTCCTAATATCTAATCTAAATCTCCCCTCTTTCAGTTTAAAACTGTTCCCCCTCGTCCTGTTGCTCCACTCCCTGATAGAGTCCCTCCCCACCCCTCCTCTAGGCCCCCTTCAGGTACTTGAAGGCTTTTATAAGGTCTCCCTGGAGCCTTCTCTTCTCCAGGCTGAACAACCCCAACTCTCTCAGCCTGTCTTCACTGGAGAGGTGCTCTAGCCCTCCGGTCATTAGAAATATCTCTTTCTGGCTTTGAACTACTACAGAGAAAATAGTTTGGACTCCACTTGTGCATAAAAACCTCTGAGACTGATTAGTGCATGTAGGAGTAAATAATAATTTTAAATACTGCCACAGATAGGAATGTTTAGATTTGTTTCAAACACAAAATTCGCATATAATTCCTTCAACGCTGTTTTGGGTTTCTCTGTGTCACTAAAGCTGAAATGATAGTTCTGTATATATGTAACATGTAGCCTTTTTATATATACCTGTGCAAAACTGTGGCAAAAATCCTGCATGTGTTTCAGTGAAATCGGAGAGGATGGTATACTGTCATACTTTTGGCATCTGAAACTAAGAAATCTGAAAAGTAAGAAGTAAGTATTTCAGAAACTAAGTATCTGAAAATGATACTTAGCTGGCTGAGTCGCAATGTGTAGTAAGACTAAAAAAAAATCTGGATGCTCTTACATTTTTATTTTCAAGTTTAGGGGAGCGTTTATGAGGAATACCTAATTGTACTGACATTTTTTTCTGGTGGAGAAGGGGAGCTGAACCCCAACATAGAATGTGTAATTAGTACTTCTAGTTTTGATTACAGTTGCTGCTGAAGAGAGACATCTGAAACCAATTTTTTAAATAGTATTTATCACTTAAATAATATAAGCATATTACATGTATTTAGGTGAAAAGTGCTAACTTCTAGTTAGTTATATCTCTGAAGTCTCTTAGTATCAGATAATTAAAAATGGAGTGTGCTTAAATGGCTTACGATCTTGTGCTATAAAGAATTAATGATCAGTTTTCAATGATTTGGAGATTTATGAATACTGAGATTACGATGTTCAGGGTCTTTAAACTTCTGAAAATTAATGTTTGTATTTCTTTCCACTTAGTGTATAGTAAGTCAGTTTGACTTTTTTTAAAATCCTGCTCCCCACCTTCCATCCTGTCTTTGGGATAGGAATACTTCAGAGGTTGCTTCTGCATAAAAAAAAAAAAAAGTAATTTATTTAAAAATTGAAATCGCAGCTATGTTTGTTAAGGCTATTTTGAAAAACTCTATCCTTCAGTTGCCACCATCAGGTTAGGTATTGTAGTGTAGCTGTTGTTCCTGCTGGTGTTAAGTTACTAAGTTTTTAAAGGGGTATAATACCTGAATGAGGGAAATGTCTGTGTCTGAAAATTAAAATTGATGTTCCTCATTATCCTGCTTTAAAAGAGTTATTATGAAACCTGCCTTTTATGGGCATTTATTTACTGATTACTTTGGGGGCTGAACCTAAGAGTTCCAGATCCAGATCTAGAAGAGTAAGTTACTGCTTAAAGGGGATTTATGTAGAAGCTGGGTGCCCAAATCCACAGTTGCCATCCTGAAGATCTCTGCTGTTTAACACGGAAGACTGAAGGACCATATAGATTTTTATTTCACTTGTAAAGCTCCCCAGATGCCTGCAACTCTGTATGTACATCCTTAGAATTGCCACTGGCTTGGAAGGACTTGGCCCCTTATCAGCTAACTTAAGCAGTACCATAAGAAAGTAATAAGACTGTTTTCCTTGCTTTGCTGTCTGGTGCTGCCTTTTTCCTCATGGTAGGATGCCATCATTGGGGCTGTTTGTGCACCGAGGTGCTCGCATTGCCGTATCCTGACTGTTCTACCCAGCACGTGTGTGGGATAGAAGGCTAAAGATGAGAGCACAACTGGATCTTACGGATGTGTTAAAAAAAAAAAAAAAAAAAAAAGATAGGTCTCCTTCAGCTTTTTCAAAGGGAAGAGTAAACGGGCATCTCCAAGACTGTCAATTATAAATGTCGAAGGTAAGACTTTAAATCCTGTCAAGGGACAGGATTTAAGAGTATCGTCTCCTTTTCCCTGTGTTTCATATTTTCTTGTGATAACTATTTCTTTGGCTGCTTCTGTATCTTCCCTTTCTCAGTGCACTCTGTAGGCTGCCTGGCCATTTTCCAAGAAGTTTGGGTTACAGTGGCAGAAGCAGGTTGTAATTACATTACGTGGGTCTGACACTGACTGTAATTTTCTGACATGTAAGAGTACCTTATTTTCTCTGTCATCCTTTCTCATTTGTAATGCTGTTGTTAGTACTATGGCATGTTCCAGTGTGGGAACGACTGAATGATTTATTTTTGACTGTTAAGCTTTGGGATTTTTTAATAGATATTAGGTATTTTGATTTTATTTTTTTTTTTAAATCCAAGATCTAGAACATTATCATCTTCAAAAAGGGGGAAGGAAAAAGAAAACAATTAGAGAAGATTTATTTTAAATATTTTATCAGAGATGTGAGGGGTTTGTGTTCTGTTAATATCATTTTCTCCCTTTGAAGGGCAAAGTCATTGAAACTGGAAACGATGGTAAAAATTGAAATGCAATGTAAAGACTAGGGTTTCTTGTCTGACAGTGGTAAAATGAATGCCTTAGTGTTATTATGGCTAACCATTATCGCAGTTATTTTTCTCAGGCTGCCAAATGTAAAACGTTAGTAGAGAATGTATAGCCCTATAGTAGATTTTATACAACAATTTTTTATGCAGAGCTTTGATCAAAAGTTTTTCCTTATCCATCAGGACCCAGGAAACATCAAGTCCAAATGCCTTCATGCACATATCAACGGTAGGATATTCTTCTGAACTTGGTCTGATAGTGCAATAGATTTTATCTTTAAAGAGAGCAAATGTTGGCTTGTACAGTTAAAAATCCCAATATTTGACCTGAATATAATAAGCAAATAATTTGAATTGTTCATTGCTCATTCTATTTTATGTTTGTTTTTTAATCCAGATTTTTTATCCAATTGCTTAATCTATTGTCTTGAAAAGTGCTACTGTTTTGGGCTGTGTTCTGTGAAACTGAATACTGAAGCTCTAGGTTGTGAATTTATTAGTGTCACTCTGTATTAGCGTTTGCGTAGCAGTCTTGTAAAAAACACTGGCTCAGCAGGTTGGCATGTAAAGTTATCTATTAAAGCGGTGCTTCAGCAAAGCCTGTAAGTACTTTAAAGTCTATTTTTAGGAATGTGAGTGACTCATCTGCTTAAAGTTAGGTGTGCTTACTTAAGGACTCTGCAGAGTTGGGCCAGGGAGGTACAAGCAGAATGAACTTGCTTACGCTGGCAAACTGGTCTGCTTTCCTCTTGATAAAGTAAGTATGTCTAGACTCAGTAGAGGTCATGGAAGACCGAGTTTCCATTAGCGTTTATGGAGAAGAGTCCATTCTGCAATCTGCAGATGCTGTCTGTCACTATTACTTTCTGCTGAGATGACTGACTAGTGCATTTGTAGTGTTAATTTTATTATGTGCCTGTGTACACGAGTTAGCTGTTGCTTAAACAAGACCGCACTTGTGTATTTTTGTGTTTTGTATTGCTGGTTGTTTTTGTTTAAAATCTAATGGAATTAGAATGAGAAGCTTTCCTGAGGGTTATTTTTTTCTTTGAACGCTTTAAAGATGGCCTTTTTTACCTCATTTTTATTATTCTTTTTTACTTTCCTCCCTAAGGAAGAAATACCATGCACTCTTAAACTCTTTCATCTTTATGATTGTTTCTGGTTCCATCACTTCAAAAAAGTCTGGATCTTGTCCTGACCCAAAACTTATCTCTTCTGAAATCCTTGTTTTTACTTTTGTCCTTGTTTCGTTCCCATTTATTATTATCCCTGCATCATTTGGATAGCTAATGGTTGATAGTATATAGTTTTATAGGAAATTTAAAAATAAAAATCTACTTCTATAGTAAGTCTTGTTGGAATAGGCTTTTAAACATACTACCTGCTTTACTTCTTCTGACAAACTTGAGCTTTTTTTCAGTAGTAATCATGTGCTGGGAGTCATAGTGATGTGTATTATTGCTAACTAATGCTCCCGCTCCACATAAGAGAATTTTACAGCTCCAGAAGGAGTGGTGGATTGCTGTGAGCATATTTACTCTCAAGCTTTTTCTGCTGACCAGAGTGAATTCTAAAAGCAGAGCTCGTCCTTCGACCTTTATACTCTTTTCCCATAGATAGCCAAAATTGCGACCAGCCTGTGTGGGTTTTGTGATTCCCCTCCAGGAATGTAAAGACAGGCTTTGCTCCTATAGGTATGTCAGCTGACCTGAGGGATGAAGAACTGATGAGGTGTGGGCCCTTAGTCACACATGGGTGGGGAGAAATTGTAGGTCCAGGCAATTAGGATCAACTAGTCTATACTAGTGGCAGCTGTCAAAAAAAGGAGGCAATAGCCAAATTTCCTGGAGGCAGTTTTTAACCACTTTCAGCAGAGACCAGCTATAAAGAAGCGAGATCAGCAATCTATCCATATAGTCACTTAACTAGGGATAATAAGAACAGTATAATGTTTAGGCATGTGCTAGAATTTATCTTTTGTCAATGAAGAACCTATGAAGAAAACGTGGGGTTTTTTTTAAGTCTGACTTGTTAAGGCTGACTTTTTGGTGGCCAGGCTAGATGGCTGGATTCTCAACAGTTAGCTACCTGGTTTACATTGGAGAATTGCATTTCTACCTAGTTGTTTCTTTCAGCAGCTCTTTTTCTGAGGTGTAATGGAGGAATTATAAAAATAGAGCATAATAAATAAATAACAAGGAGTCACAGGTGTTGTGGTGCAGAAAGCATGCTTTATTTCAAATGAACAATTCTATCTCAAGGAGGTTCAACAGCTACCAAGCCTTATTACTACATTAGGAGAACTAAAGCAAATTGAAGTGCGGGGCGGTATTTGATGTTGTAACAACAGTTTGTTTTCAAACTGCGGTTCATTGCTTAGTTGCCCGGGAAGTGACTACTGGATGTCTAATACTACCACACAAATTCAATCACTGCACCCTACGAACCTCCGAGAGGGGGTACTGCTGCTGCACTTGAGCACCTGAATAGCTTCGTTGATTAAGGGGATGGCCAGGTGATGTTACTTTTTTAAAGCTATTCAGGCAGTCAATATGTCAGAAACAGTACACAGTGGCTGAACAAAGTGCTGGCCGCTTGCACTTTGTCCAAAAATTGTCAGTCAGGTATGGAAATTATGACGTAATCAGATCCAATGTAAAACATTAAAGCAATGCTTACAGGAGGGTAATTGCAAACATCGCCAATGCCTTACATTTCTGATTCAACATAAGTGTTCGTGCACGTATGAAATACTACGCGCAGTATCATCTCTTAGGTGTAGGTAATCTTCAACAGGGAGCCTCTCTACCTGTTGAGGCATTCTTAGACATCAACAATGAGTTGAGGCGCAAAAATTAGTTAAATGTTGAGCAGGGTAGTCGTTTGCTAGGAAACTTTCTCCTGCCAACTGTTAGTTCCAAAAATTACGTTTCAAAATGTCATAAAATAAATGGTACAAAACTTCATAACCGTTAACTTCGGCTATATACAGTATGTACATGTCAGTGAAAAAAGTGTTTAAAATTCTTAGGTCAATAATGACTATAAGTCATAATGTATAGCTCTGGACTTTGTCTCATTCAGGTAGGTACAAAAATATTTTTTTTTTATATTTACAGATCAGATATTTCAGTCCATATATGAATCACTTGTAAAAAGACAAGTGTAAATAATACAGATCAAGCTCTCTAAATTGATCGAATATTAATATTCACAGTGGCAGAATCGGTACCAAATTCATTTCCTAAATTCAGGGTATAAAGTCCACCGTCATTCTTCTGGACATCCATGATGATCAGGGTGGTTAAATCTTCACTGGTTTCAATGTGGAATCTGCCTTGCTGGTCCTGACTGGTAATTTTTTTCCCTCTGCAGTACCATGTTATTTCAGGAGCAGGATCACCCGAAAAGGCACAAGATAGTGTGAGAACTTTTCCTTCGTCAATGCTGATATCAGATGGGAGAGCTTCAATTTTGGGTGGTACTCCTTAACAAAACAGTAGAAGAAATACCAAGTTAGTCTGTTTCCACTAAGCCATGCAGCAGGTTTACTCTGAGGACTACTTCAGGATATTTTAAGCACTAACTCTACCAGTAATTGTATTGCTCACCTCTCAGACCTGATTTAAGCATTTTACTAGTTGAACTCTCCAGTTGAGCCATACTAGATTTCCCCATAACACTGCTGGAGCTCATCTCTACAAAGGATTCTTTCATGGAGGACATGCTTTTGGCAGACATGCTTGCAAATTTCATTTCAGTCATGCTGCTACTGCTGAAACTGCTGAATGAAGCCTCTTGTTTAGAAGAAGCCATTTGAAAGGACTGAGAAGAAAAACTTTCGTGCATGCTTGCGTCGCCACTTGTCTTCAATACTACCTCTTTTGGAGGTTCTTCAATTAGAGCTGGGGAGCATCGCAAACATAGAAGGAAAAACCAATAACGTCACGTTAACAAACAGTCATGCAGTTGTATATGGTTAATTTTACAGAAATGAAGAGACAGCATAGTTTGCTTTCAATGGAAAACTGCAGTGGAGTATAAAATTGTTTACAGTCATTTGATTCAAGATGTCCAAATCACAAGCTAATTTATAAAGGAAACAAGTAGAAAATGGCACTGTTACTGGTATGTACATACATCCGTAAGAAACAGGAAACACTGTGTGACGACCTATTAGAACCATTACTAGAATTAGACACTGAGAAATTGTGTGCGTTCAGTTCATGTTTGTAGAAGCTGTAAAACATTTTTAAGTTCTTACAAGCACCGTATAGGAAAGTCTGTATTTCACTGCATTGTTCTGTGGCTATAACAGGCAACAGAAAAGCTCAAGCGTTGTAGCTTTCCTTTAAACCCAAGCACAGTCATACAAGCAAATCATAGCAACCCCTTGATGCTAGGAACTGGGATATCGTACAGCCAATAAAATAATAAACCCAGTTCAATTATGGCTAAGTTACCATAGAAATTTTTAACTGTGGAATCATTTTGTTTTATTGGAATAGATTCATGTTAGTGAATGAGGAAAGAGTAATTGCCAGCACCAAGGTCTTAACACAATCATCCTAGAAGGAATGTTCATAGCCTTCTGTAAACATGCACCTATTGATGTAATAGAGCATCTGTGTGCTCCTCTGTGGGTGTTACAAAGATTTCTAATGCTGTTTTAGTTCTGTATATATCATACACAAAAGAAAAAGGAACTTCTTATTAAAATACCTAAATCAACATTACCGGTGGCTTTTATTTTAAGTCATTTTAGTAAACGCACCACAGCAAGAAGTTGTGATTAGTCTGAACACAAGACTCAGAGAACAAACTTACGGAGTACAGTCAAAGATGCTGTAGCAGAACACTGCCCATGGTAATTTTTTGCTTTGACTGTGTATTTTCCAGTGTCACTCACTGCTGCATTTCGAATCTCAAGAGAATATATGTTTTTAGAGCGTGTTACTCTGATGTGTGATGAAACAGCAATCTGAGGAGGGAAAAAAATCTTTTCATTAAGATCAGTTTTATGAATGATTCCAATTTTTCAAGTAAATATATTAAAATAAATATTTTATTTTTATTATAAATATTAAATATATTAAATAAATACTTACAGGTTGATTATTCTTAAACCACTCAATTTCAGGAGAAGGATCCCCAGAAACTTCACAGGTGAACAATACATCTTGTCCTTCATTGACATTCTGAGACTTAGGCTGTGTGACAAATGCTGGTTCATTGGAAAGCTCTTTAGAAATGGTCAGAACATACTGGCATTTAATAATGCCTTCATCAGTTTTACCCTCACAGGTGAGTATACCTTCATCTTTATTACTAGCCTTTTTGATAGTTAGTGTGTGATCACTTCCAGAAACACCGTATCTGTAATCTTCTGAATTTCTCAGCTCCATTCCATTCAACACCCATTTTACTTCAGAGGCACCAGAAATGTTAGCTTTGAATGTCACTTTCTGCCCTTCAGATACTGTCATTTTAGTTGAAGTTTTAATTTCTGCTTTCAATTGTTTGACGTCTTCAGTAACAATTGACTTTTTAATGACTTCTTCAACTGCTGCTTTTTCTTCAGTTGCTACTGCTGATTTCTTCTGTGTAGAAACTGTAAGCTTCTCATCTTCTTTCTGAACTGATTTACACGTTTCAGATACCTCTCTTATCTGGGAATGGATATTTTTAAATACTTGGCCAGTAAACTGGAAGTTAGTTTTTGAAACTCCTCCTTCCCCAATAATTTCACAGGTGTATTCTCCTTTATCAGATTCCTTGAGTTCATGGATTTTGAGCTCATAAGTGCCATCTGCTGCATAATGAAACTTGAAATGATGGTCTTCTTTCAGTTTTTGTCCATCCTTATACCAAGCCACTTCTCTGACACTTAAAACACTGCTTTCAACTGCACAGGATAACTTTACTTTATCTCCAAGAGTTTCTGCTTTCAGATGCTCTTTTATCTTTGGTGGAGAAACAGTTGGTAATTGTACTTTCTCTGCTGGTACTGTTTTGTCTCTAGGTGGTGACTTTGCTTTTGGAGGGCTGCTGATGGGTTCAGGAGATTTCACTCGTTTAGGAGACTTAACTGGCTCGGGAGACTTTACACGAGGCTCAGGAGATTTGATTCTTGGAGGTGATGTAATTGCTTTTTCAGGAATTTTTGTTCTTTGAATGGTCAAAGTAAAATGTGCTTCCTGTCTTCCTTCAGAGTTTTCCACCACAACAGTGTAACTTCCTTCATCTGACATCTGGACCGAAGAAATTTCAAAGGTAGACTTGTACTGTGTTCGTGTTACTTGGAAGCGCCTCGAAGAAACAATGGGTTGACCTGCACGGAACCAGGTTATTGTTGGTGCTGGTTCACCATCAACGTCACAGGAAAATCTTGCAGTCTCCCCTTCAGAAACTGTGATTGACCGTGGTTTTGTAAGGATTGTTGCCGGTAGAGTGCTTTTAAATGCCTTGTGTACAGTCCTTTCTTCCGATGATTTTTCTTCAGCTGCAGTGATTTTTTCTTCAGAAGCAGCATAATGTTCATATGATAAAAGTGATTCTCTTGTTGCTGACATCTCTGATTTGACCTCTCTCACCGAGGAACTTGCTTCTGTAGCAGATGCTTTTTTAAATGAGGAGATTGCATATGCCTCTGTTTTTGTTAAGTCAGGTAAAATTGTCCTTGGTACTTCTTCATCTCTTCGCTGGGAAGAGTATGTAGTATAATCTCCTCCAGTAACATCTAGTGTTGCATAATCAGAGCACTCCCCTTTGTAGTTTGTGCATACAGCCCTGTATGTTCCACTGTCATCAATGTGGCAGTCGAGAATCTCCAGAGTTAATACACCACTGGTATTAGTAAAGTGTATCTTGCTGCTCTCCTGGAGCTCAATACCGTTATGGTACCACTTCACTTCAGCAGTTGGTTTTGACTGGACATTTAGAATGAACCTGGTATTATGGCCACACGGTACCCGGTGTGAGCGCATTCGCAGTGTAATGCGTGGAGCATGGTCAAGGGTAAAAGGCTGCTGAGTCAGAACTTCGTATTTCCTTTCCATAGTTTTCTGAGTTTTCAAAGCAGATTTCATGGACTCATATCTAGAAAATATATCAAATCTTGCCATCCTCTCAAACCGAGAGAGTGATCTTTCACTAGAAACTGGGCTAGGTGAGCGTGGTCGAGTTCTCTCTGGTGTTGGGGATCTTCTCTCACTTTCTTCAGGAGGCCGTGAGCGGGGTCGAATTAATTCAGATACAGGACGCATCAGCTCAATATAAGTTGGAGAAAGAGATCTTCTTCTCCTTAGTAATCTAGAGGGAGGTGAAAATTCCCTTTGAACGTGTTGCACCATTTCTATTTCTTCTTCTTCTTCTGATGTGATCTCAGTTATTTCTCTTTCCCTCCTTCTTCTGAGTCTTCTCTTTTCCTCCTCTGCCATGTATTCGAGCTCACTCCTGTATTCAGAGAGTCGTTGAGAAGTGCCAACAGGACGGAGCAATTCTTCATCCTCTCTTTCATCCATTATTCTTTGCTTTTGTTTAGGTGGTCTGTAGGCAGCCCTGTCATGGCGTTGACGAAGCTCTGCATAGCTTGCACTGGTCTCAGCTTTAGTTGGGATGTGATAGCTTGAATACCTCAGCTCTCTTTTTCTCTCTTCCTCGGAACTGACCTGTGCTCCTGCAGTAGAATACCGAAGGGCAGACAGTTCAAAGCGTGGGGGGCTTCTACTTGGTGGGGAAGCAGAGAAGCCTAACTCTAGCTCTTCTTCAAGGCGCAGTCTTTCCTCTTCAGTTCTCTTCATGGCTAAATAGTCATCAATAGGCAGGAGTAATTCCTCATCAGACAAGTCACCAAGTGATCGCCGCCTTGGTCTGTAGTAATATTCATAGTCTGGAGACGGGGTACGGCGGCGTGCTGGTCTCACAATTTCAAGATCGTCTTGTGTTAGCTTTGGTATGCGCCACTTAGGCTTATACTGGTCAGTAATGCGTGGCAGTGGCATCACGTAGAATTGCTCCCACCTGGAAAGACGTATGCGTTTCTGGCGTTTCTGAACAGTTCTCTCAAGTTTTCCTGGCATTTCATACTGGTCTCGCAGCCTCTTGTACCACTTCATGTCTGACAGAGGCACAAAGTGTTTAATGGTCTGATCTTCCTCAAGAGTAGTTCGCACGTGTTTGCGAGGCTCTGGGACCTCGTACGGCATACGAAGTCTTCTTTCTTCCTTCTTTTCTTCTTTCTTAATTTCATATTCACCTTTGACGGTCTTAGTGCTAACAGCTGGTTTGTATAAGATAGCAGCTTCTCTGAGAGCCTCTTGTGCCGTTTGTGTCAGGGGAACAGCTTCAACCCCTGAAAGGATTTCTGCCATTCGTAAGGTCTTGTCAATTTGCCTCTGTACGTGTTTCTCCCGCTCTTCTTCAGTCTTGTACTCACGCTTGACATATTTCAAGCGTTCAACTTTTAGATAAGCCTGACAGCTTGTAGATCCGGCACTGTTTGTAGCAGTCACTCTGTAATAACCACTGTCTTCTGGTAAAGTATCTCTGATATGCAAAGCATAATAATCTAAACCTTCATGAATTATATCAAAGTTAGGACCAAAGGATAGAGGTTGACCATCTTTCTCCCATTTCAGCGTTGGTTTTGGTACACCAGATACCCTGATCTCAAAACTGATATTTTGGCCTTCTTGACATTCAGCATTTGCCAGCAGTCTTTTGAACATTGGCCTTAGTGTGGCATCTGCTGGAGGTGGATGTGGAATCACAGTCAGCTTAGCTTTGCAGCTGTCTTCGCCATATTTATTGCGTGCCACAATACTATATTCAGCATCATCCTCTTCTGTGACGTTATTGATGACGAGTTGATAAAGACCCTTGTCTGATTCAAAAGTATACTTCCTGTCGTCATCACCAGGTTTGATCTTCTGGCCTGATTTGAACCACGTTAAGCGAGGTTCTGGGTGGACTGTTATAGTTACTCCGAACCTGACATTTTCTCCAACGTATGCAGTGCGATTATACAAAGGCAGAGTAAATTCCGGTGGACGCTCTAACAGTCTCATAGTATCAACCCGTCTTTTCACTTTCCTTACAGTCCTGCATCTGTAGTGTTCAGAAATTTCTCTCACACCTTTAACAAAAAGTTCTGCATAAGAGCTATCTTCACCATAGTCATTTACTACCTTGCATCTGTAGGTGCCATCATCGGCTTTAGAAACATCTTTGACATACATGGTTGCCTCACCTTCTTCGTATTTGATTTCATATTTCTCATTGTTTTCTAATTGCCTCATACCAAAGTACCATGTGACTTGTGTGGACTGATCATAGTTTTCAATCTTGCATACATATTTGGCATGCCCTCCTTCTTCTGTAACAGTATGCTTTATCTGCCCAGCAATGGGACCAATATCTATTGGCGCAACTTTAACTTTAGCCACCGTTACACCTTTCTGAGATCTAATCGCACCTCCACAGGAAATGCGGGCTACTGACACAACTGTGTTCCACTCCTTCTTTACTAGAGTTTGGTAGTAACGCCTGTGCCTCAAGGTCTTGATGACTTTAGTGCTGGTCTTTTCTGTCTGCTGTTTCAGCCACACGTGGTTAAGTGCTTCAGCAGCTGTCATCCGAGCTTTTCTTTCCTTTACTAGTAGGCGATCAATGAAGTCCATGGCCTCAATGCTTACATCTTTGAATGCTTCATCCTCAAAGTTGTATTCAGCATTTAGAATATTTTCAATAACTTGCTGGTTTGTTTCTGCAATGAAAGGATTAATGCCACTGAGAAGTATATATGTTAGAGCACCAACTGACCACATGTCAGTAGCTGTGCTGACCAAATCATGATGATGTACTTCAGGCGCATAATATTCAGGAGAAGTGAACTGGAGTCTAAAGCTGTCTCCAGGCTTCAGTTGTCTAGCTTGACCAAATTCAACAATTTTAACTACAGAGCTTCTTCTTGTGAAGTAAATAATATTGTCTGGTTTAATATCAAAATGTCCAATGCTTTGGCGATGTAAAAATTCTAGTGCATCGCAGACCTGGCGTACGTAATTTACTATTTCTCTTTCATTCAGCTCAAATGAAGCTGTGCTGATTCTTTCAAAGATGTCAACTCCAGAAATGAATTCAAAAATCATGACTAATTCTTCTAGGCTCTCAAATGATTCATGAAGATACAGGATATTTCGGTGCCTAGCAATGTTTAGAATGGAAATTTCTTTCTTTACCAAAACTTGGTCAGCACCCTTTACTTTGACAAACTTGGCTAGGTAAGTCTTTTTTGAAGCTGCCTCAACACAGCGGTGTGCAATGCCAAACTGTCCACGTCCAAGCTCTTCTGCAATCATATATTTGTCATAGAGTTCCTTTGTAGAATAGTGAGCTGCTTTAGCTGTGGTGATTTCTCTGGTCTCATCAACTTCTTCATCATAGTTCATTACTCTGGTCTTATCTTCCTTTGTTATAATTGGATCGGTAGGTTCAGAAGGCTGGCTTTGGCCAAACTTGTTTTCTGCAATTACACGGAACTGGTAGGTGGTCTTGCCAAATAGGTTCACCACTGTGTATCGTGTATCACGAGCTTGTGCTACACGAATCCATCGCTCTGCTGTTGTAGCACGTTTCTCAATAATGTAGCTTATGATTCTGCTTCCACCGTCAGTAGCTGGTTCATTCCAGGTTAAGTTGACTGAGTCCCTTGAAATGTCAGTTACCTTCAGACCTCTTGGTGGATCAGGCACATCAGCCACATCTAATTCAACTGTTTTTTGATCAATTCCAAATCTGTTTTTGGCACAAACGATGTAAAAACCTGCATCTTTTCTGTCAACGCCATTTGGGAAAACAAGAGATGTGAATGATCGCGTAACAATGACTTGGTAGTGTCCATTAGTATCGATGAGGTCTTGTCCCTTCTGCCATGTGATCACGGGCTGAGGCTTGCCGCTGAAGGGAATCTTGATGCTTACTACTTCCCCTCGGAGGGCATGAACAGCTCCCATGCCTTCCAGGTTTTTGGGCAAGTGAATCTTTGCAGGAACTAGAATAGAAAGAGGAAGAAAAAACAACACATGAACAAATGCACATGAGAAGAGCACCAATAGTCTATAAATACTCAAAGCTTAAAAGGAATCTGTCTTAGGAATCAAGACCCTTCATTTACCTTCAACATCCAAAGAGGCAGTGCCAGACACAGATCCTCCTTGGTTGGTAGCTCTAACTTGATATACAGTGGCATCATCATCCGTTACGTTTGTGATGACCAGCTGG
The DNA here is from genome assembly GCA_033628505.1 of Tringa tobata. NCBI lineage: Eukaryota > Metazoa > Chordata > Aves > Charadriiformes > Scolopacidae > Tringa > Tringa tobata. Next base: position 3,592,883 of record JAHREE010000531.1, on the reverse strand, counting down.
TAATATCCACCCTTGAATTCCTGTATCTTGATCTTTTCACCATCTGGCATGATTTCTTTGCCCTGTCTGTACCACTTGACAATTGGTTTAGGATGACCAGTGACTTTGCAGACAAATGTGGCGTTAGCTTGAAATTTCACATTCAGATTCCTTATTTCTTCCTTGAAGTGTGGAGCTTGAATTGGAACATCAGATTTTGGTATGACTGGTTGTGATACCTCACTCCACTCACTTTCACCACCAAGATTTTCACATTTTACACGGAACTCATATTCAAGACCTTCAATAAGATCTTTCACAGAATAGACAGTTTCACGAATTTCATCTGTTGTTACAGAAATCCACTTGTTTTGTTTTTTCTCACGCTTTTCAAGATAATAAGTTCTAATTTTTGCACCGCCGTCACTTGCAGGTGGCTTCCATGAGACAACACAAGAATCCTTTGTGACAGCACTTGCTACTGGCTGACCAGGTTGTCCTGGTTTTTCTGTAAAGGATAAAAAAGTTGAAAAACGGAAGTCAGCTTGCCTTACTAATTACAGGGGCATACAGAAATTGATATTTTGGCATCCACTTACCAAATGGAGGCTTCATAATAACAATTGATGAAACCTCCAGTGCTTCACTAATGCCGTATATATTTTGAGCAGAAACACGGAAATAATAGCCTGCATTTTCAGTTAGGTTAACAATTCTACAGGTTGTGCCTGAAATGCTTGAAGACACAAGTTGCCATTCTCCTCCTTCTTTGGCTTCACATTTCTCTATGATGTAATTGGTTATCATAGCACCACCATCATCCTCTGGTGGTTGCCAGCTTATCACCACAGAATTCTTCAGTATAGACTCTATAACAATTGGCCCTACTGGTTTATCTGGCTTATCTGTAAAAGAAAAAACATATTTTTAATTCTTTTGCCAGTAAATATTTGAGAAAATATTCAGAAAAATACTGAAAATAAAACAAATTACCTTGTATTTCCACATTAAGTACAGTGTCAACCGTTCCAAATGTGTTACTGAGTTGCACTTTATACTTCCCAGCATGAGTCTTGTGCTGGACATTCTTAATAGCAAGATGAGTATAATGCTCTGTGTTCTCGATAGAAACTGTTTCTGATCCTCTCAAAGGTTTGTTACCATGGAACCAAGTTATTGCTGGCACTGGTCGGCCAATATACACAACGTGAAGGCGGAGGGTGCCACCTGCACCTGCGTAGTATTTCTCTTTCAATGGGAAGCCAGGGTGGAACTGAGGAGGAGCCTGCAATAATAGCTTGCCACTAGTTTCAGTTTCTCCAACATCATTGGTAGCCATACAAGTGTAGAGACCTTCATCCTCCTGCTCATCTGTTATTACTGTCAGTGTATGGTTGCGTCCATCAGATGACATTTTGTATTTTCGGCTTTGTACCAGTTCTTTGCCGAAGCGGTACCACTTAATATCAGGCAAAGGTCTCCCAACAATTTGGCATGTCAACTGAGCTGCTTCACCCAGTTTAGTTGTAACATCCTGCATTTCTTTTTTTATGGCGGGTGCTTCTCCAGCTATGACAAAGAAAATTAAAAAATAATGAAGATTATTATGAAATTTTCCTCTATTATTATATTACTGAAATTAATTTCAGTTTATACTTGTGCCTCTTGTAGTTGAAAGACTGTGCTTTAGGACAGTCACGTTGGCAAAAAATATGTAAAATAAATAGGCAGCGTAAGTGCAGCACTGTGGCACAGCAAATCATAACAATGTCAAAGCACATATGACAATATGTTTTTTGCTTACATGTTAATTTAGTTTTCACTGCCATAGCAGTCCTTCGAGGTCTGCTGAGGCCAGTCTCATTTTCTGCAAAAACACGGAACTCATATTCTGTAGCCTCTAGTAAACCTCCTACTGTAAACTGTCTGTCCTTGATGCGTTCTTTATTGCATTTTTTCCAGGTGCTTTCTCCAGACTGGCGATATTCAACCCAATAGCCAAGGATCTCTTTGCCACCATCACTTTCAGGTCGTTCCCATTCTAATGTAATGCTGTCCTTAAATATGGAAGTGATCTCAATTTCTCCCGGCTGGCTTGGTTTGTCTGAAAATTAGAATAGATACAGAAAATAAAATCCTCTCTGAATGTCACTAGTTCTCTTCAGAAGGTCTGTTAATGCGAATATATCTTACCAAATGGATCTTTGCATACAACTGGTTCAGAAGCAGGACTTGCTTCACTTTCACCAATTTCATTTTGAGCAATGATACGGAATTGATATTCAGCATCTGGAACAAGTCCTGTGACTGTGAACATTGTAGTGGTAATCTGTGTCTTATTATGCCGGACCCATTTTTCTGTAGATGTCTCTTTACGTTCAATGTAGTAGCCAGTTACACGAGAACCACCATCATCTTTAGGTCTGGACCAGGACAAGTTGACAGAACTCTTTGTAACATCAAGCACTTCAGGTGGATTGATTGGAGGCTCTGGAGGATCTGTTAATAATTACAAAAACATAGAAATAAGAGTGACATAGCATTAAGACATTTACATATACTATTGCACTTTTAGAACCATAATGTAGTAATTTTAAAATACTTTTAAAAAAATCTAAAAGGCGACTTACTTAGAGGTGTCTTTGGTACTGCTGGTTCTTCAGATTTGAGAGATTTGCTAATACCGAAATGGTTTTCAGCAGAAACACGGAAGTGGTATTCCACATTTTCTTTGAGCCCTTTCACCACTAGTGATGTCCCTTTCACTCTAGAGTCAACAGTGTACCAGGCAGTCTTCGGTACTTCTCGTCTCTCAACAATATAACCTAGGATATCTGCACCACCGTCATCTGTAGGAGGTCTCCAGCTTACTCTGACAGAACGAGCTTGTATATCATCATACTCAAGTGGCCCTTCTGGTGGATTTGGAATGCCAATCACTCTGACTTTAATATACACAGCTTTTTTGCCACACTTGTTTTCAAGTGCCAAATCATAGGTGCCTGAATCTTCTCTTTCTGCATCTTTGATCACAAGTTCCGTATGAGTGTCAGAAGTTGCAATCATGGCCCTCTTGCTGATGTCATGTCCTTCTTTTGTCCATTTGCATACTGGGATGGGCTTACCCTTAATGGGTATTGTGAGCCTGATAACTCCACCTTGTCTCACCATGAGACCTTCCTGGTATTTTTCATCAAGTTCATAGTCAGGATATTCTGTAAACAAAATTAACATGTCATGCTATGTCTGTTTTACAGATGATATCATACCTGCTTTAAGCAAGTACTTTTTTAGGACAACTTTCAATGAGAGCTAAGACTTTAAGTGTCTTACCAAGCATTTCTGTTATTTTGACTGTCCCTGGCACTTCAGCAGGTTCTCCTGGTCCACCAGCATTACAGGCTAGCACACGGAATCTGTACTCTGCACCCTGGGGGAGATGTGTCAAGGTGTATTCACGAATCTTGGTTGGCGTGGTATTGCATTTGGTCCATTCAAATTGATCAACCTTCTGCATCTCAATTAAGTAGCCGGTAACTTTAGAACCACCTTCATCTTCTGGTGGACTCCAAGCCAGGGAGACAGATGTTCTTGTAGTATCAGTGACTCTTGGATTCTGAGGTTTACCTGGAGGAGCTGGAAGAGAAGATCAAATAGGGAGGGGAGAAGGAGAATCGTTTTAATGAATATTTAAAAGATGTAACAAATGCTAACTTGCAACCTATGATCTGTATTAAGTCTATAGGACTTAAATCTTAGACAGATTTTCATTAATATTTTATTGTTTTTCTCCAGTCAGAATCTCATTTGTTAATACATCCAGATAACCAAATTAGAAAAACCCGAATTTTACTAGTATCATTCCCTTCTGCCATAGTATCCTTAATTTATGTAGGAAATTATTTACCAATTGGATCTCTGGCAACTGCAGACTTGGAAGGACGGCTGGGTTTCCCAGTCCCTCTGGCATTGATTGCTGTGATTCGGTGTTCATATTCTAATCCTTCAACCAACCCAGTGGAACGGTAACGAGTCATAGTGACTGGAACTTTATTTACACGGATCCATCTATCAGCTCTAACTTCTTTGCGTTCCACAATATAACCGGTAATCTGTGAGTCACCATCATCTTCTGGAGGATACCAAGTTAATGTCATGCCATCTCGAGAGATATCAAACACTTCTGGAGTTCCAGGAGGACCAGGAATACCTGTAAAAACATGACACAGAATTAGCGAAGGAGGCGTGAAATGATTCTACACATTAGTAATATGTAATGTATTGTGAATGGCAATGTAATATTCATGTCCTATCAAACTCTTCTTAGCAGATATGAAAGCACTTTACAAACTATGTCAGTGAAATACTCCTGTTTTTGTAATGGGGTAAAGCAATTTTTAAGGCTATCGGTAGACCTGAGCAGAAAATCCATGTTTACCACCCAGATTCTGTGCAGTGCATCTATCATACCTGTATAGATTTATGGATGGCATTTTTCTCCAGAAATATAACAAGACTACTGTGCATCACAATGAGCCATTTTATTTGTCGAAAGGAAGTAGTAACATCTGGAAAAATCTTATCTATGTGTGGATATGTAAGCCCATTTAAATATATATTTTGACTCTTAAGGGTAGAGGATAAGGAAAAATTCAGACTTACGGATTCTGCTCTTGCATTCTATAATTTCAGATTGCAGGTAAGATCCAATTCCAAAGCGGTTTGTAGCAGCCACACGGAACACATATTCTGCACCTTCAACAAGCCTGGTGAACTTAAACATTGTCCTGGTTACTGACTCTGAAACTGGCAGCCATCCAGGACGGTGAGCATCGCGCTGTTCTACCACATAGCCACTAAGGGTAGCTCCACCATCCAGCTCAGGTGGCTCCCAGGAGATGGTTACATAATTTGAATCAATTTCATCAATTCGGATAGGTCCAACAGGTGGTCCGGGTTTGTCTAGAAAAAAAAGAAAATTAAAAGACAAAAAAAAAGTGGAATCATATTACTGATGTAAGAAAGTTCAGGTGGAGAAAGATCATGGACAATTATTTTCCTAAGTCCTTACCAAGGATTATAACCTTTATTGTATCAGTAACCGTTCCAGTTGTGTTCTTCAGTTCAAGCATATACTCTCCAGTGTCATGTATGGTGGTCTCCCGCACAGTCAGTTTAGCCATTTTGGCAACAGTCTCTGTTTTGATGCGTTCTGATTCTTTTAGTTTAGAACCAGCAAAGAACCAAGATGCAGCTGGAGGTGGTCGTCCTTCAATTGGAATGGCTAACTCAATTGGCTTGCCAGCAGGTACATGAATTGTCTTCTGAGGTATTCCAGCCAAGTCAATTGTTGGCAGAACTAAGAAAAGCAAAAAATTGATATTTTAAATATCCATTTCATAAATATCACATTCATTTGGCATAAGTTTCACCCCATTATTTTCAACAGTAGATTCCTACCTTTTTGGTCTTGTACTGTCACTGCTGTGACAATCTCTCGAGGTTCTGATACACCCTTCTGATTCTGTGCTCTGACCCTGAACAGATACTGTTCACCTTCATTGAGAGAGATAATTGTATGTTCATAGACAGTAGGTTTCAGTGTCACTGCCTTCAACCATCTTTCTGTTCCAGCTTTGCTGGCCTCAATAACATAGCCAGTCAATCTACTGCCACCATCATGTAGTGGTTTCTCCCATGCAAGAGTAACAGTGGATTTAGTGGTGTCAATCACTTCAAGTTTCTGTGGTACCATGGGGACATCAGATACTAGTACTGCATCAGATGTTTCACAAGCTTCACCAATGCCATAAATATTTTCTGGTAGTACTCTGAAATAGTACAAAGCTCCTTCTAAAAGTCCAGTAACTCTATAAAATGTCTTGCTGCATTTGGTAGTGACAGTCTTGTAAGCTCTCATGGAAGCTTCACGTTTCTCAATTATGTAATTGTTGACTGGGGCTCCACCATCAATGATTGGAATATCCCAAGTAAGTGTCACAGAATCTTTTGATACTTCCTTAATTCTCACTGCAGCTGGTGGACCGGGTGTATCTGAAACAAACAAAAAAAAATATGTTTTTTTTTTCTTTTATATCCTTTCCTTTTACAGTTAGTGACTGATTCTGAATAAAAAAACAATGCTGAGATTTGATTTATAAAATAGTACAGCTTTAGAAACTATGTCTTTTCCTTTATATTAGTTTGTTTCTCAAACATTCTCGTCTTATTTAAACAGCAAACTTCCTTTGGAAATGAATGACTGAGCAACATGCACTATGAGTGATGTAATGTCCATATATAATTGTAGCACTACTTACCATACACTTTTACAGAAATAGTTGCAGATTTTTTTCCCGATTGATTTTCAGCCTCAATGACGTATTTTCCAGCGTCATACCGATTAACTTTATCCACAATAAGCAGAGTGTAGCTGTCTGTAGTATCAATAATAGCTCGACTTACAAGGTCAACACCCTGCTTGCTCCATGTGATTACGGGAGCAGGTCTGCCAGATACAGAGACCATTAAGCGCAGGGAACCACCAGCTCTGACTGTAACTGTCTTCTTCAGATCATCAGCAAGCTCAAGCTCAGGTATTTCTGATGAAGGGTGTAAGAAACATGGAATTAATTAATCTTTTAGTAGTTCTAAAGGAAAATATACTTATTCCTTAAAATAATACATTAAGTCTTCAAATTACCTATTCTTTCCACGGGTTCTATTTCTGCTGATGATTCACTAAATTCACTCATACCATTCACATTTGTAGCAGCAACTCTGAATTGGTATTTCTGTGTTGTTTTAAGACCAGTCACAGTGAACTCGGCATTCCTAAGAGTGGCCGTTGTATGTGGTCGATACCACTGTTCCGTACCTTCTTCTTTCATTTCAAGAACATAGCCTAAAATGTCAGCACCACCATCATATGTGGGCTTTGACCATGCTAAACTTATGCTGTGTTTAGTAGTATCCACAACTCTCGGAGCTGAAGGTGGTGCAGGAGTATCTTTGAAAAAGAAAAAAATTGCATTTCACATTGGTGCAGGAAACATTTTACAGTTAAAAATTATTGCTAAACAGCTTACGCTGGTAAATGCATTTAAAATGAACTATGACTGCTTTTATGTTTATTCTAATATCAGCTAGTTCAGTGAGATCATACGTGGTTTGGGGTATCTTAGTCAAAGTGAGTTTATGCTCCATTATTATAAGTAAATATTAAAATAGGTTTTAAATGTGGTAACTTACATGATGGTTCTTTACATAACATGTATTGTGAAGCTTCACTAGGCTCACTGTTCCCAGCAGCATTCACTGCAGTGACACGGAACTGGTACTGGCTACCCTCCATAAGACCAGTGACTTTCAGTCTGGTATCATAAACAGTGTAATCTCTGTTCACTCGTGTCCAGCGCAGACTTTTCCTTTCACGTTTGTCCACAAGATAGTCCTTAATCTCACTGCCGCCATCTGATTCTGGTTTTGTCCACTGAATAATGATATGTTCCTTGCCAACACTCACTTCTTCAGGAGCACCAGGCTGTGTTGGGATAGCTGTAGGTTTTTTAAAGGTGAAAAAAATAATTATCATTTAACAAATCATTTATCTATGAGAAATATTCCACAAATTCTGATGCAGAATGGAAGGCAGTAACACTCACTGAAAGCATTCCTGGCAATCACAGGTTCTGTTTCAAGTGGAACACCTGGTCCATATTTGTTGACAGCTCTCACACGGAAGATGTATTCATTATTTTTAATAAGTTTTGTTACCACACATGATAAAGTCTGGCATTCGGCCTCAACAATAACCCAGTGAAGTCTGCTGGTTTCACGCCTTTCTACGATATAGTGAGTGATCTGTGCACCTCCATCTTCCTCAGGAATGTTCCATGCCAGAGTACATTTCTCTTCTGTTACTCTGCTAACAGTGATTTTGCCTGCGCATGGACCTGGTGAATCTGGGTAGAGATGAAAATAAGTATTGGTATTAGCAGCTAATGAAAAGTGTCTCACTCTTATCTAAAACAATGTGGATTTTTTAGTATACTAAGTTTGAGTATTAATCATGGGATACATACCAAGCACTTTAACAAGAACAGAAATTTGTTTCATTCCGCTGGCATTTTTAACTGTTAGAGTATATTTTCCGCTATCACTTCTGTCACAGAACTTGATAATTGCAATGGCTCGTTTGCTGGTATACTGCAGAGATATCTTTTCACATAGATCCAATTCCCTGTCACCTTTGGACCAGAAGACTTTTGGTTCTGGTTTCCCACCAATGGCCGCATCAAGAACAAGATCTGATCCAGCTCTAATGGTCACAACTTCTCCCTGCAGTCTGGCATCGAGTTCAGCCTTTGGTGGTGCTGTCATAAAGAAAAAGAGATTTTTAAAAAATGACATAACGGCACTAAAAATAGAATATTATGTTTTTAATTGTTCCAAGTAAATATTGCTTACAGTATTCATCTTTGCAAATGACAGCACCAGTTGATTCAGATCCTTTGCTAATCACACCAGCAGCATTCTTTGCTAGTACACGGAATTCATATGCTTCATCTTCACTAAGAGCTGTCACAGTAAAAAAGTTTTCTGAGACAATGGTATAATTGCATTTCAGCCAACGTCCATCGCCAGATTCATTATATGGTTTGCGTTCTATAATATATCCGATAATTTTGCTTCCACCATCATAAAGGGGTGCTGACCAGCTCAGCGACACTGTAGACCTGGTGACATCTGTTACTTCTGGTCTTCCTGGTGGATCTGAAGGAATAAAGCAGAAAAATGAGAAATGCAATTCTATTTTAGTTTAAATAACAACGTAACTCTAAAAGTAATACTTACCAACTGGATTTTGAGCCACGACAGGTCTGGAAGCTTCACTAGCTTTACTAACACCTGCCGCATTTAGGGCATAGGTTCTGAATTGGTATTCTAGACCTTCCACCAATCCCGTGACTTTGTAGTTACATTCACAGCATGGCACTTTGTTTTCCTTCACCCAAAGAATGGTGTTGCGCTCCTTCTTTTCAACCCAATAACCAATGACTTTGCTGCCCCCATCATGATAGGGTTCCTCCCAGCGAATGGCCATGGCAGTTGCAGACACAGAATAGACTTCTGGCCTGGAAGGTGGGCTTGGTGGAACTAAACACGAAAAAGATGGGGAGGAAAACATTAGCTGTTACAAATGCCTCAGTCAGAGGAAAAGAACAAATTTTGAAAAGTGTTTCACTTACCAAATGGATGCTCAGCAACTATTGCTTTTGATTCAAGGGGTTTGCTGACACCAAATCTGTTTTCTGAGCTTACTCGGAAACTGTACTCCTGGTATTTTGTGAGATGAGTAACTTTGATCTGTGTACGTTTCACACTGGAATTTACCAGCTGCCACGCTGTTGTGCCAGATTCACGTTTCTCTACAATGTAGTTTGTAATGTCACTACCACCGTCATCTTCAGGTTCTTTCCAGGTCAATACACAGGATTCAGAAGAGACAGATGATATTTCAATTGGGCCAGTGACAGGACCTGGCCTTCCTATGACTACCACTGTGACAGTAAATGTTTTCACACCAGCAGTGTTTTCAAGTGTGAGGTAGTATTTACCAGAGTCACCTCTCATACTGTCCTTTACAGTCAGTGTGGTTCTGTCTTTTGTTGTCTTGATGGTCACCCTCTCAGTTTCCTTCAGCCTCATCTCCTCAAGTTTCCATGTCACTTTTGGAGCTGGGCGCCCACTGATTGGTATATCAATAGTAAAGGTGCTTCCAGCCTTGCATGTTATGAGCTGTCTGCTTATTTCACTGAGATCTGCTGTTGGTTCAATCTGTGGCTCCTTAATAATAACAGAAGAGAAAGCTTCTCTTGGCTCACTGTAGCCAGCATCATTCTTTGCCTTGACCCGGAACTCATATTCAGTGTTCTCCACAAGACCTTCAACAGTGAAAGTAAGTTGTTTGGTTTGTCCAGCTTCAATCCAGGAGTCGGATCCTTTTTGTTTCATTTCAAGAAGGTATCCAGTAACACGGCTACCACCATCATGATCAGGTTTAAGCCAAGCTAAAACTACAGAAGATTTGGTTGTGTCAACAATATCTAGTCTCTTAGGTGGAGCAGGTTCTTCCGTGGCTACAACTGGTTCTGTTAATTCACAGGGATCACCTACACCATATTCATTTTCTGCTGACACTCGGTAGTAATATGGCACACCTTCTGCCAGATCAGTGACCTTAAAGATTTGTCGAGTGCATTTTGAACTCACCACTTGCCAGCTACGACGGCTTGCTTCCCGTTTTTCCACAATGTAGTGATGGATACGTGAACCTCCATCCAGTACAGGAGCATCCCACATTAAAGTAATAGAACCTCGAGTCACATCTTTAAATGTAATAGGACCTGGTGGACCAGGTGTGTCTAAAACCTTGACAGTAAATGTGATAGACTTGCTTCCACTGTTGTTTTCCACAGTAAAGACATACTTGCCAGCATCATTTCTGTTGCATTCCTCTACAGTCAACGTGCTGAATGAATCGGTTGTTTGAATGTCAGCACGCAAGCTAAGATTAGCATCTGCTTTGGACCACACAGCAGTAGGCACAGGTCTTCCAGAGAATGCAATAAATAGACGAATACTTGCACCTGCTCTTACAATATGTGTCTGCTTGAAGTTTGCATCGATATCAATCTCAGGTGCAGAAAGCCTGTCCACAGTTTGGACTGAAGCAGGAACTTCACAACTTTCTCCTTTGCCAGCACCATTAACAGCACTAACTCTGAATTTATAGTGTTCTCCTGCCTCCAAATCAACAACGGTATATTTAGTAGCAAGAACAGTCTCTGCGTTGACTTTCTGCCATGCTTCGAGATCAGCTTTGCACATCTCAATGATGTACCCAATTATTTCCATGCCTCCATCAAAAACTGGCTTGGTCCACTCTAAGGTTACACTAGTCTTCGATGTATCTATCACCTTTACAACATTAGGAGCACTTGGTGGGCTGACTGGTTCTCTACATTTAATCAGCTTTGAAACATCACTTGGAGGTCCAACTCCTGCAGCATTTTCAGCCATGACGTGGAATTCATACTCATTGCCTTCAATAAGGCCAGTTACTCTGTATCTGTTCTCAGTGATGGGCCTCTTACTGGATACTTTAACCCAGCGCATGCTCTTCTTTTCTCTCCTTTCTAGAATATACTCGTTTATCTCGCTGCCGCCATCGGATTTTGGTCTTGCCCACGTGAGTGTGATACTGTCTCCTGTTACAGTGGTAGGCTCTGGAGTTCCTGGTGCATCAGGGATAGCTAAAAAAAGAAAAAAAAGTCATTAGGAAAACAAGATGGTAACTCCACAGTTATTTCTACAAAATAAGGTGGAAACTTACTGTAAGGTATTTGTGCAGTAACTGGATCAGACTCCAATGGTCTGCCAACTCCAAATTTGTTCACTGCAGAGACACGGAACTGGTACTCGTTGCCCTTAATTAATTTAAGTGCAGTGTAGCTGCAAGCTTCACATTTATCTTCAACTAATGCCCAAGCAATCCTGCTTGTTTCACGTTTTTCAATTATATAGTGGGAAATAGAAGCACAACCATCATTAGCCGGAGGCTCCCACCATAATGTGACTTTTTCTCCAGTAATGTTTGTGAATCGTATTGGTCCACCAACTTTTCCTGGTGTGTCTGCAATTTTAAAGGTTCAGAATTATAATTTGCTGGCACTTAGAATAAAAGAGTATTTTAAAATAGCATTCTGAAAGTGTTTGTTCCAGTACCTTGTATTCTGAAGGTAATATCTTCTCGTTTAGAGCCTGATGCATTTTTGGCTTCTACTGTGTACACTCCACGATGATCCCGGGTAGCATCTCTAATGAAGATTGTACTATATCCAATAGCTGTAGTTATTTCTATATTCATTGTTTTCTCAATCTCCTTACCATCCTTAAACCATGTTACTTTAGGTACTGGACGTCCTTTGATTAGAGCTTTAAGTCTAATGCTCTCTCCAGCTTTAACAGTGAGGCCTTCAAAGTGCTCAGCACCAAATTCAATTGTAGGAGCAACTGAAAAAGGAAAACATACTTCAATTCCCATATAGCTAGGTATCTTTTCCTCATACTCTTTTTAATGTACTAATTATAAAAGATCGTTACATATAGAATTCTTTCACTTAGAAAATGACATTCTCTAAAAAGCAGTTATTACATGAACTATAAACTTATTTATCCTGTAAGAACACAGTGCATCATATTAACAATAAGAAACACACCATTAAGATATGCTGTTACAGTATGCCAAGCTACCTGAGGCACATTTCATTTCTAAATTATTCAGTGCATCAGAATATTACAGTTCATGATTTCTTTCCAACTTTGCTGCTGCTTATCCAAGACAATTGTAGAGTGCCACGTCTTTCAGCACTTGATTATGTTTGTCTGCCACATTTGGGTCTTTAATGTAGACCCTCCCACCTTAAAGTACAAACAGAAATGTTCAGAGTTGACTGGAAGGACCTCAGTCGCACGTTCTTCCCCCCTTGGCCTCCCATTTCCAATCAGTACATCCACAAGCTCTAACTGTACTAAATACAAGCATATAAAGAAATAATTTTTACCGTTTTCATCTCTGGTCATGATATAGCCCGAAGACTGCGAAGGTGGGCTGATTGTACCAACAGCATTTCTTGCAAGCACTCTGAATTCGTATCGGTCACCTGAACTGAGTCCTGTAACTGTATACTGGCATTCACTGACATCAGTAAAGTTACATCTGAGCCAACGGTCTTCACTTCCTTGCCGTTTCTCAATGCTGTAGGCCACAATCTTACTGCCTCCATCACGCAGTGGGGGGGTCCATTTAAGGGTGACTGTTTCCCTGGTGACATCAATGTAATCAGGAGTACCAGGTGGGTCTGAAAGGAAAATAATTAAAATTTATTTTTTATTACTGCTCACCATAGCCTGTAAGACTAGAATTTCCTTGGATAAGTGATTGATCATTCACTTACCCACTGGAGAGACTGCCAAAGTAAATTTGCTGGGCTCGCTAGCTCGGCTTAGACCTGCAGCGTTTTCAGCATATACTTGGAACTGGTAATCCAAGCCCTCAAGTAGTCCTGTAATCCTGTATTCTCTGTTAGATATTAACGCAACATTAACCTTCTGCCACAAAATACTGTTTCTTTCCTTCTTTTCGACGTGATAGCCAATAATCTCTGAACCACCATCATAAGCAGGAGCATCCCAAGATATGGTCATTCCATCAGCAGTTATGTTGTATACAACAGGCTTGCCTGGGGAACCTGGTGGTCTAAACTGATGCTTTGCCACAACATCTGCTGAGACAAGAGGTGGGCTCACTCCATATCTGTTTTCTGCGCGTACTCTAAACTGATATTCAGTGTCTTTAACAAGGTTGGGTACTTTGAAAGTTGTTCTTGCAGCACTCGAACACACCAGCTTCCAGTTCATTTGTGAAGTTTCTCTCTTTTCAATACTGTAGCCAGTAATTTCTCCTCCTCCATCATCTTCAGGAGCTTCCCATGACAAAACTACACTGTCTGCTTTGATTTCATCTAGCCTTAAAGGTCCTTTTGGCTTAGATGGAGGGCCAAGAGTGATGACAGTGATTGCGAATGTTTTTCTGCAGACGACATTATCAAGAATTAAACTGTATTTGCCACCATGGTCTTTTTTCACATTCTTGATGCTTAAGCTTATCTTGTTTTCAGTTTTCTTGAAACGAAGATGTTCAGTTTCTTTAAGAGGGAGGTTGTCCTTCAGCCAGCTCATCGATGGCTTAGGTTTACCTTTGTAGGGCAATTCAATATGCAGGTTATGTCCAATTCTTACTGCAATTTGACCTCCAGGAATATCAGAAAGGTCAGCTTCAGGTGTTATTATATGTTCTTTCACTGTAATAGGTCCAACAGTAACACCATCACTCATGCCTTTTTCATTTTTAGCAAAGACTCTGAATTCCATGACAGAAAGCTCTTTAAGTTTTTCAACTTCAAATTCACAGCTCTTGCTTGTGCCTGCATACGTCCATTCTTTTTCTTCCTGCAGTTTCTTTTCAATAACATAGTCTGATATAATGCTACCACCATCATAGTCAGGTTTGCTCCACTGCAATTTAACAGAAGTCTTTGTAGAATCTTTCATGGCTAGGTCTTTTACAGGTCCAGGTATGTCTGCAGCTTTCACTGGTTCAGATGTCTCACAAGGTTCACCCAGTCCAATTTCATTTTCAGCAAGAACACGGAAGAAGTATGCAGTTTTCTCTGACAGGTTGGTTAGCTTAAATGTGGTATGAGAACACTTTGTTGTTACAGTTGACCAGGCCCTCTTTGTAGCATCTCTTTTTTCAACAACATAATTTGTTATTTCAGAACCGCCGTTAATGAGAGGTGGTTCCCATACCAGTGTAACTGTGCCACGAGAAACATGCTTAAGCTGCAGCTTCTGGCAGGCAGATGGTGTGTCAAGTACTTTTACGTTCACAAATGATGATTTTGCTTCTCCAACTCCATTTTCAATTGTAAGAATGTATTTTCCTGTATCATTTCGGGTAACTTGAGGAATAGTAAGTAGTGTAGATGATTCTGTGTTCTGGATGATATATCTTTCATCAATTCCAAGATTCTTGTCACCCTTTCTCCATGTGACTGTTGGAGGAGGTCTTCCTTTGAATGGAATCATTATTTGCACATCTTCACCTGCTTTAGCAACAATAGAGGTCCGGAGAGCAACATCTAGATCAATCTCTGGTGCCACTGTGGAAATAAGTAAAAATTAATAGTGCATACTTGGAATGTAAAATAAGAAATTCTTTGAAAAAAACCATAACACAGAAAAATGATAAATCACTGAAATGTACAGTACCAAGAATATCTTTAGCTTGAACGGGTTCCGTCATTTCAATAGGCTCTCCTTGTCCAGCACAATTTATAGCAGACACACGGAAATAATAATTAACGCTTGGCTGAAGGTGGGATACAACATATTCAGTTGTTCTCACTTCTCCCTTAGTACTGACTACAGCCCATTCTTGCTCTTCACCTTCCCTTTTCTCCACCAGATAGCTGGTAATTGGACTTCCTCCATCATAAGCAGGTTTAATCCAGCCAAGGGTGACAGATGTCTTGGTTGTATCCACAACCTTCAGCTTTGTTGGTGAGCCCGGCTTATCTGTAAGTGGTAGTTTACAGGGGGGAAAAAAAAATCAGAAGCCATATTTACAATTAATCATAAAGAGTAGTAAAATCTGCCCTCAGTTACATTGGTGCAATCCCATCCTAATTGCTCATTGTCCATTGATTTCTAACCAATGAAAATACGTTGTATCTTACCAACAGGATCTGCGGCTTTGTAGAAGTCAGAAGCTTCAGAGAATGGACCTTGTCCAGCTGCATTGACAGCACAAACTCGGAAATGATATTCACTGTTTTCAGTCAGACCTGTTACTTTCTCTCTGGTGTCCCGAATAGTTTCTTTAGTAACCTTGAACCAACTCAGACTCTTCTTGTCACGCTTCTCAAGAAAATATCCTGATATTTCACTGCCCCCATCAACAGTGGGCCTATTCCAGACAACAGTCATAGAATTCTTTGTTATCATTGTGACTTCTGGTACACTAGGTGGTCCAGGTGTAACTGGGTAAAAAAAAAATATGTCAGTAGATCAGTACTTCTTACAAATAATACACAAGACGATTCAGTTGCATAAGCTTTTTTATATGTTTCTTACCAAATGAATTTTTGGCTATGACGGGTTCAGACTCCAGTGAATCACCAACTCCAAACTTGTTCACACCACGGACACGGAACACATATTCATTTCCTTTGATGAGTTTTGTTGTAGTTATGATACACCCCTCCAGCTTTTCAGAAATTAAAGACCATACAACACGACTTGTCTCTCGTTTTTCAACAACATAGTGTGTTACAGGTGCACCACCATCATCTGCTGGTGGGTCCCACATTATTGTAATCTTTTCAGCAGTGACTGTCTTAAACTGTATAGGTCCGGTTGGGGGTCCTGGCTTGTCTGTAGAAGGCAGGAGAAAGATGATGTTAAGTATTTATACTGAATTATTGTTTAATAGTATAACATAGCTGTATCTCAAGACATACCAAGTATCTGTACTCTAACATGGGCTGATGCTGAACCCATGGCATTCTTCAATTTTAATTCATAGGTGCCACTGTTGAGTCGAGTTGCATCCTTGATGAGTATAGAAGCAAATTCTGTTGTGTTTTCAATAGACACTAGTGCACTGGTTTGTACCTCGTTGCCATTTTTGAACCACTCAATTGTGGGTATAGGCTTGCCTGAGATGCCTAGTTTTAGCTTAACTGAAGTTCCTGCTTTATATTTCACCACTTCTGTATATTCTGGTGGCACATCAATTTCAGGTGCACCTTAAGAAAAAATAAGTAAAAAATAAGAAAAAATAAATAAAGTACAAAAACATTTGTATTTTATTTAAGCTAATAGTCATAGGCATTTTATAATTACAGATCAAAGTAAATATTGCATATGTAACAAATCATAGGCCTAGAACAAGTTAGAACTAATCCTACCAGGCACAAAAGGCAACAATATGTATAAATATAACCATTTTGGCTATGGGACACAGGCACATTTCTTTTCCTCAAATAATAAAGATACCATAAGACTTAAAAAATGCAGATACAGCCAAAGATGTTCATTGCAGTCACGCCCAAATAACTCACAGTCATTCAAGCTTACTGAATCAATCACTTTAAACTAGCGTTCCATATTTAAAAGACTATGGTTCTCCAAAACAGTGCTGCCTTTAAGCTTCCTAGTACCACAAAATGGTACTGTTCTATCATTGCAGAACACTTACCATATGTGTCAACACAAGTGATGGGACCCACAACATCTGAGGGATTACTAATGGAACCAACAGCATTCTTAGCAAAGACCCGGAATTCATAGCGGGAATTCTGTGTCAGACCAGATACTGTGAACTGAGTCTCTATAACATTGGTGAAGCTAGCTTTTGTCCACCTGCCATCCGGAAGATCACGTTTTTCTACGATGTATCCGGTGATCTTGCTGCCACCATCAAATGCTGGCTTCTGCCATGACAGAGTGATAGCAGTCTTGGAAATATCTGACACACGAACATTTCTCGGTGGTTCTGCAGTAGGAAGCACAGAAGTATGCTAATGAATAACAGCTGTTTTGGATATTGGCTTACAGTACAGGACAGAATACCCTCGAGGCAGGGAGGAAAAAAAAGTGCTACTTAAATGGTTGGGCTTTTTTTTTTTCCTAGGAAATACATACCACAAGCATCAATTGCAAGGACTGGATCAGAAGGATGACTTGCTTTTCCAATGCCAGCTGCATTTTCTGCATAAACTCTAAATTCATAGATAAGGCCAGCACTGATGGTGGTGACTTTGAAGTGAGTTGTGCGAATGAGGGTCTTGTTAGCCTTCTGCCATAATATGCTATTCCTGTCTTTCATTTCCAGGTGGTATCCAATGACTGCACTGCCGCCATTAGTGACTGGTTCATGCCATCCAACAGTAATAGTCTCTCGGGTGACATTCGTGACCCATGGTGTGGAAGGAGGGCCAGGGGTAGCTGATGATATAAAAAGAAGTGATTAATTGTTAACAAAATTATATTTTCAACATCAGAGCATTAAAAAAAATAACCTATAGCATGAGAAGCTTATTACTCACTGTAAGGAAGCTTGACAACTACACATTGTGAGTCTATGTGATCGCTGATGCCAAAGCGATTCTCAGCTTTGATACGGAATTGGTATTCTTCTCCTGTTGTGAGCTTCATAACTTTGATAACAGTTCTAGCAACCGTCGCAGATACTTCAGACCAAGCAGCAGTACTTGTTTCTCTTTTCAGTACAATATAGTTAGTAACTTGACTTCCACCATCATAAGCTGGCGGCTGCCATCTGAGTGTTACACTCTCTTCAGTGACATCACTAAGGACAACAGGACCAACAGGAGGACCTGGTCTATCCAGCACAACAATATTAACAAAAGATTTTGTGGTGCCACTTGAGTTGGCAGCAGTAATGTCATATCTGCCAGCATCAGCAGCCACACTTTCTTTAAGATTAATGATGAGACTTTCTGCAGTGGTTTCTGTGTGAAATCTCATGGTAGGTTTCAGTGGAACACCATCTCTGGACAATGTCACCTTTGGCACCGGTTTTCCAGAAACTGGAATTTCAACTTTCAGGTTTGATCCTGCTCGAATATATACAGTGTTATGAGGGAAGCCCTTCATGTCAATTTCGGGAGATTCTGAAAAAGAAAACATTTTAAAACCATGAACAAATTTTCTCTCTTTTAAAATATGAATCCACTTTAATGTGTATCAACTTCTGTCTCCTGTTAGGAAGCATACCTAATTGATCTTTAACTGTAACAGGGAGCAGTAGTTCCTTAGGATCACTTAAACCAGCTTGGTTTTCTGCAGACACCCTGAAGAAATAGTCAACATTCTCCTTAAGGCCATGGACAACATGATGAGTTGTTTTTACAACTGCACACTTAACCCATTTTTGCTGTCCTTTCTCAAGAGCTTCGATGAAGTAGCCCACAATTCTGCTTCCACCATCGTGCTCTGGTTTTAGCCATGAAAGAGAAACGCTGTCCTTTGTGACATTTGTTACGCCAAGTTTTTCTGGTGGGCTGGGTTTTTCTGAGAAAAAAAGTGCAACAGGTTAAGCAATACAGCAAGTATTTAGTTTTTATATTAGCAATTACATAGGGATGCCATCTGGATTGAGAAAGTATGTTTTTAAATGAATTTGTATATTAGAAACATTTTAAGTAAAAGGCAAGCAAAATTTAAAATTCACACTGTTACTTTTTAATTTTTAAAACCACAGACACACCTACCATAAAACTGTCTTTTTTACTGTAAACAGATTTAACACTTTTAATATTATTTTGAAGTAAGCATTTTAAAACCTGTATTTTTAAAATATTAACAAATATTTGTTTTAGTAAAACATACCTGTTATTTTTGTTCCCTCCTTGGTCTCAGAAGGCACTCCAACACCATACTCATTTTCTCCAGAAACCCGGAAGTAGTAAATGGCACCTTCTTGCAAGCCAGTCACTTTGTAAGACAGACGATGACAATTGTTTGTCACAGTGACCCACGCTTTTTTGCTAGCTTCTCTTTTTTCAATAACATAGTTCTTTACAGGTGCTCCACCATCATTTTCAGGAACATCCCAAGATAACACAGCAGATTCTTTAGTTACGTCTTTTGCTGTGATATTAGACGGTGGCCCAGGAGTATCAAGAACTTTGACAATTAATGTCAAGGTAGCAGTGTTCAGGATGTTTTGCAATGTTAATGTGTATTTTCCAGAATCGTTTCTTGTTGCTTTTTCAATAGTAAGAGATGTGCAATTATCTGAAGTATCAATGCTAGCTCGTGTACGAAGATCAGTGTCTGGTTTGTTCCATGTTACATTTGGGACTGGTTTGCCTCTGAAAGGAACAGTCATTGTGAATGATCCACCAGCCTTTACAATTAAAGTCTTCCGCATCTCACTGTCAATATCAAAGGCAGGTTCTTCTTCTCTTTCTTTTGCCACCTGTGGTTCTGAGACATCACTTGGTTCACTGACACCAATTTTGTTAATGGATTTCACTCTAAAGACGTACTCAGAGCCTGATACTAATCCAGTTATGGTGTATTCTGTGCCTCTTAAGTTCTGAATAGCAGTTGTCCAGTCAGTTTCATCAGTTTTCTTGTATTCAACTACATATCCCGTTACTGGAGCACCTCCATCAAACAGTGGCTTTGTCCACCCAATTGTGATATTTGACCTTGTAGAATCCATAATCTTAGGTTTAGATGGGGGAGATGGTAAGAAGATTGGATCTTCTGCCCGTATCAACGGTGTGGTTTCACTTGGAAGACTGAGGCCAGCAGCATTTTCTGCATAAACCCGGAATTCATATTCACATCCTTCACGGAGACCAGATGATTTCACTCTTAAATCATAAACTGGCTTTTTATTTACACGAATCCACCTTAGGCTAGTTTTCTCACGCCTTTCAATTACATAGCCAGAGATCTCGTTGCCTCCATCAGACTCAGGTCTTGCCCAGCAGAGAGTTATCGAATCTTTGCTTACACTGGTGATCTCTAAAGATGTAGGTGGACTTGGAACTGTAAATGGGTCTAGGGCTTTGACAGCAACACTTTCTAGAGGTTCACCAACACCATATTTGTTAACTCCCATCACTCTGAAAATATACTCATTACCCTTCAGTAGTTTTGTCACTTTACAGGATGTTGTTCTAAGTTCTCCTTCACAAAGTGTCCATGCAATTCTGCTGGTCTCACGTTTTTCTACAATATAATAATCAATATCTGCACCACCATTTTCTTGAGGGGGTCCCCATGATAAATGGCACTTTTCAGCAGTAAGGCCGTTTATTTCTAATGGGCCTGCAGGTGGCCCAGGTCTGTCAAGTACTTTGCAATTAATTGCCAAAGATCTTGTTCCTGCAACATTTTGTAATGTTAGTACATACTGTCCTGAATCACCTCGGATACAATCCTTAATGGTTATTGCAGTAGTGTGATCTGTTGAGGCTATTTCAACTCTAGCTTTTCCTTCGAGCTCCTTGCCATCCTTTGTCCATGAAACCACTGGTATTGGCCGTCCTGCAATATCAGCATTGACTTTAAACACTTCTCCAGCTTTCACAACTACAACATCCCTGAATTTGGCATCCATCATAATTCTTGGAGCCTCTACATCATCTTTTACAGTCACAGGTCCAGTTGATTCAGACGGCTGACTAAAGAGTCCAGCAGCATTCTTTGCAATCACACGGAATTCATATCGCTGGTCTTCTGTAAGTCCACCTACGTCAAAATACGTTTCTTGCACATTAGTAAAATTACACTTTAGCCAACGACCATCTGGTATCTCTCTGCGTTCAATAATATATCCTGTTACTTTAGCTCCACCATCATATTCTGGTTTAGTCCATTTCAGTGAGACACATGTTCTTGTAATATTAGTAACTTCCGGTTGACCAGGAGGATCACAAGGATCTCTTGCAGCAACTGGTTCACATGATTTACTGCATTTGCCTATTCCAGCAATGTTTTCAGCATACACACGATATTCATATAGCAGTCCTTCATCAAGACCCGTAACTTTCATTTGTGTATCAGGTATAAGGCTCTTGTTGACTTTTGTCCAAAGAATGCTGCTTCTTTCTTTACACTCCAAGTGATATCCTATTACTCTACTACCTCCATCATTAACTGGTACCTGCCAAGTTACAATCATGAAAGCTTTAGTTGCATGTGCCACATGAGGAGTTCCAGGTGGCCCCGGAGGCTTAAATGGATACTCTGCCACAACAGATGGAGAATTAGCGTAAGTGCTTTTCCCATAGCGGTTTTCTGCACAAATACGGAACTGATATTCAGAGCCAGTGGTGAGTCGAGATACTTTAATTGATGTTCTTGCAACTGATGCAGATACTACATCCCATGTTGTTGTGGTAGTTTCTCGCTTCTCCACAATGTAATTGCTAATGTGGCACCCACCATCATATGCTGGAGGTTTCCAAGACAGAGTTACACTATCAGCACTAACTTCATCAATATTCACATCAGTTGGTGGTCCTGGTCTGTCAAGGACAATCACAGTTAAAGAAGCTGTTGTTGACCCGGCAGTATTTGAAAGATGTAATTCATAATGTCCCAAATCTTCATTTGAAGCTTCCTTGATGGACAGTGAAGTTGAAGTCTTTGACGTCTGAACATTTACCCGGGTTGTCTCTTTTAAGGGATTCCCATCTTTCTTCCAGATAACGGTTGGAAGAGGTCGCCCTCTGAATGGTACATCAATCTTAAGATCATCTCCAGCTTTCACAGTGAATGTGTTGAAAAGGAGCTCAGCAGATGGCTGGATTTCAATATCCTTTGCAATGACTGGGACACCAAGTTCTCTTGGATCACTTTTTCCTTTTTCATTAACAGCCATAACTCTGAAACTGTACTCTTCTCCCATACTTAAGCCTGTTATTGTTGCTTCTAATGTTTTCACCTGTGTACATGCACTCCATTTTACACTTCCTTTAGTTTGCATTTCTACTATATAACCAGTAATTTTACTGCCACCATCGCTCTCTGGCTTTTCCCACTTAATTGAAGCAGAGTTGCGAGTCACATCAACAAGAACGACCTTTGCAGGTGGAGAAGGTGGTTCAGAAACCTTAATTGGGTCAGGTGTTTCTGCTGGTAAGCCAACCCCATATTCATTTACAGCTAGGACACGGAAGTAATAACTACATCCTTCTTGCAGCTGAGTAATTTTGAAGGAATTCTTAGTGCAGTTGTTTGTAATTGTGGCATATGCCTTTCTTGTGGATTCTCGTTTCTCAACTACATAGTTGGTAATTTTAGCTCCACCATCAATAAGTGGCGGTTCCCAAGCTAATGTTACAAAATCTTTCTTCACTTCTCTGACAGTCAGGTTTATAGGTGCACTAGGTGTATCAAGCACCCTGACATTAACAAAAGCTGATTTTTTGCCACTATTGTTCTCCAAAGTAAGATTGTATCTACCACTATCAAACCTATTCACATTGTCAATGACCAGCATTGTATAGGAACTGGTGACTTCAATCTGAGCTCGCTCACTAATTGTTCCTTCTGCTTTCTCCCATTTAACTTCAGGTTCTGGTCTTCCTTTGATGGTGACAAACAGGCGTAAGGTACCACTAGCACGCACAGTGACTACTTTTCTGAGATCTGCATCAAGTTCAATTTCAGGAGGTTCAACCTTGTCTGCTGCTATGACTGTACCAGGAACAGTAGCAGGTTCTCCTACTCCTTCTGAGTTAATGGCACAGATGCGGAAGTTATATTCCTGGTTCTCTTTAAGTTTTGTTACGGTGAACTCTTTTGCTTGCAGGCCTGTTGGAGGGGTGCAGGTAGTCCATTCATCAGCAGCAGCTTCTTTTACTTCTACTACATATCCCTTAACTGGAGCACCACCATCATAAATGGGCTTACTCCAGGCAAGGGAAACTGATGACCTGGAAGTGTCTGTAACCTTTGGATTGCTTGGTGGACCTGGTGGATATAATACATCACAGGCACGATAGAAAATAGATGGCTCACTGGGTTCCCCTACCCCTGCGGCATTTTCAGCGGAAACTCTGAATTCATAGAAATGCCCATCAGTAAGACCTGTTACTCTGAATCGCAAGTCCATTAGTGTTTTCTTATTGCACTTGGTCCATCGGATACCATCTTTGTCACGTTTTTCAAGTATGTAACCTTCAATTTCAGCTCCCCCGTTGTCTTCTGGGCGACCCCATGTTACCACCATAGAATCTTTTGTGATTGCTGAAACTTCAGGTGTTGAAGGAGGACCAGGGGGTTTGTATGGATTACGAGCCACAATTGGCTCAGATTCCAAGGGTTCTCCAGTTCCATATTTGTTCACTGCCATTACACGGAAAATGTACTCATTGCCAGCAAGGAGCCTGGTTACTTTGTGGTTAAGAGCCTGCACGTCCGTTGCTACTTGTGTCCATGAAAGCCTGCTTGTCTCTCTCTTCTCAATGATATAATGTGAGATACTAGAACCACCGTCATGTAAAGGCGGAGCCCATGCCAAGTAGCATTTTTCTGCAGTGACACCTGTAACCTTCAAAGGTCCTTCTGGAGGTCCTGGCCTGTCAAGTACTTTTACAGTGATTGGTATAGATTTTGTGCCACCAACATTTCTGAGGTTAAGAGTATAGTGACCTCCATCTACTCTTATACAGTCTTTTACAGTAAGAGTTGTTTTCTGAATGGTAGATTTAATTTCCATTCTTGCAGTTGCTTCTTCAAGGTCTCTACCATCTTTTGACCATGTAATGTCAGGAATAGGTTTGCCGTGGATATCAGCTTCAAGAACAAAGGTTTCTCCAGCATGAACAACAATGACATCTTTGTACTTAGGATCCAGTGAAGCCCCTGGTGCTTCAATTTCATCTCTGGCAGTAATGGGCCCTGTACTTTCAGATGGTTCACTCAAACAACCTGCTGCATTTCTTGCAATTACTCTAAATTCATATCGTTGGTTTTCAACAAGACCACTTACTGTAAATTCTGTTTCCAACACATTTGTAAAGCTGGCTTTCATCCAGCGACCATCTGGTAGTTCTTTCTTTTCTACAATATAACCAGTTATTTTGCTTCCACCATCATATTCTGGTTTTTTCCACTTCAGTGTGATATTATTTCTTGTAACAACAATGGCCTCTGGGCGGCCAGGTGGGTCACAAGGATCTCGGGCAACATACAGTTCTGATACTTTGCTGACTTTGCCAATGCCAACAATGTTTTCAGCAGACACTCTGAATTCATATTCAAGACCTTCTTCAAGGCCATCTGTTTTATACTTGGTGTCTGCAATGAGTGACTTGTTCTGTTTTGTCCAAAGAATGCTGTTCTTATCTTTGCGTTCAAGATGGTAGCCAAGAATTTTACTTCCTCCATCATTAACTGGTTCATGCCATTGTACGATCATATGGTCCTTCGAAGCTGCCGTTACAAATGGGGTTCCAGGTGGCCCAGGCACCTTGTAGGGGTATTGCACAACCACGGGTTTAGAATCCAAAGGAGAGCTCTTCCCATATCTATTTTCAGCAGAAATCCTGAACTGGTATTCAGAACCTGTTTTAAGCTTTGTTGCTTTGATAGTTGTTCTTGCAACAGTTGCTGACACAATGCTCCATGTGGTAGTACTCGTGTCACGTTTTTCTACTATATAGTTGCTTATCTGACAGCCACCAGTATAATCAGGTGGATCCCATGATAAAACAACAAAGTCTGCACTAACTTCATCAAAGCGGACAGGTCCTCGTGGTGGGCCAGGCTTTTCCAGTACAATTATGCTCAGGTGCTCTGTTGCTGTTCCTGCTGTGTTTGTTGCCGTTACTGTATACTTACCGAAGTCTTCCTTGTTGCTTTCTTTAATATTTAAGATAGTTGATGTTGATGTATCCTGAATATGTAATCTGGTTGTCTGTTTCAGTGGCTGCTCATCTTTTGTCCATGTAATAGTAGGTTTGGGTCTACCTATAAAAGGTACTTCTACCTTCAGATCTTCTCCAGCCTGTACACTGTATGTATTAAACATCAGTTTGAAACCTGGTTCAATTGTCAAGTCTTTAGCTATCACAGGAATTCCAAGTGCTCTGGGGTCACTTTTGCCTTTTTCATTGTAGGCAATCACATGAAATTGATATTCCTGTCCTGGACTCAAACCAGATACAACTGCATTGCATGTTTTGGTCTCACTAACAACACTCCATTTTTCTGTTCCTTTAGGCAGCATTTCAACAATGTATCCCAAAATTCTGCTGCCTCCATCATGCTCAGGTTTTTCCCAAGCAAGTGAGGCACTTCTCTGAGTCACATCGGTGAGTGTTACTTTCCCAGGAGGCAGAGGTGGCTCTGAGGCTTTGACAGCATCCATGGTTTCAGCTGGAACACCAATTCCAAATTCATTTTCAGCCATAACTCTGAAGTAATAAATTGCTCCTTCTGTAAGATTTTCAACTTTAAAACTTGTCTTGCCACACTTAGCACTTACATTTGCAAATGCCTTCCTGGTTGACTCACGCTTATCTATTACATAGTTCTTTACCTTTGCACCACCATCGATAATGGGTGGTTCCCAAGATAATACAGCAGAATCCTTCTTTACATCCTTTACCACTAAGTTCTGTGGTGGTCCTGGTGTGTCCAAGACTTTTACTGTGACAAAGGCAGATTTAGAACCACTGCTGTTCTCCAACTTAAGAATGTATTTTCCAGCGTCATTTCTATCACAATTGTCTATTGAAAGTTGTGTGTAGTTTATGCCTTTATCAATCTGAACTTTTTCTGTGAATTCACCTTCTTCTCGAGACCACGTGATGTCAGGTGTTGGTCGTCCCCTGAATGGTATATGAATCCTAGCAGACCCACCAGCTCTAACCACTATTCCTTTCCTTAGCTCTGAATCAATATCAAGTTCTGGAGCTTCAAGTTTGTCTTCTGGTTTAATAGTACCAGGAATTGATGCAGCCTCTCCTACACCAATCTTGTTGAGGGCACACACTCGTAGTTTATATTCTTGATGTTCAGTAAGCTTTTTGATTTCAAATCGAGTGGCACGTATACCTGTCTGTGGAGTAACAAGTGACCATTCATCTTCATCTGCTTTACAGATTTCTACAAGGTATCCCTGGATTTCACAACCACCATCATAGATAGGTTTACTCCAACCAAGTGTAACTGAACTTTTGGTGGTATCCACAACATGGGTGTTTGTAGGTGGGCCAGGCTTGAACATGGGGTCACAAGCTTTAAAGTAAGGAGAAACTTGGCTTGGTTCACCCACTCCAGCAGCATTTTCAGCAGAAACTCTGAATTCATATTCATGATCCTCTGATAATCCTGTAACTCTTAATCGTAAATCTGTAATTCGGCGTTTATTGCATTTTATCCATCTGATGCCTGCTCGGTCTCTCTTTTCTACAATGTAACCTATGATTTCACTACCTCCATCACTATCTGGCCGGCTCCAGCAGACAGTCATAGAATCCTTTGTGATATTGGTAATTTCCAAGGCCTTTGGTGGTCCAGGAACTACAAACGGATTTTTCATCATTACTGGCACAGATTCTAATGGCTCACCAACCCCATATTTGTTAACTGCCATAATACGGAAAACATATTCATTTCCTTCTAAGAGTTTTGTTACTTTCAGCATTGTAGGTAGAACCTCTGAGGCAACAACAGTCCATGCTAGGCGACTAGTTTCTCTCTTCTCTACAATGTAATGAGAAATATCACTGCCACCATCATGAAGAGGAGGACCCCATGCCAATGAACATTTTTCAGCTGTAACTCCTGTCACTTGGACTGGGCCCTCTGGAGGTCCTGGCCTGTCCAGGACTTTTACATTTACTGGTACTGTCTTTGTTCCTGCAACATTAGAGGCTTCTAAAATGTACTGTCCACCATCAACTCTAATAGCATCTTTTACAATTAGTAATGCACTGAAATCTGTGTTCTTTATCTCA
The DNA here is from genome assembly GCA_033628505.1 of Tringa tobata. NCBI lineage: Eukaryota > Metazoa > Chordata > Aves > Charadriiformes > Scolopacidae > Tringa > Tringa tobata. Next base: position 3,565,758 of record JAHREE010000531.1, on the reverse strand, counting down.
TATCTAGCAGTTTCCTCAAGCTCTCTATCTCCTTTGTACCACTTAATGGTTGGTAGTGGCTTTCCATGAACATCAGCCTCAAGTCTGAATGTTTCACCAGCATTTACCACGATCGTGTCTCTGTACTTTGGATCCATTGAAATTCGTGGAAGTTCAACTTCATCCCTTGCTGTTATTGGTCCTGTACTATCAGAAGGTTTACTTATTGCACCTGCAGCATTCTTTGCAATTACTCTAAATTCATATCTCTGGTCTTCAGTAAGCCCTGTTACAGTGAACTGAGTTTCAATGATATTTGTGAAGCTAGCTTTCATCCAGCGACCATCTGGTAAGTCACGTTTTTCTACAATATAACCAGTAATCTTACTTCCGCCATCATATTCTGGTTTGGCCCACTGCAGAGTAATTGAGCTTCTTTTTATTATTATAGCTTCTGGGCGACCTGGAGGATCACATGGGTCGCGAGCTACATAGCACTCAGAAACTTTGCTTGTTTTGCCTACACCAACAATATTTTCTGCAGAAACTCGAAACTCATATTCAATTCCTTCTTCAAGGTTAGTTGTCTTAAAACTTGTGTCCTGAATAATAGTCTTGTTCACTTTAGCCCATAATATGCTGTTCTTCTCCTTTCTCTCAAGGTGGTAGCCCAACACTTTACTGCCACCATCATTTATTGGTTCATGCCATTGAACGACCATGGAGTCTTTTGTAACCGTTGTCACAAATGGTGTGCCAGGAGGTCCTGGTTCCTTGTAGGGATATTGTGCTACAACTGGTGCAGAGTCCAATCCAAAGCTCTGCCCATACCTGTTCTCAGCAAATATTCTGAACTGGTATTCTGAACCAGTTTTCAGTTTAGTCACCTTCAGTGTAGTTCTTGCAACAGTAGCTGAAACTGTTTCCCATACAGTGGTTGTTGTATCTCTCTTGTGAACAACATAGTTGGTGATTTGGCAGCCGCCTGTGTACGCTGGGGGATTCCATGATAGGGTAATACTTTCTGCACTTATTTCATCAAACTTCACAGGTCCTACAGGAGGGTCAGGTTTGTCCAGAGTTATAATTTCAACAGAGGCAGACTTTTGCCCAACAACATTAGCCACAGTGATTTGATAAGTGCCACTATCCTCTTTGCTAGTTTCTTTAATATTCAGTATAGTGAGATCAGTCAGATCATTGACATTGACTCTTGTTGTCTGCCTTAATGGCTGCCCATCTTTTACCCAGGTAACAGTTGGTTTAGGTCGACCTGCAATTGGTACTTCTACTTTCAAGTCTTGTCCCACTTGGATACTGTAACTGTGAAAAGCAGGTCTTACATCAGGTTCAATCACGAGGTCTTTGGCAACTATTGGAACTGCAAGTGCTCGCGGATCACTCTTACCCTTTTCATTTACAGCCATTACTCTGAAAAGGTATTCTTCCCCTTGAGTTAGGTTAGTAATAACTGCTTCAAGTGTTTTCACACGAGCACACTCTGACCATTTCTCACTACCCTTTGCTTGCATTTCAACAATGTATTGTATGATTTTGCTGCCACCATCATGTTCAGGTTTTGCCCAGCTTAGCGAGACACTGTTTCTCGTGACATCATCCACCGTTATTTTCCCAGGAGGCTGTGGAACTTCAGCCACTTTAATTGGGTCACTGGTTTCAGCAGGGAGGCCAATTCCATATTCGTTCTCAGCAGAGATTCTAAAGAAGTAATAGCAGCCCTCCTGAAGTTGATCTATTTTCCATGAAGTCTTGTGGCAGTTTGTTACAACAGCTGCATATGCCTTTCTTGTTGCTTCACGCTTTTCAATAATGTAATTCTTTATTTTTGCTCCACCGTCCAAGAGAGGAGGCTCCCATGAAAGTGAAACAGAGTCCTTAGTGATCTCTCTGATTTTTAAATTAATAGGTGCACTTGGGGTATCCAGTACTCTTACACTGACAAAGGCAGACTTTGTTCCACTGCTGTTTTCTAAAGTCAGAGTGTACTTTCCAGTATCAAATCTGTTAACATTGTCTAGAACAAGGGAAGTAAAGCTGCTAGTGGTATCAATAACAGCTGCCTCTCTGATATCACCATCCACTTTACCCCATTTTACTTCAGGTGTTGGACGACCTCTGATGGGAACAAACAGTCTTAAGGAACCTCCTGCCCTCACATTTACAATCTTCCTTAATTCCATGTCAAGGTCAAGGTCTGGTGCCTCCATCTTTTCTTCCACAATAACAGAACCAGGAACATCTGCATGCTCTCCGACTCCTGCTTTGTTAACTGCACATATGCGGAATTTATATTCATGTTTTTCCGCTAATTTTTCTACTTCCATGTGAGTGTTCTTAATTCCAGTTGGAGGGGTACAAATTGCCCACTCACCGTCGCTTACATCACATTTTTCCACAATGTATCCCTGAATTTCAGAGCCACCATCATAGATAGGTTTACCCCAGGAAAGGAAAACTGAAGATCTTGTAACATCCACAACTTTAGGATTATTGGGTGGACCTGGTTTGTAAATAGGATCACACGCTTTGTAGTAAACAGAAGGTGGGCTTGGCTGACTAAGACCAGCAGCATTTTCGGCTGAAACTCTGTATTCATAATCATGATTTTCTATAAGCCCAGTCACTCTGTATCGCAGTTCACTTATCAGGCGTTTGTTACATCTTGTCCAGCGAATGCCTTCCTTATCTCGTTTTTCAAGGACATAGCCTAGGATTTCACTACCGCCATCTGAGGCTGGCCTTTCCCATACAACTATCATAGAATCCTTGGTAATGGCTGTGACTTCTGGTGCCTTTGGTGGAAGTGGTACTCCAAATGGATTCTTTGCGATTACTGGTTCAGACTCAAGAGGTTCACCAACGCCATATTTATTTACTGCCATGATGCGGAAAACATATTCATTTCCTTCTAAAAGCTTTGTAACTTTGCAATTTAGGGTTTGCACATTTGAATCAACGACTGTCCACACCAAGCGACTGGTTTCCCTTTTTTCTACAACGTAGTGTGAAATATCGCTACCACCATCTTGCAGTGGAGGTTTCCATGACAACATGCATTTTTCAGCAGTAACGCCTGTAATCTCAACAGGTCCTTCTGGTGGTCCAGGTCTATCAAGAACCTTGACATTAACAGGAACTTTCTTTTCACCTGCAACGTTCTTTGCCAGTAGTATATACTGACCACTGTCAACTCTAGTGGCTTCCTTCACGCTAAGGCTTGTTGCAAAATCGGTACTTTTTATTTCCATACGAGCAGTGTTTGTCAGCTCATGATCACCTTTTAACCACTGAATGGAAGGTATTGGTTTTCCATGAACATCAGCATCAAGCTTGAAAGACTCACCAGCATGCACTACAATTGTGTCTTTGTATTTTGGATCCATACTTATATGAGGTGGTTCTACTTCATCTCTTGCTGTAATTGCCCCTGAGCTCTCAGATGGTTCACTGAAAACACCTGCAGCATTTCGTGCTATAACACGGAACTCATACCTCTGGTTTTCAACTAGACCAGTTACTTCAAAATGGGTATCAATGACATTTGTAAAGCTCGCTTTCATCCAACGACCATCAGGTAGCTCCTTCTTTTCAACAACATAGCCTGTGATCTTACTTCCACCATCATATACAGGTTTCTTCCACTGAAGTGTTACTGAGTTTCTTGTGACAATTATAGGTTCTGGACGACCTGGAGGGTCACACTGGTCACGTGCAGTATAGCATTCAGATGCTCTACTTGCCTTTCCAATACCCACTATGTTTTCTGCATAAACTCTAAACTCATATTCAAGACCTTCTTCAAGGCCAGTTGTCTTAAATTTGGTATCTGGAATAGGTGTTTTATTCAGTTTAGCCCATAGAATGCTGTTTCTTTCTTTGCGCTCTAAGTGATACCCAATGATTTTACTACCCCCATCATTGACTGGTTCATTCCATTGTACCAGCATGCTGTCTTTTGAGACATTTGTTACAAAAGGTGTTCCAGGTGGACCGGGAACTTTAAATGGGTATTGGGCTATAATTGGCTCTGAAGTAAGATAGGTACTCTTCCCGTATCTGTTCTCAGCTGCAATTCTGAACTGATATTCACAGCCAGTCTTTAACCGACATGCTTTTATAGTTGTTCTTGCAACAGTAGCGGACACGATCTGCCAAGTGGTGGTAGAAGTGTCTCTTTTTTCTACAATGTAATTATTTATAGAGCTTCCACCATCATATTTGGGTGGTTCCCAGGAAATGGTAATACTGTCTGCTGTTACTTCGTCTACTTTTACTGGTCCAGTTGGAGGTCCTGGTTTGTCAAGGACAACAATATTTAGAGTCTCAGTTGCTTCACCTGCAGAGTTTGTAAGTTTAACTAAATATGTTCCCACATCTTCTTTGCATGCTTCTTTTATTGTTAACACTGTGTTATTTTCCGAACTTTCTGCATTTACTCTTGTAGTCTGCTTCAGTGCCACATTATCTTTATGCCAAAACACTGCTGGTTTGGGTCGACCAACAAAAGGAACATCAACCTTTAAGTCCTCTCCTGCTAGAACACTGAAAGTGGTAAACATCAGTTTGAAAGCTGGTGGAATCACAAGATCTTTTGCAACAACTGGTATTCCCAGTTGGCGAGGATCACTGATACCTTTCTCATTCTGAGCTGAAACACGGAAGGTGTATTCTTCACCTTGGATCAATCCTGTGACAGTGGCTTCAGTAACTTTTACTGTAGCACAAGTTGACCACTTTTCACTGCCTTTGCTTTGCATTTCTACAATGTAGCCTAGAATTCTGCTACCACCATCATGTTCAGGTTTTTCCCAAGATAAGGTTACACTATTTCTTGTCACATCCAACAACGTTATTTTCCCTGGTGGAAGTGGTCTTTCTGATACTTTTACAGATTCTGAAGTTTCAACTGGAAGGCCTATTCCATACTCATTTTCAGCTAGGACTCTGAAATAGTAGTTGCAGCCTTCTTGCAGTGAATCCACTTTCCAGCTGGTCTTGTGGCAATTGGCATTAACAGTTGCATAAGCCTTTCTTGTGGATTCACGCTTTTCAACAATGTAATTTTTTATTTTAGAGCCACCATCTATGAGAGGAGGCTCCCATGTGAGTGTTACTGATGATTTTGTAACTTCTTTTATTTTCAAATCTTGAGGTGCTCCTGGGGTATCGAGAACTCTGACATTCACAAATGCTGACTTACTACCTGAGCTGTTTTCAACTGTCAGTATGTATTTGCCACTATCAAATCTATTTACATTTTCAACAATAAGTAGAGTATAAGAGCTTGTTGATTCAATGCTTGCTCTATCCAAAGATTCCCCATGTTCTCTTGTCCATTTTACTTCAGGTGCTGGTCTTCCTTTAATTGGGACAAAGAGCCTTAGAGTACAGCAGGCTCTAATAGTGACAACTTTACGTAGTTCTGCATCAAGTTCAATTTCTGGAGGAAGCATTCTTTCTTCAGCTTTTGGAGTCCCAGGAACAAGAGCAGGTTCTCCAAGACCTTCAGAGTTCATAGCATATATCCGTATTTTATACTCTTGATTTTCTTTCAGGTCAGTGATGGTAAAAGAAGTGGCCTTTAGACCTACTGGTGGAGTTACAATCTTCCACTCGTCTTCTTCAGGTAGTGCGATCTCAACCATGTAACCTGTGATCTCTGAACCACCATCATATATTGGTTTGTTCCATGCTATTGTAATTGAGGACTTGCTGCTATCCAAAACACGAGGATTACCTGGGGGACCAGGCTTAAATACAGTATCACAAGCTTTATAGAACAGACTGGTTGGGCTTGGCTCACTGACTCCAGCAGCATTTTCAGCCATGACTCTGTATTCATATTCATGGCCTTCTGTCAGTCCAGACACTTTATAACGTAAGTCAGTAACAACTCGTTTGTTACATTTCACCCACCGTAGACCAGCCCTGTCTCGACGTTCCACAATATAGTTAGTGATTGGGCTCCCACCATCAGAATCAGGATGGCCCCAGCAGACAACCATAGAATCTTTTGTAATTGCTGTAACTTCAGGTGTTTTAGGTGGATCAGGTGGCACATATGGATTTACTGCAAGAACAGGCTCTGATTCCAGAGGCTCACCAACTCCATATTTGTTGACAGCCATAACACGGAACACATACTCATTGCCCTTCAACAGCTTAGTAACCTTCAGTTTTGTTAATGGAACTTCTGTGGCAACAACTGTCCACGCCAATCTACTGGTTTCACGTTTTTCAACCACATAATGGTCAATCTTTGCTCCTCCATCATCCAGTGGAGGCAGCCAAGACAGCACACATTTTTCTGCAGTGACTTCAGACACAGCCAAAGGCCCTTCTGGGGGACCAGGTCTATCAAGAACTTTAACATTGAAGATATGCTTGGCAAAGCCACCAGGATTTGTTGCAGTAAGTGTATAGGCGCCACCATCTCTTCTTGAAGAATCTTTATTGACAAGAACAGTAGAGAAATCTGCTATTTTTATTTCTAATTTTGCTGTGCCTTCAAGTTCTTTTTCGCCTTTTGTCCATGTCATAGTTGGTGGAGGACGACCTGAAACATCAGCCTCAAGTCTGAAAACTTCACCAGCTTTCAGCACTAATGTGTCTTTGTATTTAACATCCACCCTTATCTTTGGTGCTTCAATGTCATCTCTACAAGTTATTGCATCTGATGGCTCAGAGGGCTGACTAACAGCCCCACCAGCATTCCTAGCAATCACACGGAATTCATAGGCAGCATCTTCTGTCAAACCACTTACAGTGAATTCAGTCTCCAGTATATTGCTGAAATTAGCCTTCAGCCAACGGCCATTAGGAAGGTCTCTTTTTTCAACAGTGTAGCCAGTTATCTTAAAACCTCCATTATATTCTGGTTTAGTCCACTTCAGTGTAACTGCATGTCTTGTAATGTTCAGAGGTATTGGCTTACCAGGTGGATCGATTGGGTCTAGAGCAAACACAGGCTCAGATGGCTTGCTTGGCTTACTCTTCCCAGCCAGATTTTCTGCTATAACACGGAATTCATAGGCAATGCCATCAGTAAGTCCAGTTGATTTAAAGATATTGCCTGATACCAGCATTTTACTTACAGTCTGCCAAAGAATGCTATTTCTTTCTTTTCTTTCAACATGATAGCCCAGAATTGGACTTCCCCCATCAGTAACTGGCTCGTTCCAGCTAATGGTCATGGTTTCTTTGGTGACTGCAATCACCTGAGGAGTGCCAGGAGGCCCAGGTACCTTAAATGGGTAGTTGGCAACTATAGACTCTGAAGTAATGGCTGGACCAATTCCATACCTGTTCTGAGCTTTAACACGGAACTGATACTCAACTCCAGTAGTAAGACGAGTAGCTTTAAATGTAGTACGTATCACTGTGGTTGCCAATTCAGTCCATGTGGTACTGTCAGTTTGACGCATTTCTACAACATAGTTACTTATTGGTACACCACCATCATTCAAAGGAGGCTCCCATGAGAATGTTAGAAAATCAGATGAAATTTCATCAAATTTGATTGGTCCAGTAGGAGGTCCAGGTATGTCATGGACCTGAACTGTGATAACTTCACTAACTTCTCCAACAATATTTTTAGCTGACAGTGGATATTGACCACTATCACTTCGTTTACATTCATTGATGGTTAGTATGGTTGCAGTTGCAGTATTTTCATAATTTATCCTTTGTGTTTGCTTAAGTATCTGGTCGTCTTTCTTCCAAGTCACTGTAGGTCTTGGACGACCAAGCACAGGGATTTCAATCTTGATATTGTCACCAGCTTTGGCAATGACTGTTTTCTGGTAGATACCACGGAGGTCAAACTCTGGTAGCATTGTTTGCTCCTTGATAATAACCGGTCTGCTTTCTCTTGGTGCACTTCTTCCAGCACTGTTAACTGCCATAACCTGGAAAGTATACTCTTCGTTTTCAGTTAGATTCTTTACTACACAGTCCAGTGTTTTTACAGTGGTGATATGTGCCCACTGGTTGGTTCCTTTTCTCTGTGCTTCAATTACATACCCAGTGATCTTGCTGCCACCGTCATGTTCTGGTTTTGGCCAAGCCAGACTAACTGAGTTCCGTGTTACATCCATAATATTAAGGCTCTCAGGTGGGGATGGTGCCTCAGAAGCTCTTACTGGTTCTGCAGTTTCAGCTGGTTCACCAATACCGTACTCATTTTCAGCCAGCACTCTGAAATAGTATTCACACCCCTCAGCCAAATTAGTAATCCTGAAGGAACACTTCTGGCAGTTGGTTGTGACTGTTGAATATGCTTTCCTAGTTGATTCACGTTTCTCAACAATATAGTTTGTTATACGTGAACCGCCATCGATCAGAGGCATATCCCATTGGAGGGTGATGCTATCTTTGGTTATTTCTCTAGGCTTAAGGTTTATTGGCGGACCTGGTGTATCCAAGACTTTTACATTTACAAACCCAGTCTTCTTACCAGCAGCATTTTCAAGAGTCATTACGTATTTTCCTGCATCGTATCTGGTGCAATCTGTGACAATTAAGAGTGTAAAAGAGTCTGTATTTTCAATACTGGCACGTCCTTTGAGTGAAACATCATCTTTTGTCCATGTAACTTCTGGAGTTGGACGTCCTTTAATTGGCACAAATATCCGAATAGTTAATCCAGCTCTAACAACAAGCGTTCTTCTTAGCTCAGCGTCTAATTCGAAATCAGGAATCTCTTCCCGGTCTTTGATTTCCACGCTTGGAATTATTGCTGGTTCACCAACACCTGCAGCATTCATGGCAGAGATTCTGAAATTGTATTTGGCTCCTGTCTGCAGATGAGCAACAACAAACTGAGTGATTCTTAAAGCAGTCCCTGTCGTGTCTTTTACCCATTCTTCCTCTCCTTCCTTTTGATGTTCCACTATATAGCCAGTGATGTCAAGACCACCGTCATAGTGAGGCTTGCCCCAGGCTAAAGATGCACTTGTCTTTGTAGTATCAGTCACTCTTGGATTTGCAGGTGGACCTGGTGGGTCTGAAAAGGGAGGAAAAGATAAAACATTACATTACGGAGGAAATCACTCTTTCACTGCCCGAATGTGCTCCCTGCCCATCCCACCCACCCCTAAAAAACAAAAGGCATGATACTAACATGCAACATCCTTGCATATGACTGAGTTTGAAGCATCACTTGGTGGTCCAACTCCTGCTCTGTTTTCTGCACTGACACGGAATTCATATTCATTTCCTTCCAGGAGACCAGTTACTTTGCATCTAAGATCTGAAACTGGTTTCTTTGTTGCTCTGACCCATCTTAAACCTTTCTTTTCTCTTCGTTCCACATAATAACCCGTGATTTCACTTCCACCATCATCTACCGGCCTTTTCCAGGTAACTGTGACAGTATTTTTTGTCACATTTGTTACTTCTGGTTTTCCAGGAGGGCCTGGGGGACCTGGTAAGGAAGAAAAAAAGTGCAGTTAATACAAAAATTAAGTCTTCAGAGACTAATGAAAACACACTGGAACTTCTTAGTTTGTTCTACGTACCAAATCTATCCACCATTTTAACTGGTTCTGATTGTACTGGTTCACCCTTGCCATATTGATTTACTGCTGAGACACGGAAAACATATTCATTTCCTTGAATGAGCTTGCTAACAACATGCCTACAGCTTTCAATATTTTCAGCAACCAATGTCCAGAGCAGTCGGCTAGTTTCTCTCTTTTCAAGAACGTATGATTTGACTGGTGATCCACCATCTTCTGCAGGAGGTGACCATGTAAGAGTCGCTTTTTCTGCTGAAACATTGCTGATCTCGATAGGCCCTGGAGGTCCTGGAACATCTAAAACTTTCACATGTACGCTCTCCTGCTTAGTGCCAAAAGGATTGGTTGCAGTGATTGTGTATTCTCCAGAATCTTTTCTGGCTGCATATTTGACAGTTAGAGTAGAAGAAGTTGGTGTGGTTTCAATGCGCACAAGCTCTGAAGGTCTAAAATCTTTTCCAGCTTTTGACCATGCTGAAGTTGGAGGTGGTTTGCCTCGGATACTAATAGCAGACAATGTAATGGTGTCTCCTGCTTTTACTGTTAAACCTTCCTTCAAAGTAGGATCGATAACAATGCTTGGTGCCTCTGTCAAAACAAACAAACAAAGAAAGAAAAAAAAAACCCTGACTGTTATAACAGGAACATAAGGAAAAAAAAACCAACAAACAGGATTTGGTATTAATTATTCAAATAAAATTCTACATTTTTAAAGTCATCTACATACCGTACTCGTCCTTGCATATTATGGTTCCTGTGGATTCAGATGGAGGACTGATAGCTCCAGCAGTGTTCTTTGCTCTAATTCTGAACTCATATTTGGAGCCTTCAGAGAGGTCAGTTACAGTAAATGCACAGTCTGGAACATTCACATGATTAGCTTTTGTCCAAGTCTTTGAGGGTAAATCACGCTTTTCAACAATATAGCCTGTTAACTTATGTCCACCATCATATTTTGGTTCTGTCCAAATGAGTGTTACTGAGTTCCTAGTTACATTGATAACTTCAGGTTTCCCAGGGGGATCTAGAAGAAAAAATAATAAATAGTGGTCAAAAAAAAGTTATTTCAAATTTCAGAATTTTCCTTTTTATTCTCCTGTTGACTTACCAATAGGATCAAGTGCCACAACTGGTTCAGATGGCAGACTTGGTTTACCTACTCCAGCCATATTGATTGCCATTACTCTGAATTCATATTCCAGACCTTCAGTTAACCCTGTTACTCTGAAATCTTTCATTCTTATTGGTGTTGTATTTGCTCTCTTCCACAGAAGACTATTTCTTTCTTTGACTTCAATGTGATAACCTAGAAGATACATTATAAGATGAAAATATGAGGGATTTACTAGAAATCTTCATTTCTCATAGCATTGTGAAATATCATACTGCCTATATGGCATGTCACAGGCATTGTGCAAGAGGAACATGGAAAACCTGATTAAGAAATGGATGTGGACATACATTACAGATGTATATAATTGCAATGAGATGTTTGTAAATGCAAATTGCTAACATTGTGGATCCAAGTAATGTAACATAAAGGTGAGTTTGTTTTTCTTTCTGTAGATATTTTGGCTCTGTGCAAAAATATTGTTTCTCAGTTAGTCTTTTCCTAATTTTTAAGTTAAAGCTTTTAAAAAATTCATCATAGAGAAAGAGTAGGACGTAAAACAATGAAATCAATCGATCACTCAATCATTCAATCAATTTGAAGCATAAACACTTGATAGTTTTACCTTACCCTTTGACAGGGAGAAAGAACTATTAAGAACTGAAATACTAGGAAGGCTTTTGGGGATGTACCTGTGATTGGTGAGCCTCCAGTTCTTCTGGGATCAGTCCAAGTTAAAGCTACAGATTCATGCCGAACATCAACAATGTTGGGAGGTGGAGGAGCATCTGGCACATCTAAACAATATTAAAAAAATGCAGTAACATTAAAAATAAATATCACCCCTAAACCATTTCTTTTAAATTCTGAAAATTATAATGGATACTTACCAAATGGATGTTTTGCAATGACAGGGTCAGATTTAAGACCTTCACCTACTCCATATTTATTTTCAGCCCTGATTCTGAATGTATATTCATTTCCTTCATGAAGTCTTGTAACTTTAAATGTAGTTTTCTGGACTGCAGAGGCACAAGTCACCCACTTATTGTTTACATTGTCTCTCTTCTCTAGGACATAGTTAGTGATTTCTGAACCACCATCATCTTTTGGAGGGCCCCACTTTAATGTCATGGCATCGGCTGTGACCTCTTCAAATTTCACTGGACCTGTTGGTATGCCAGGTTTGCCAACAACTTTCACAGAAATAGTGCCTTCCTTGCTGCCAACAACATTCTTCAAAGTTATTGTGTACTTTCCAGCATCAGCTTTCTGGCAGTCATGTACTACAAGTGTGGTGTTAACTGCTGTAGATTCAAATGCCACTCTTCCACTCTCAGTAAGTGCCTGGTCTTCGTCCTTCTTCCAAGTTACAGCTGGGACAGGCTTGCCTTTAATTGGGATTTTAAGACGGAAATTGCTACCCTCTTTAGCTATATAGCACAAATCAGGTAGATCTCTTAAATCAAGATCAGGTGCCACTGTAAAAATAAAAGAAACCGATGATTCAACTACGCATAAAAATTGTGATAAAATTAAGATGCTGCTTTGAAGGCATCTGATTTGTATGTATGCACAGTAGTGACAGTAAGCATAAAATAAATGTCATTTGGCTAAGTGAAACATGAAATTAATGATTTTAAATTGCTTCTTACCAACATCATCTCTTGCCACAATTGTGAGCTCTCTTGGAGTTCCATATCCAGCATCATTTTGGGCTCTCACTCTGAAAGTGTATTCTTGACCTTCTTTTAGGTCTCTCATCTGAAAATGGAGGTTCTTTGCCCGCATGACTTCTTGCCATTTATCTTCATCAATCAGGACCTCAACAACATATGCAAAAATACGGCTTCCACCATCGCTGATTGGTTTTTTCCATACTAAATTGCAGGATGATTTTGTTACAGCTGAAGCTTTTAGATCCACAACTGGCCCAGGTGTTTCTAGAAGGAACAAAAGCATAGTAGGTGTCCATTCAAGCCAAAAATAATAATTATTTGAATACCAAAATAGGTGAAATTGATTAATTTTTCTTACCAGAAGCTTTAACAGCATCACGGGTTTCACAGGGGTCACCAATACCATATTCATTTTCAGCAAAAACCCTGAAGAAGTAAGATTTGCCTTCTTCTAAGTTAGTTATCCTGCAGCTTGTCTTTGGACATTCTGTTGTTACTGTAGACCATGACTTTCTTTCTGCATCACGTTTTTCGACCACATAATTTGTGATTGGACTGCCACCATCTATTAGCGGAGGTTCCCATGTAATGAAGGCAGAATCCTTGGATGCTTCCTTTACAATCAGGTTGACTGGAGGGCCTGGAGTATCTAGATAAATACAACAATCCCCCATTTGATTTAGTAACCAAAATACAAAAAAATATCAGTTAAAAAGTTAACAAATATGTTATAATGGGAAACCCCTGACACTTACCAAGTACTTTTACAACAATTGTATATGCTTTTTTGCCACAGCTGTTCTCCAGACTGAGGACGTATTTTCCAGCATCATATTTGTTTACATTTTCACAACGCAGGAAAGTATCAAAATCAGTTGACTTGATGTCTAATCCTTGTCTATCTCTTAGGTTGGCACCCACTTTAGACCATGAAATCTTTGGAGGTGGACGTCCTCTTACTGGCACATAAAGTCTCATCGTGACTCCAGCACGCAACACAAGGACTTTCCTTAGTTCTGCATCAAGTTCTCCTTCAGGAGGAACTGTGTGTTTAACAAAAAACTTGTAATTACAACATGACCTTTAAAACTATCACTAAAGTTACTGTGAGAAAAAGTCCCTCTTAAGTGGCATTTCACTAGATTAACCAATTTATTCTCTTGCCTGTGATGACATTAGTGAGTTAGTGTCCTGACTCCCATTTCAAGATCACTTGCAAACTTAGCATGATTTCACTTCCTATTTTTCTGCCTTTTCCACCATTTGCATTACTTATCATATGAGGCAGTCTCCTAGTTCTTGTAGAACTCAAAGGAGTCTCAAAGCCTCCTGTATTGTATTGCTTATCTTGAACCAAGACAGTTATGTGAAGCAATGCATATATATATATATCACATAGCAAAATGCATACAGAAGCCAGCATGGCTCTTAAGGAATAAGTGTCATACAATTAAATAATTTTTCACACAGATGCTTAGAACAGTAATCTTGGCTTCAAATTATTTAGAAGACATGAAGAAGACTAAAAATTTTAAGAATAGAAGACAGATCTGAAAAGTCTATTTTTAGGATTAGAGGAAGAATAAATTACTGAAGACCCAAAAACAGGAGGCAGAAGAGTATCTAGCATACAAACGAAAAAAGCAGATACCAGTCAGATTCTACTCAGTTCCTAACTGCCATATTCTCTTCCAGATTACCCACTTTTAGCCAACGTTTTTTGAGAAATGACACATTCCAAATTACTCTGCTTCTGTGATCTGCGACAAACCCTATCTTGGAACCCATCCCATGAATTAAAGCAAAAGTCAACAAGGTAATTTGTTTTAAGTGAACATACTTAAAATGTCTTTGGCAGCGTGTTTATCAGGAACATCACTTGGATCACTGTATCCAATCTTATTAACAGCATAAACGCGGAACTGGTACTCTGTATCTTCTATTAGCCCTGTTACCACAAATTGTGTAGCCTGTAAGTTCTTGGGTAGATTGCATCTGACCCAGTTGTCTGTGTCTGCTCGTTTTGCTTCCACTAGATAACCAATAATAGGGCTTCCGCCATCATATGCTGGTTTACTCCATGACAGGCTTATTGAATTACGTGTAGTATCAACCACTTTCGGGAAAGCAGGTGGGCCAGGAGGATCTGAGAATTAAAATAACATAAAGTTATCATACCAAATGCTGTAAAAAAGTATTTGGAAATAACCATGGAAAAGATCTTAGACTTTTAGCTTACATTGAGGATCACGAGCATATACTGCTTTAGATGGTGCACTAGGCTTGCCAGGTCCGGCCTTATTCAACGCTATCACCCGGAATTCATATTCTGTTCCTTCTTGGAGTCCAGTGGCCTTAACAGTTCTCTCAATGACAGGCTTTCTGGTTACCTTTGTCCAGTTAAGAGCCTTAGTTTCACGCTTCTCAAGGATATAACCGGTTATTGGGGATCCACCATCACTAGCTGGTGGCTTCCAGCTAACAGTCATAAAGTCTTTCGTTACATTGCTAATTACGGGTGGATCACAAGGTCCGGGTACATCTGTGAAGATTTATTTGAAAGTTATGTTCACATTCATAAGTGTACACAAAAATCCCAATGACTAATGAAGCTATCCCACAATGCACTTACCATATGGATTCTTAGCAACTGCTGGTTCAGTTAAGATAGGGTCTCCGACACCATATTTGTTTTCAGCACATATGCGGAACTGATACTCATGTCCTTCTATTAGTTTCTCCACTGTGCAGCTTGTAATGGGTACATTGGCACTGACTTGAGCCCAGTTTGGTCTGCTTGTTTCACGTTTGTCTACAATGTAGTTAGTAATTTCTGAACCTCCATCTTCCAGAGGAGGCTCCCAAGAAAGCATTGCACGATCTGCATACATATGTTTGATTTTAACGGAGGCTGGTGGACCAGGCTTATCTAGAAGAATTAACATCACATCGTTATAGGTCTGTCTCTCGCTATATCATTTAACTATAAATGTATTTATTAACAGACAGTCTTTAGCTCACCAAGCACTTTAAGCCTAATGGTTGCTGACTTTGATCCACTTGCATTTTCAGCCGTAATAGTATAGTCTCCTGTTTGCTTCCTGTTAACACTGAACAACTCAACTGTAGCAAGATTTCTCTTAGTGGTGATCTTAACACCTTCAGATGGTTTTAAAACTTCTCCTTCTTTCTTCCAGGTGATTGTTGGCATTGGCTTGCCATATACATTTGCCTCCAGACGCACATTAGTTCCCGCTTTTACTGTAAGCTGTGACTGCATAGACAGATCCAACTCTATTCTGGGGGGAACTGAAAGGAAAGAGCCCAAGAGTTAATCAATCTAGTAAGAGATAAACATCTCATTCTTCACATGAGTGTTAGTTCATTATGCACAGATACTTATTAGAGTTCTCAAATGCTTTTACATTTCTTACCATTTTCTGGGTGAATGGTCACTGGATCAGAAGGTTCTGAAGGTCGGCTAATGTTAACTGCTGTCTTGGCAATTGCTCTAAACTGATATTGAGCATTTTCTTCCAAATCAGTAGCAGTGTACTCTTCTAGGGGAATTTGATGCGGAGTTGTATTGCACCGAACCCACTTATCACCAGGTAATTTGCAAGCTTCAACAAAGTAGCCAATAAGTTTGCTACCACCATCGTGCTTTGGTCTTGTCCATACCAGTGATACTGTACTCTTAGTGACATCAATAACTTCAGGTTTTCCAGGGGGATCTAAGGCAAATAAGATCATGTTATAGTCTACTTTGCCAAAGAAGCTAACATTAAAAAATGGCTTTAACAGTGCTAGATCCTATCTACAGCATAGCCACACAGTGCACTCACAGTGCAATTGTGGTAAACATAAAAATATAAACATATGGGATCAGAAAGAGTTGCAAATATATTGAAAATGACCATAAAAACAGTAGTCTGTTGCAAATTAATGGTGTGTTTGGCTTACCTACTGGTGCTCTTGCTGTGACAAACTCAGTTGGTTTACTAGGTTTACTGGCTCCAGCTCTGTTCAACGCATAAATTCTGAAAGTATACTCAAGACCTTCGATGAGCCCCACACAAGGGTATTCTGTGGAGCGCACAGCGGTGTCATTAGCTTTCACCCACAGTAAACTGTTCCTTTCTTTGCGCTCAATGAGATAACCAGTGATTGGACTGCCTCCATCACTATCTGGTCTATCCCAGGCAACAAAAATGCAGTCCTTATTGACCTTGGTGATACGTGCATTCTTTGGTTCACTAGGAACATCTAGAAAGAAATACAAAAGTGGATATCAATCAATCACATGCTTTCTTACTAGGAGGACTAAAAAGAGAAATCCTGCCATCAAAAACTGACATACCAAATGGGAACCTTGCAATCATCTTGCCAGAAGTAAGTGGCTCAGAAATCCCAAAACGATTTTCAGCACGAACACGGAACATATACTCTTCTCCAGGAATCAGTTTTCCAATTCTGCAGCTTGTCTTTGTGACAGAAGCTAAAGCTGTTACCCAGTCTCCTCTGCTTACATCACACTTCTCAACTACATAATTTGTAATGTTGCTGCCACCATCTTCAAGAGGTATATGCCATGCAAGAGTGCAAGCATCAGCGTCTATTTCAGAGATATCAAATGGAGGCTGTGGTGGACCCGGTTTATCTGCACAAAAACACATATTAAGAAAAAGGGATGAAAGAAAATGGTCACCACTGGAATACACTAAAACTAGTTTTGTATAAAGCTGGGTTTAAAAATAATCACATGGAACATACCCATAACTATCACTCTGATTTTCTGACTGTCAATACCAGAACTATTTTCTGCAGTAAGAGTGTAAAAATCAGAGTCTTTTCTAGTTACATCCTTGATGATAAGAACAGAAGACTTTTCTGCTTTATGCACTGCAAGGCGACTGGATGTAAGTACATCTTCATCTCCTTTCAACCATTTACAGACTGGCTGAGGCTTCCCATATACATGAGCTTCAATTCTCAGTTTCTTTCCAGCTTTAATGTGAACGTGATCAGGCATCAGGATCTTAGGTGGAACTGAAAAAAAATCACACACAGACATATAAATTCAATTTCGGTGGAATATTAATTTACCTTTTCATATGTTTTCATTTGAAAGTTCTCTGCTTCTCTTTCAAGTGGAATCACCATTAGGAATGCCTTGACAATTTTTAATTTAGATTCCACATATAGACAACTAGAAATTCTGCAGTGGGCAATATCTATTCCAGTCTTATTTTTACATGCTTGTACAGTTTTTAAGAGAATATTTTTGAGTTTGGATTCCCTTCTCACATGTTAATGTAGAGACTCATCCACTATTACTGCATGACACATAATTCCTCTTTATATCTTGTCATTGCTCACTTATTGCTGACTTTCTACAAGACAGACATGAAGGAGGAGAAAGGAAAAACTGATGTTATCACTGAACTAAACTCATTTCCACAGTCAATCTTTTTAAACCGTTGAATTCATTCAAGTACAGCCCCTTACCCTACTTCTTTTGCACAAAATCTTTCTGATTTCTTCCAAAAGAAACCTGGCAGAATGTTTGGTGTACTTTTCTTCCTGCTATTGGCTAGTTTTCATTCTCTTTTGCTCCTATGACACTGTCTTCCTCTTTCCATGTCACAAACCACAGAATCACAAAATGATATGGGGTTGGAAGGGACCTCTGGAGATCATCTAGTCCAACCCCCCACCCACAGCAGGTCCATCTAGAGCAAGATGCACAGGCACGTGTCCTGGCTGGTTTTGAATGTCTCCAGAGACGGAGAATCTATCACCTCTCTGGGCAGCCAGTTCCAGTGTTCTGGCACCCTCAAAGTAAAGAAGTTCCTCCTCGTGTTTAGATGGAACTTTTTATGTTCAAGTTTGTACCTGTTACCTCTTGTCCTGTTACCGCTAGGTCTTCCTGTGCCTCAGGGACTCTAGCACTTTAATGAGGCCAATCTGTCCTCCCTGCCTTTCGCTTTACATTCTCAACCAACTCTACAATATAAACAACTTGTTTTATCTTAAAGCAATTTCCACTTTTGGCCCCATTTATCTCTCAAACTACCACTCTGACTCTATTTCTCTTTCCCTTTAAGTTCATTGAAGGTATTTATTATTCCTCCTTAGTTCCTATCTTCTGGTTCCAACTGAAACCATACCTGCAAAATTCTTTAATAAATTCTGAATTAGTGGTCAACTCTCATCTTTTCTGACCCTTCAAAATATTCAGTACAGTTAATCATAATACTCCACTTGACTTCATAAAGCACGTGTCTTTCTGGGACTCACTTGAAGAACTAGAATTCTTGCTCATTTCATTATTAAAGCAGAATATTGCAACATAGGCAGTATTTAAATTGTTACTTACTGAGTTGTTCTTTAATTTCAAATACCCCTTCAGCTTCTCTTGGCAAACTTACTCCTACAGCATTTCTAGCTGCCACTCTAAACTTGTACTTCTTTCCCTCTTTCAGACCAGCTACAACAATGGAGAGATCTTTAACAACTGAATATTCTGTCCAGCGGTCTTCTGGTTGGTCATCTTCTTTGTAGCTAACGATATACCCATCAACTTTAGAGCCTCCATCACGCAATGGTGGCAGCCAGCCTAAAGTAGCACTATTCTTTGTTATTTCAGTAACTTCAAGTTTTCTTGGTGGATCAGGTTCACCTTTCAGGGCAAAAAAAACAGAAACACAGTAAACATTGAATTTCCAAAATTTTCTGACTGCTGAATACTTGTTGAATTATTGGACGCTATTCATGCTAACTCAACAAGGACAATATAGGAAAGAGCAAAATTCTTAATAATTGCAAAGGTATTATATTCAGATTTTTTATTATTTGAAAGAAACTGACACAGAAATATTTACTTCTATAATCAGTAGTTAGTAGGATTGTTCAATTTGGAAATACCAGATTTCAAAAAATGCAAAATCTTATTAAAATTAGAGAAAAAAACCCATAAAATATGTATAACGGTATACTTACTTAGGGGATCTGTTGCTAGCACTGGTTTTGGTATATCACTTGGAACACCTGATCCATATTCATTTACTGCTGTTACTCTAAAGAAATATTCATTTCCAGGTACAAGGTTAGCTATTTGGAAACTGGTTTTCTTTAGTTCTGCAGTGACTGTTCCCCAGGTTTTCCTGTCAGCCTCACGTTTCTGCAGGATATAATGAGTCACGGGACTACCACCATCATTCTCTGGAGGTGCCCAAGAAAGATGGCATGACATCTTGGTGACATCTGAAACCTTGAAGTCCGACACAGGTCCAGGAGTATCTATAAAGAGATTTCAATTTATGCTAGTCTTTTCTTCTTTAACAAGTTAAAATTAAAGGGGGCTAACAGCTTCCTATACAAGGAGAATTAGTCTTAGCTGATACAGTTGTGCTCAAAAACTGCAGCACTTGGGGGTCATAAAAATTCCTGCAATGAACATTCAATACAGTCAAAAAAATGTCACGAGGTATTTGTCTCATTACTTACCAAGGACTCTGACGTTCACAAATACAGCCTTTTCTCCAGCTGCATTAACAAGTGTCAATGAGTATTTGCCCGAGTCATCACGTGTTGAATCAGGAATGACACAGAAGGCCATAGTGTCAACCAGATCAACTTGTCCTTTTCTGATAACATTGTCAATACCCATTCTCCTCCAGGTGACTTTTGGTGCTGGGCGACCCCTAACAATGGCAAAAAGTCTAATAGGGCATCCTGCTCTGACTGTGACTAACTTTCTCATGCTTGCATCCAACTCAATCTCAGGAGGTTCTGAAAGAAAAAAATAAAGAAAGAAAATGCAAAGTTTAGCACATGAAATAAAATAAAACCAGAGCAAATAGTGATTGTGTGTAAATACTCATAAAAAGGATGAAAAAACTCACCAAGTATTTCTTTGGGAGACACAGCTTCTTTCAGTTCAGCTGGTCGGCCAAGGCCAACCTGGTTTTGGGCAGAAACTCTGAACTCGTATAATTGGTTCTCATCCAGGCTGGTGGCTGTATATTCTGTATGAATAACTTGGGCAGCAACATTGCATCGTTTCCATCCTGCTTCAGGATCAGCACCCTCAACTTTTGGTCTAATTTCTACAACATATCCAATAATTGGAGCACCACCATCATAAACTGGTTTTCCCCAGCCAAGGGTTATGGAACTCTTTGTGCTGTCAACTACTCTCAAGTTTGTGGGAGGACCAGGTGGTTCTGAAAGCCAATAAAAAATACAGATAAGAACACAGTTGTGCAATTTAGCACTCTGTTAACAATAAAATAAAATACAGTAGAATACAGAGGTACAATACCTATTGGGTCTTTTGCTACTACAGGTCTTGATGGCAAGCTTGGTTCTCCAAGTCCGACTTCATTTTCAGCACTGACACGGAACTGATATTCATGACCAGGGATGAGATTAGTAACCTTCTTGCGCCTCTCTGGGATTGCAGTCTTAGTAACAGGAACCCATCTTAGGGACCGTTTCTCTTTCTTCTCTAAAATGTATCCTGTAATTGATTTGCCACCATCATATTCTGGTGGATTCCAAACTACAGTCATCTCTTCTTTGCTAACTCTTGTGACATCTGGAGGGTCAGGGCGTCCAGGTCTATCATATTTTGTTTTCGCAATAATTGGGTGTGTTTCTGTTGGTGGACCAGTACCCATTTTATTCTCTGCACGAACTCTGAATATATATTCATTACCTTCAATGAGGCGTGTCACATTTGCATAGTTCGTTAGGACAGCGGAAGAGTATGTAGACCAAACCATACGCTTGCTTTCACATTTTTCCAGGATGTAGTTCTGTATTTCACAACCACCATCATCTTCTGGGGGGTCCCAAGTAACAGTACATCTATCACTTGAAATATCAGTGACTTTCAGGTTTCTTACAGGACCTGGTTTATCCAAGACAATAACACTAGCGTATGCTACAAAACTGCCAGCTGTGTTAGTTGCAGTAATCACATATTTCCCACCATCACTACGCCTTGACTTCGTGAGAACAAATTTAGATGTGTCAGAAGTTGTTTCAATACTGATTCTTGGAGATCTGGTTAAATCTGTGGCATCTTTGTCTTTTGTCCACACAACTTCAGGTTGTGGTTTTCCTCTGACTCCAGCTTCAATTCTAATAGGGTCACCTGCTTTCACAGTTAGCACTCCACTTAACTTCAAGTCTAACACTGGTTTCTGCAGATCTTCCTTCACAACAACTTCAGCTGTTCTTACCCAGTCACTTTCACCTGCCTCATTCTTGGTTTGAACTCGGAATTGGTAAATCTTATTTTCAACACATTTATCTACCATGTAGTGTGTTTCCTTAATGCTGCCTTTGTGAACCCTTTCCCATTCATCTGAATCTTTCAGTTTTCTCTCAACATGATAACTTAAATTGGGACTTCCACCATCATAATCTGGCCTTCTCCATTTCAGATATACAAATGTCTTTCCTTTCTCTGCAATATGAAGATTTTCTGGCTCTCCAGGCTTGTCAATAGGATTGATGGCAAGGATGGGAGTCTTGGTCTCAATGCAAGGACCTGGACCTATTTTGTTTTCTGCACAAACTCTGAAGAAGTATTCACGGTTCTCTATAAGATTTGCCTTTACTAATCGTTTAGTGACATCAGAGGAGACAATTGACCATCCCCTCTGGTTTGGTTGACGGTACTCTACTATGTAGTTTGTAATTTCAGAGCCACCATTATCCACTGGACTCTCCCAAGCAATCATACAAGAATCTTTTGTGACATAGCTTATTTTCAGGTTTTGGCATGGTCCAGGTCTGTCAAGTACATTAACAACAGCAAAAGCTTGAGCGTGTCCACAGCTGTTCTTAGCTGCTATTATGTATTTGCCATGATCAGATCTTCTGGCTTCTTTCACTTGCAGTTCAACACTAGGTAGATCATGGATTATTTCAACATGCTTTTCTTGGACTAGTACTTTGCCATCTTTAGACCATGTTATGTCAGGATCTGGCCTGCCTCTTACTTTACCAGTAATACGGATTGTTTGGCCTACTCGGACAGTAATTAAGTCTCGACAGGTCACATCTAGGCTTACTTCTGGAGGAGAAAGAATATCCTTGGCCAGTACAGTTTCCGCCAGTTCTCTTGGTTCTCCCTCTCCCACGATGTTAACAGCTTTTATTCGGAATTTATATTCATTTCCTTCTATTAACCCAGGTACTCTGTAGGCACACTGTCTAATGAGTTCATCCTTATTAATCCTATTCCACTCCTTAGTTCCAGTTTTCTGACATTCCACAATGTATCCCAGAATGGGGCTGCCACCATCTTTGAGGGGCTTTGTCCACACAAGATCAGCTGTTTCTTTGGTTTTGTCTTTTAATTTTGGATTTATAGGTGGTCCAGGAGGAGTGATAGGACGTGACGCTTTTATTGGATCAGAGCTTGGAGACGGCTTGCTTAAGCCCACCATATTTTCTGCAAAAACTCTGAATTCATAGGTATTTCCTTCAAAAAGACCAGTGACTCTGTATTTCATATCAAGTACTGGTGTCTTATTAACACGCACCCATTTACCAGATGCTTCCCGACGTTCAAGTATATAACCAGTTATTGGAGTGCCACCATCAGATTTTGGTAGGGTCCAAGACACTGTTGCAGCACTTTCTGTAATATCATAAACAGTTGGTTTACCAGGCGGGGATGGTGGATCAAACATATGTTTAGCAACTGTTGGTTCTGAATCAAGGGGTGCACCAATGCCTATCTTATTTTCTGCCCGAACACGGAAAATATATTCACAGCCTTTCTGAAGTCGTGGAATCTTAATTTTTGTGTGACTTGTTCCAGAGCTAACCACTCCCCATGTTTCTTTCTTTGTTTGACGCTTCTCAACAATATAATTTATTATAGGACTCCCACCATCATCTTTAGGAGGGCGCCAAGAAATAACCATATGTTCTGGTGTTACTTCAAGAATATTAATAGGACCGGTTGGTGGTCCAGGAACATCCAAAACGGTAAGATGTAGAGCAACAGTTTTGCTGCCAGCTGCATTTGATACTGTGAGTAGATATTCTCCTGTATCTTTTCTTACACAGTCTTTGATGGTAAGTACAGTTGAATAATCATCAGTCTCAATCTTGTGTCTGCCATCGCTTTTAATTTCAATGTCATCAGTAACCCATTTTGCAGTGGGAACCGGCACACCTCTCATAATGGCAGGAAGTCTCACTGTGGTGCCAGCTTTAACAACAAGACCTTCAATTAACTTCACATCTAGTTCCACAGATGGAGGTACTGAAATTAGAGAAAAATAGAAGTTACCTTTTCAGGGGAAATGCTCAAAGAGAGAAAGAATCACTGAAACAATGTGAAAACTAAAATTACCTAGTTTTTCTTGACACTCTATTGGTATAGTTGTATCTGGAAGACTGAGACCAACAATATTCTGAGCTTTCACACGGAATTTGTATATTTTTCCTTTTTGTAGACCTGTAACAACACAGTCTAGCATAGGGACTGTCTGGAACTTTGTCCACTCATCTGCACCATCTTCTTGATATTCCACCAAATATCCAGTTATCTCAGCACCACCATCACGATCTGGTCGATCCCAAACAAGGGAAACTTCAGTCTTGTCAACATCTACATGATGCAGATTCTTTGGTGGCCCTGGAGGATCTTTTAAAATACAAAACCAAAATGGTTACTAGGACAGCCAGTCTATGGCAGCAGCATACCACATTAACATTAGTACCAACAAGATAATCTCAAAAATTACTGAGAACTATGTGAAGAAAACAAATCATGTAACCGAAAAACACTTACGTAGTGGATCTATAGCCTTAATAGGCTTGGAAGTTTCCACATATGGACCTCTACCAAACTGATTCTCAGCTGCAACTCGGAAGAGATACTGTGTGCCTTCCATCAGATATTTAGCCATGTGACTGCGTTTCTTGGAGGATGATGAGATGGCTACCCACTGTGCAGAAGCTACATCTTTCCTTTCCACCACATAGTTGGTAATGACAGAGCCACCATCATCTTCTGGTTCCATCCAAGTGAGATAGCAAGAATCACTTCTAACTTCACTGACTTGCAGATTTCTGGGTGGACCAGGCTTATCTAATATTGAAAAAAATGTAATCTGTTATTTATTTCATAACCAAAGCATTTTTTACAAAATTTAGTAAATTTTAAGAGAAATGAATGTATTTAATGTATTTTTAGGCCTTTTTCTACTGTGTATTTCTTGTAACTCAGTTTATTGATATTTTCCAGACATTCCTTTATTTCTTAATCTCTAATTATAGAATAAAAATATGCCATATAAAAGGAACATAAAGATTACCTAAGACAACAACTTTTACTGAAACAGTCTTTGAACCAGCTGGATTTTCAACTGTCAAGGAGTAAGTTCCACCATCTTCATGGACAGTGTTACGAATTTCAAGCTTACTGCCAACTCCTGTAACCTCAATATCAGCTTTGGGTGACACCTCATGATCTTCTTTCTTCCAAGAAACTTTTGGGAATGGAACACCTTTAATAACGGCACTAAGTCTCAGGGTATCTCCAGCTTTTACATGCTGTTCTCGGGCCATATTAGCATCAAGTATCAGCTCAGGAGGTTCTGGAATCAAAATGATATGTTTTGTAGAAAATGAGGGACAAAAATATCTTTTTAGGTAAAACTTATCTGATTTTGTTAAACTCACCAAGTCTGTCCTTTACTTCTACTGGATCAGGAACATAAGCTGGGTCTGATTCACCTGCTGCATTGACTGCCTTGACCCTGAACTTATAGGTCAAACCCTCAGTAAGACCAGTGACTTTGTATTTTGTTTCAGGACAAGAATCTGCTGTAAGATTGGCCTTTTTCCATTCTTCGTCTCCAACTTTCTGATACTCAACAAGGTAGCCAATTATCTTGCCATTACCATCATGGCGTGGCGGTTGCCAAGATAAATCAACTGAATTTTTAGTTTTATCTACGGCTTCTGGATTAACAGGTGGACTTGGTTTTGCTGTTAAAAAAAGCAAAAAAGGAAAGAAATGGGTAAAAAGGAAACAAGTAAAATGTTTTGCTAACTGAAATGAAGACTGCATTAAAAATTAAATGAGAAATTAAATTTAATACTTTACCAATTGGATCTCTAGCGAAAATTGGCTTTGATGGTGGACTAGGATCACCAACACCAATTTCATTTTCTGCTGAAACGCGGAATTCATATTGACAGCCTTCAAGGAGGTCTGGTACTTTGAATTGAGTACCGGGGAAAATCGGGTCTTTGGTAACTCTGACCCATCTTGTAGCCATTGTTTCCTTCTTTTCTACAATATAGTTTGTTATTGGCTTGCCTCCATCATATGGTTTGTTCCAAACCACTACAGCAGAATCTTTGGTAACATCCTTAATGATTGGTTGCTCAGGTGCATCAGGAACACCTGGGAGAAAAAAAAAAAAAAAGAGAGAGTTACGAGCACTACAAACAGAGTAAAGATTAAAGTACCAAAGTTAAATAGCAAATTAATAACATACGGAAACGGTCCTTGGCTTTCATCTCATCAGAGATCAAAGGATCACTTATGCCATAAAGGTTTTCAGCATAAATTCGAATTTGATATTCTCTTCCTTCAAGCAGTTTAGGAATTTTGCATGTTGTCTTAACCGTGGCAGATGTAACTGGCATCCACAAGTCTCTGTGTGCATCCTTTTTCTCAATAATGTAATTTGTAATTTCACTGCCTCCATCATCTAATGGAGGTTTCCAGGAAACTATCATATGATCTTTATGAACTTCATCAAATATAACTGGGCCTACTGGAGGTGATGGGCGATCTGTTTAAGAAAAAATAAAGCATATCCATGCTTTTATATGAACTTCACATAATGACATAGGTTAAACAGTATCAATATAGTAAATATACTATGAAATTAGAAACTTGGCACCACAGTTTTAATAAGGAATCAAGACCTCAAGACTACTCCTCTTTAATAAATTTTTGGCTCACTGGACTTAATTCCTTAATGCTTATAAGGTATTTGGTGACTGACATTTCCTAAAGTGTTGGCATTCTCTCTATGAATGGAGAGACATTAAAGTACTCATGCTGAATAAAGTCAGAGTTAACTATGTACTCAAAATTAATAAATAGTATTTCAGTATAAAAGAGAATGCAGTAAATCAAATTACTGTAATAAGGAACACACTTTAATATTTACATTTTATATAATTCAATGAATTCTAATCACTACTAAAAATCACATATAATACTGCTTTTCAGTAAAACCTACCAACAACGTTAACTTGACAAAATCCTTTTCTTGATCCTGTGCTGTTCTCTACAGTAACACAGTATTTGCCTGAGTCTTCACGGACAGATTTGAGTACACCCAAGCAAAGAGTCGTAGGAGTTGTCTTGATCTTTGTACGATCATTTTCTTTCACAACAATATCATCCTTTAGCCAAGTAACCTTTGGTGCAGGCTTGCCTGAGTAACGTCCAGTCAGGCTGAAAGCTTCACCAACCCGAACAATAAGTTTGTCTCTAAAGTCAAGGTCAAGTGTTGGAGGAGCTGAAAGACAATATTAAAAAACACAATGGCCACAAATGCCAGCAATATTAACAAGAAAAAATAAGGAATCAGTAAATGTAATCAATGTTTTCAAAAGAAATATGAAAAGATACATACCAATTTCATCCTTGCATGTGATTGGCTTTGTGCAAAAAGATGGCTTGCCTTGCCCCACAATATTGCAAGCACTCACACGATATTCATAGGTGTCACCCTCTTTCAAGCCTTCTATAGTGTACTTCCTATCAAGCATTTTCTCCTTGGTAACTTTGTGGAATTTCTCTTTTCCAATGAGACGGCTCTCTAGAACGTACATGGTGATATCTGAGCCTCCATTATATTTTGGAGGGTTCCAAGTTAACGTAACAGAGTTCTTAGTAACTGCTTTTACTTCCAGGTCTTCTGGACGGTCAGGAACAGCTGTGAATAAACAAAAGAATATGGTAAGTGCATTTTACTGCATAATCATCTCACATGACAGTAAACCAAACCCAAAAATATACTTACTTATTGGATCTCTAATGACAATCTCTTTTGTTGTCTCTGTGAATGGGCCCATGCCAATTATATTCTCAGCTGCAATCCGGAAAAAGTAGGCTTTCCCTTCAGTGAGTCCCTGAACAGTGGCATTCTGTCTTGTAACTGTGTAACTTACTGGAGTCCAAGCTCTATGGTCAGATTCACGTTTTTCAATTATATAGTTGGTAATAGGAGAACCACCATCATCTTCTGGAGTAAACCATGTCAATTTACAAGAGTCACTGGTTAGGTTCTCAGTAAGGAATGGCATTCCAACTGGGCCTGGCACATCTAGAAGCAAAGAAGAAATGGAGTATTTAAGTACACACGTTGAATGTTATGAAATTCTACTTGTTCACAAGGACTGAAGTTGTTACTTACCTAGCACATCAACAATAATAGTCTTCTTCCGCTCACCACCGGCATTTTTAGCAAGAAGAGTGTATATACCCTGATGGCTCCTTTTGCAATTCTTGATGACCAAAGAAGAACTAATAGCTGTTTCTTCAATTTTGGCTTCTTCTGGTAAAGCTTGGTCATCCCTGCTCCAAGTCACTGTTGGAGCTGGTTTTCCCGAGACATATGCTATGATACGAATTACTCCTCCAGCATGAACAACAATTCTGTCCCTGACGCTTGCATCCAAATTAATATCAGGAGCCACTGTGGGAGGTGGACAAAAATATTAAATGAATTTCTTTTTCTCACTTTGACTTAGAGGTACTAAAAATGGAAATGTAAATAATAAATACCAATTCTGTCCTTCATTTCAATAATGTCTGTAACTTCTCCAGGCTCTCCGACACCCGCAGCATTCACTGCTCTAACTCTAAATTTGTAAAAACATCCTTCTTTTAATCCTGCCACAACAAACTTGGTTCCTCTAACTTCTTTGTCTTTTACCTGGAAAAAATATTATAACATTAGTTAACACCAAGGTATCATCAATTTCTTTGTGACATTTGAAGCAAATCTTAAATCAGATGTTGTTTCAGATTTACAAGCACAAGACATTCTTAAGAGTACATGGATCTAGCTTACATGGAATTCTTCAGAATCTCTGCAAAGAAATACAGGATACAGATATACAAGCTATTCTGAAGATTCACCTTTTTGATAATTCTAGCAGACAAGGATGTTACAGCAGTTAAAACAGTCTATGGTCACAGAAGAATTACATGTGTTATTGAACAAATATACTCATATAAGTGAGAGTGGTAAAAAATGAGAATTCTTTGTTCTTTTAAAATCCCCATGTGAAGTCTGTTTACCTGGAAACAGTGCAGGAAATTTAGGTACTACTTAAAATGCACCAAAATTTTTATGGAGGTACAAAAAATAGCCAAGATATGCAACAGTTAAATTTTCAGTAATGCATCATTGGAAAAAAACCACACTTCAGTGATGCATTACTGAAAACACTAGGAAAATGTAGGGACACAGCAGTTGCAAATGATTTGCCACAATCTGATACCAGGGAGACTTACTTTTGTGACAGTTCTACCTTTATCTTGTCTTTTGTTCTTTTATCACAAATTATCTACATATTTTCTCATGTCTTTAAACAG
Organism: Tringa tobata; assembly: GCA_033628505.1. NCBI lineage: Eukaryota > Metazoa > Chordata > Aves > Charadriiformes > Scolopacidae > Tringa > Tringa tobata. The sequence continues at coordinate 3,536,784 of JAHREE010000531.1, read as the reverse complement.
AAATTTTAAAATTCTAAGTTTAGGAAACTCCAAAGTTAACTTGATGTTGTGGAGGGGCAATTACCGACTTTTAAATTTGGTCTTATATTTTAAACATATGAAGATAACTATAAGCAAAGTATGAACTTTTAGAAAATAACTTGCAGAGTGAAAATTTTTAAAAAATGTATTTTTCAGAGGGATTTCATTTGATAGACAGAGAAGAAACACAGATTCTGTAATAGTTTTCCACCTACCCGTTCCCATTCTTCCTTTCCTTCCTCTTTATACTCAACAATGTAGCCAGTGACTCTAGAACCACCATCCTTTAGTGGCGGAGTCCACTCCAAGTCTACAGAAGACTTTGTCCAATCAGTGACTTTTGGAATAGGAGGGCCAGGTGGGGCTGAAAAATATACCATTACAGCATAACAATCCATTCTATGTTCTTATCTGATTCTTTTCAAATTCAAAACCAGGAATCTAAAATATTTACCAATAGGATCTCTAGCAACTGCTGGATCAGATGGCATGCTTGGTGGACCAACACCAGCTGCATTGATAGCTGAAACACGGAACTGATATTCAGAGCCTTCAATAAGACCTGTAACTTTGTATGAAACCCCCAGTGTCATAGGTTTGATAGGATCACGGTTAACCCTGGTCCATCTCTTTCCGGTAGTCTCTTTGCGCTCCAACCAATAACCAGTAATAGGAGAGCCACCATCATGTTCTGGTTCTTCCCAGTTTACAGTCATTGAGTCACGTGTTATACTGCTAACTGTTGGCTTGTCACAAGGTCCAGGAACAGCTGTGGGAAAAAATTCACATGTAGCTTTTAAAAAAGTAATGCTGAAGTAAGATGGAGATAGCTAGAGAGAAAAAACAGAGCTATGCACTCACATGATTACAGTTATATTAGGAAGTTTCCTATCTGCATGAAACTCCTCCCCTCATTCACCTTCCCGTCCCTATTCAGGTACATATACTTCTGTGAAACATGAAGTATCTTTCCTTCAAATAACAATTGTCAAAAAGGAGTTTTTCTCATCTTCCTGGATCAGTATCTCATTTCAGTGCCAGCCTAACCTTGGATGTGTTACAGATGATTTTCTCTTGCCAGCCTAACATTCCTTCTACATCTTTGCTATTCTGCCTAATTTATCTCTGAAAACTGAAGGCAGGAAATTGACTCTTCCTGATCTATAAGGTCAATAATGTCTCAAATACAACAGTGACCTGAATCTTTTCAGATAAATCCTTACTTGTATACTTAAACCTTAAAAAAAGCTTGAGATTGTATTTTAATACATAAAAAAGAGGGACAGAAGTATTTTTAAGTACTACATGTGCTTATAAGAACTAACTACAAATGCTAAAACTCTTGAAGCTATTCTAGAAAATATGTGAAGAGAGAAAAGTAGTAATGATATTTAACAGATGCTGTACACATACCAGCGTACGAAAACAACTGATGTAATGTGAAAGCATGTTCCTACTTACTGAAAAGGTTTCGTGCTGTTTCTGGTTCACTGTCCAAAGGTTCTCCAATACCATATTTGTTTTGTGCCATAATGCGGAACACATATTCATGGCCTTCCATCAACTTAGGAACAGTAAATAAGCATTCCTTAGGCTCATTAGTAACGGGAACCCATGTCTTCCTATTTGCTTCTTTTTTCTCTATAACATAGTTCGTAATCTTAGAACCTCCATCATCTAGTGGAGGAAGCCATGATAATGTCATTTTATCAGCCAAAATGGATTCAAATTTAATGGGTCCCACTGGAGGTCCAGGACGACCTAAAAGACACATTTTTATAAAGAAGAATTAATTCAAATGCTATTAAAATAAAGTATCACATGAATGCTATTGATTTATGCAATACATAAGAGTTCTTGATATCTACCCAGAACATTTAGTCTCATCTCCTTTGAAGCAGTTCCCAGATTGTTTACAGCTGTTATAGTGTACAAGCCTGTATCATTTCTGCGAGACTGTTGAATCAATAAAGTGCAAGTATCTTCACCAACGATCTTGTTGACATGTTGATCATACACCACTGGTGTTTTGTCATCTGGTTTCTTTGGAGAAGCTTTTAGCCATGTTAATGTGGGGAAAGGTACACCCTTTATCTTGGCCACAATGTTAACATCTGTTCCTTCTTCAACCTCCATAAATTCTTTGAGTTCAATAGATGGTGGGCCTACAATGAAAAGTTGAAAAAATTAACATACAAAAATACTTCATAATTTTAAAAGAGAATATGTATTTACTGGTATTAGTCAGTACTTACATGTCTGGTCTTTGACAACAAGTGGACCAACAGTGGCTGAAGGCCTACTAGGACCTGCTATATTTACAGCTTTGACTCTGAATTCATATTCTCCACCTTCCACAAGATCCTCAACAGTAAACTTTGTTTCTTCCACATCACGTCTGTTGCATTGCTTCCAAGTCTCTTTCACTTCTCCAGTACGATCCCAGCGGAGACATTCAACATTATAATGTGTAACAGGAGCTCCACCATCGTTCTTTGGTGGTTTCCATGTCAAGCTCACTGTGTTCTTGGTTACTAGGCCAATCTTTAGTTTAATAGGTGGATCAGGAGGATCTTCACAAAAAAACAACAGATGTGAATAAATTCACTGTACAGCACTACCTAGTTTTAAATAATTTGTTTGACTTTGATTTCACTTACGGATTGGATCCCTGGCTGTGGTTCGTTGGATGGTTTCTGCAGGAGGGCCAACACCAAAACGGTTTTCTGCGCGTACCCGGAAGAAATATTCTTGGCCAGATATGAGATCAGGTACAACAAAGGAAGTACTTCCACAGTTTGCATTGACTTTAGTCCAGGCCTTCCCATCAATAGTTCTTTTCTCTATAACATAGCCTCTGATTCTATCTCCACCATCATCATCTGGCATCTTCCATGAAAGTTTACAGCTACCTCTTGTGATATCACTTACTTTTAGGTCTTTTGGTGGACCTGGGACATCTGTTAAGGTAAAAGCACAACAGAAACCATTTCACATAAGTACTTAGAAAAATAAGACTAAAACCTAGTATTTGAATACTTCAATATGCGTAAACCATACCAAGCACATTGACTCTGACATGCACAGTTTTTTGTCCTGCTTTGTTCTTTGCTGTAATACTGTATCGTCCAGAATGACTTCTGTTGCACTCAGGGATGATAATCACTGAACGTGTATCAGTTGCTTCCACCTGTATATTATAAAAAGAAAGAGAAGTTATAGACCAACTTTAAATACTTGTTTTTGAAAAATGCAACGATACTAAAGTTACAAAAATCGTTTGCTTTACCTGAGCTTCTTCAGGTACATTATGACCTCCCTCCTATAAACAAAGGGAAATAATATAAATATAAAAGACAATAGGCTTGAATGTCTAGAAACACAGGTAGAAAAAAGCTTTTTATTTTACCAACCTTTGCTGTTGTCTTTGCTTTTCCTTCAAACTCCCAAAATGTTTTTGGAATTGGACGACCCTTGATAACAGCTGGGATTTTAATTGTTGTGCCAGCACGACAAGAGAGCAAATCTTGTGCTCCAATATCAAGGAAGATTTCTGGCTCCTCTGCAAAAATATTTTAATATGTAAATTTTAAGAGCTATGGAGAGTAAATTTCTGTCAGCACTGAGCTAAAACCACACACAAACATGCAGAATAAATGTTTATGTGAGAAAGGTTGAGTGTGCAAAAAGGAAGCTGAGAAGTATCCAAATAGAAAATATCGTTGTAGTAATTTCTTCATAAAATACACATTATTTTCTTAGCATGACTATGGGTGCTCATCAGTTTTCTAATGGATCCTTCCCTGGCAATGGTCATCATGACACTTTCAAAAATGTGTGTCAATTTTTTGTTACGTTTTTGCGTAATTGTTTGTTCTCTTTTGACTTTGGCTTGCTTGGCATGCTGCTTGAACACTCACAGCAGTAGGTGGCATTTAGATATAAATATCTAAAATAATTCCAAGAACACTTACCTAGAATATCTTGGACAGGTATTTCTGATGTTGCAGGACTTGGTTCTGATTCTCCAGCAGCATTTACAGCTTTCACCCTAAATCGGTATTTTCTGAGTTCTTTCAAGTCAGGAATAACACATTCACAAGTAGGAAAGAGTTTGTCTCCTTCATTCACCTTCTTCCAGTCAGTACTACCTTCATCTTGCATTTCAACAATATATCCTTTTATAGGACTGCCACCATCCTTTTGTGGAGGCTTCCACGCAAGAGCTACAGATGATTTGGTTTTATCTTTGACCTCTGGGCAAGATGGCGGACCAGGCACAACTTGAAAAACAAGAGCAAGTGAAAATTACCTGAGAGTGAGTGTCTGCCTATATTTTCTGAATAGTTTCTAGAAGAATGCAAGTATTTTCTTGTCATACATAGAGTATATAATCCTAGAACATGCATATTAATTACATATATTACATATATAATTAAGGGATACTTAAGGTGCAAGGCATAAAGATTGAACTTGAACTTTAAAGTAAAACAGTAATATAAAAATCTGCACTCAAGTTTATTTGACAATGTTTGCATTGGTGTAATCACAGTTTAAGTTCATAAAAGAGATAAAGTAAATTAATGGTGATTATTTTTAAAATATTGACAAACAGAGGAAACTACTTTGTGTCAATATATTCCTTTTGGTTTAATAAATTGGGTTAATTGCACTAAATTAAATGTAAGTAATAGCAGCACATTTTGCTTCTGCTGTGATACAGTCCTTAAAAATAGTCATATAAATTATATACTTACATATGGGATCTGCTGCTAAAGCAGGATCTGATGGCTCACTGGGAGGGCCAATTCCAGCAAGATTTTCAGCCATAACTCTAAACTGGTATTCAACACCTTCAGCCAAACGAAGCACGTTATACTCTAGACCTTTTACTGCTGGTTTTGTTACTGGAGCCCTGTTAACACGTGACCAGTAGACACCTCCCACCTCTCTCTTCTCCAGCCAATAGCCAGTTATTGGGCTGCCACCATTGTCCAAAGGAGGCTCCCAAGTTACCAGCATTGATGATCTGGTGCGATCTAGAATTTTTGGCTTTCCGGGAGGCCCAGGAAGGCCGTAGGGATCCTTAATAACAACTTTTTCTGAGAGGCATCCATCACTTATTCCATATTTGTTTACAGCCCGGACTCTAAATTGATATTTTTCATTTGTTGCAAGATTCCAAACCTGAAAAATAAGATTTAAATCAATACTCGGCTACTTTCAGAGTAAATTTATTTGAAGTTTTCAGCAGTTTTCACTTTAAATCCTGTCTTGTAATCTCATTAACATACCTATGTTTATACATACTACACAGCTGTTTGTAATGACTTAGGGATATTCTTATTTCATGTTCATAGCACCAAACATAAATAAAAATGGCATCATATTTGTTTTTGCAGTTGGTAAAACTATGAATAAATGTTGGGAAAGACAAAGGAAGATGTCTTCTAAACACAGCTAAGATTAAGCAGCGAAAGACAACAATTTCTTTCGTTTTGTCCCATGAAGAAAACAGGAGTACATAGATGGGCGACATTCATCCAATAATTCTGGAGTCTAAATGGAGCATGAGCACAGGTGTCTATACAAGTAGCAGTTTTCATTAGATGTATACTGTCATTATTTTTCATGCATAAAGTATGTAATAAAGATATTTTATTAATTACCCCAAATCTTCTCTCAACAGCGCTTTTGGAGACTTCTTCCCACTCAGATTTCTTCCTACTAGCATCACGTTTCTCAATAATGTAATGGGTAATTTCACTACCACCATTATCAAGAGGTGCATCCCATGTTAAGTAACATGATTCTGCTTTAATATCAGAAACAGCAAGATTTCTTGGTGGAGAAGGACGATCTGTATGAAAGCAATAGAGCATAGAATTACATGAAGAAAAAGGCTAAAGCATTTTATTAGCCATCATTTTATTAAAATGTCAGATCCTTACCATAAACTTCAACATGCACATTACGAAATGCAGTGCCAAGACGATTGGAAGCTCTCACAGTGTAAGTGCCTTTATCATCCCTCACTGTTGCAGGCAGGATAAGTTCAGTTTTTGCCTCACTTCTAGATACTTCTTCCTTGGTTATCTTAAGTGCACTGGATGTTTGGTCAATTAAAACTTCATTCTTGTCCCATTCAATCTTTGGCATTGGCAGACCTGTCACATCAGCAGGAATATTAACTGGTTCTCCTGCCTTCACTTTGATAGTATCTCCCCTCACAGCCAAGCGTAATGTAACAGTTGGAGGTACTGAAAAGAGGAAGAAAAATGAGAGTGAAGATGGAGGCGAAACAGAGAAATTGCCTTGCAGTGTTCTGGAGATATCTGGATTTCTTTAAAGCAGATATACCTTCATCATCTTGTATAACTACATTGAGGGGCAATGATGGTTCACTTTCTCCAATTGCATTGACAGCTTTGACACGGAATTCATACATATGAAGTTCATCAAGCTTTTCAACGAGAAGCGATGTTTTTGGACAGAGCCTTGCATTAACTCTTTCATAGTCTTTTGAATCATGTCTCCTCTTCTCAACAATATATCCCAAGACAGGACTGCCACCATCACTACGTGGAGGCTTCCAATCAAGCGTAATGGTTGACTTAGTCCTCTCTGTGTACATGAACCTCTCAGGTGCTGTTGGAGGACCTATTAACATAGATAAATAATAATGAAAAACATCACTAAAAAATAGAGAATTTTTAATCATATGAATACAGTAGCTCTGGATTTTTAAAGCCATAGCTTTTGTATGCAGAACATCTGAATATGGATAGTGCAAGGTTTCTCATGTATGTGGATGAAAAGGTAACAAGCAGCGTCTCAGCTGACATCAGTATTTTGTTACATAAAGAACCATAGTAGTTTTACAGAACTGACTCAGAGATCTGACTGAAGTAATTAATCAGAGGCAGATGTCTTATCCATGTAGCAGAAAAATATATACACTTTCTGTATAGAAAGCAATTCACATAATAATACTGGTTTATTAACCTACAATTACAAATTGTTTAAAAAGTCCCATAAAAATAATCATCTTACCTAATGGATCAACTGCAAGAATGGGTCCTATTTCAACAGGTGGACCAGTACCAAATTTGTTCTTGGCACTAACACGGAATTTATATTCCTGCCCTTCAACTAGACCTGTAATATCACATTTAGATCTCTCTGTGTCTACAGCTAGTCTCCATGTATGCATTTTGGCATCCTTTCGTTCAACAATGAATCCTATGATATCACTGCCACCATCATCTTCAGGATCAGACCAGTTAAGCAAACACATCTTTCTGTTTGTGACCACTGGCTTTAGGTCAAGGACTGGCCCAGGAACATCTGAAAAACAAAATAAAACAAATAGGATAAAGCTCAAAGATTAGCTTACCACAAGCTTACCAAAAATGCTTAGTTGACTTCAGGGAATATTTCTTCTTACCAAATACTTCTACTCTGGTTCCTGCAGATTTGGAACCACTGCTATTGGTAGCAGTAATTACGTATCTTCCATGGTCTTTTCTCAATGCATTCTTAATGGTTAACTCAGATTTTGTGCCAATGTTTTCAATAACAACTCGATCTTTGTCTAATTCACCCTCCTCCACAGCCCATGCAATGGTGGGAACAGGACGGCCTGTCACAGTAGCGGGAATTTTAATAGTTTGCCCAGCCATGATTTGAATGCCTGCTTTGACAGAAACGTCCAGCTCAACAGTGGGAGGCTCTGCAAAAGAGAGAGAAACAGTTTGTTAGTTCAAGGGAGAGATCCAAAAACACTGTTTATGCAGCTGGACATTTCTTGAAAATAATACAATTGCAATACCTTGGGGTTCTGCAACTGTTACTGGTTCGGTTTCACCAGGTGGTCCTTCACCAGCTGCATTAAGTGCAGTAACACGGAGCTTATAGTCTGCACCTTCTCTGACTTCTTTAACAGTATACTGTCGAACCTTAATGGGTTTCTCTGTGCAACGTGACCACTCGTTTACTCCCATCAGTTGTTTGTATACATGGTATCCAGTGATATCTCCACCACCATTATATACAGGAGGTTCCCATTCTAACTCAATAGAAGTTGAGCTTGTATCAGCAATCCTTGGAATTGGTGGACCAGGTGGCACTATAAATAAATAAATAGGTGTATATAAATAAATAGGTGTAAATCAAAGTTAAAGGCTATGAATACTATTCCATTGCCCGTCTGCTATTAGCATCTTCTAAGCTACTTACTTATTGGGTCCTGCGCAGTTTTTGGATCTGATGGTGGACTAAATTTACCAGGGCCAGCTGCATTTTCAGCACATACTCTAAAGATGTAGGTTAATCCTTCCAAAAGTCCTTCAACTTTTATTTCCAAAGCATTCACAAGGTTCCTGTTGACACGAGCCCAATGAGTACTATTAATTTCACGTTTTTCAATCCAATATCCTGTGATCGGGCTGCCATTGTCTTTCGGTTCATTCCATTTAACCAACATACTGTTGCTAGTAACATCTTGCACATCGGGCTTATTAGGTGGATCTGGTGGAGCTGAAAAAAAGAATTATAATTTTGTCATCATTCCTGTCTTCTTCAGAGGTTACTCAAAGCTAAGAGAGATCTAAGAAATTACTAATTTTAAGTCATTCATAGTTCTTCTAGTCTCTTTCTCAGAAACTTTGATTCCTAACTGCAACCAGTAATCAAACTTGCAGGGGTTCTCTCTTTTGGTAAGAATATTAGTCTATTGAACACAGAGAATATCACTATTCAGATACTAACTGTTTTAAGTGTAAAGTTTTATGACAGTGATTGTCATTCTTTTTTTTTTTTAGTACTGAAATTATAATGTTTTCAGTATTTCCCTTTATTTCTATGGTTTAAAATGTGCAATAATAATTACATTGGTCAAGTTTCTTCTGGGAAACATTTGCATAGATGAAGCTGAGTGTTCTAACCGTCTGTGCAGTTTTACACGGGTTTTCTGAAAAGGTTGCATTTCAAAATTAAAACTTACAGAAAGGATCTTTCGCTGTCATTGGTTTTGAAACACACGGTGGCCCTGATCCAACTCTATTTTCAGCAAATACACGGAAGAGATATTCTTTTCCTTCAATCAGTTTTGTTACATTGAATTTGCAATGCCTGAGTGTTGAACTGACAGTGACCCAGCCCATTTCAGCTTTTGTATTATCTTTCTTTTCCAGTACATAGTTTAGGATTTCACTGCCACCATCATCAAGGGGAGGCTCCCACTTGCAAATGACGGAATTTTTCCTCACATCTTCAAATACAAAGTTGACTGGAGGTCCCGGTGTATCTGTTAGTAAATTAAGAAAAAATATGAGTACTCATCTTGTGCACTTCTTATCCAATACTCTGAACAACTAGGGGGTTTTGAGGACATTCATTACGTACCTAACACATTGACTTCACATGAGGCTTTTGCAACACCATGATCATTTTCCACTTTAATTGTAAACGTGCCATGGTCAGCTCTGATGGAGTCACGGATTGATAGTACTGACTCTCCTTCTTTATGGTTGTCAATGCTCATACGTTCTGGCAGTGAAAGCTGGAAAGGTTCCTCTTCTTCAGCTTCACCTTTCTTCTTCCTTGTATATGTTGTTACTCTCTTCTTGATTTCCTCTGGTCTGACAACTTCATCATTCCTCAGCCAAGTGATAGATGGATAAGGTGATCCTGAAATATGTGCCTCGAGTATGATCTCATCACCTCTCTTCACCTCCAGGCCAGACTGCAGGTTTGCAGCAAGGAAGACTTTTGGAGCCTCTGTAATAACACAGAAGGGTAAATGGAGAGTAGAATCTTCCACTGTGTTTGAGGATATATGGCAATTACTACAAACAATCAAATGAGGGATTCATACCAATAGGATCCACAGCTTTCACAAAAGGAGTAATCCGAGAAGGTTCACTGATACCAGCAGCATTCTCAGCACGAACACGAAACTGATATTCCTTTCCTTCCTCAAGACCTTTCACTGGGTAGGTTAATAGAGGCACCAGATAGTCATTGCATCTCTCCCATCTCTCCTTGCCCTTGGCAAGCTTTTCTATTATGTAACCCATAATCTTGCTTCCACCATCAAACAGGGGTGGTTTCCATGTAAGTGTTACTGATTTTGATGTTGGATTATGGACCTCAAGGTCAACAGGAGGATCTGGAGGCTCTGTGGAAGAGTAGAAACAGAGGGATCATATGAGAAAAGATAGTACAAAGATTTTAGTTAAAATTAATTTTTCTAGATTATTTCATAGAGAAAAAAAACTTACGCTTTGGGTCTTCTGCAATGATTGGGTTTCTTAGTTCAAGATATTCACCTCCTCCAATCTTATTTACAGCTTTAACACGGAAGTAATATTCACTGTTTGGAATAAGATCTTTGACTTGCCAGGAAAGCTTATTTTCACCAGACATGACTGGGATATATGTTCTACGACCAGCTTCTCTCCGTTCCAAAACATAATGCAGAATAGGAGTACCACCATCAAAGTCTGGAGGTTCCCAGGACACTTTGCAAGAATTCTTAGTTACTTCGCTTGCCTTAATGTCCTTACACTGTCCAGGTGGACCTGTTTTAAATATGAATAATAGAATCAGTTAACTAAATAGATGGGAAACTGTATTAAAAATAAGAAATTATATTGCATTTCTTTGTTTTGCAGAATGCAGATCAAAACCACAAATGTTGTCTATACAGCATATATACGAATTTGTGTTCCTAAAGGTGAAAAATATAGAGAATTCTTATAGGCTTTTTATTATTTATATGATGACTATTCATAATAATTGGGCTTTGAGCAGCCACTGACTAGTTAGACCAACTTAGGGTAAAGTGTCTTTTTGGTGGGATTTTGTAACGTTAATGCCTTTATGGCATTCTACATGTGTCTGAGTTGAAGTGATTCCTCCACGTGGCAGAAAAGGGCTTTTCCTAGCCCTTTCTTTTCTCAGCCACAGGGCTCAGTGAGGACAGTATCTTTCTCAGAATGGAGGAAGCCTAGTTACCTATGACTTTGACGTTGACTGAGCCAGTTGTTGATGCCAGCTTGTTCTCCAATGTGATAGTATAAACACCAGCATCAGCATGAACACTGTCTATGACTTCAAGCAATGCAGAGGTGTAGTCACTCTTCATTGTTGTTCTGTCACCAGCTTTCAACTCTTTGCCATCTTTGTGCCATGTTATAGTTGGGGATGGAACAGCTCTGAAGGGTATAGGGATACTTAATTTCTGTCCTTTAACAACAACGATGTCACGAGTTTTTAGATCAATGGTTGGATTACCTGTAAAAGTAATTACAATATTACTAGAAAGTTGCTGAACACCATTCTCTTTTTCAGTTACACAGATGTAAAAAAAAAAAAAAAAAAAAAGGCAATCTATTCTTACAGTCTGGGTCCTTGGCAACAACTTTTTCTGAGACGTCTGATGGCTCACTAGCTCCAACAGCATTGACAGCTCTGACTCTCAGCACATATTCCTTGTCTGGAACAACACCTTCCTCCACTTTACATTTTAGATCTTTTATTGGACGAGAATTGATTCGCATCCATTTTTCTGTTCCTGCTTCGCACATCTCAACATTATACCCAATAATAGGGCTTCCACCATTCTTCTCAGGTGGTTTCCATGCAATGCAAATATGCTTTCGACCTGCATCTGTGACATGTAAATCTTGAGGAGGTGAAGGAGGGCCTGTAGAAATGGAAAAGAATTGTGTCATCTTTCTCCCAGAATACCTGTTCTACACAGTACACTGCTTCTATAATCCATGCACTGTATATTATACTACGACTTACTTGTAGGATCTTCAATATGAATGAGGTCAGTTGGTTCACTGGGATGACCACAGCCAGCTTCATTTTCTGCACGAACCTGGAACTGTACATCTGTACCTTCAATGACATCAGTCACTCTGAAATTGCAATCTGGACCAGCTGTCTTGCCAGCTTTTACCCAACGAGTAGCTAGTTTTTCTTTCTTTTCAATAACATATCTGAATAAATTGGGAAAAATACTATCAGTGTTGAAATATGAATACTTCAGACTTCTTGCTTGATTAAATTGATACAGAATGATCAAAATAGTTTGGCCAATGGAAAAGTACAGAGAGCAATGGGTAACATATTCAATGAAATTTATTTCACATATCTGCCACTTACTCCTAGTGGTCCTAGTAGGTCTTGGACATAATGGGGCTGACACTATTGAGAGACCCAATTCTAAAAGCTACTTCTTGAACTTCTGTTGTGTTCTCAGGTTTTCGAATGTTGCAGAGGAAAAAAAAAACAACCCAAGCTATACTTGTATATTTTCTAGTTTTGATCTCAGTGGTTAGTCCACTGAGAATATTTGTACATATTATCTGTGAGTTACTCAGCTGTCAAAATTCTGCCTATCATAGGCTACGGGAAAGTAATCTGATTTAAACAGCTTATGTTGCTTCAGGCAGATCTCTGTAGTTGTCAGTTTAAGATACGTTTACTGTGATTGGGAAAGAGAGGAAGTGCAAAAATATAAAGCAGAAAAAAATCTATCTGGCATTCAAGGTGAATTTCAGAGGACAGATACTTCAGAAAACAAAGAAAAGGATGTTAGAAACAACCCAAAGGAGTAAAACAGTCTCTTTGAAAACTGTAATAAAGAAGAGAATTCACAGAAGAGAGATGAGGCTTCACCTTAGCTGACTGTATACAGTTTGAATGAGAAACTACAGCAGAAGGAAAATATAATAATATTACTTGGTAGATGGGTCTAGGTGGCTACAGCTCTGGAGGAACTGGAGATATGGTTGCATTTTTTTTTTAATTTTATACACAGTTCAATTTAATCTGATTTTAGATCCTTGTATCCATCTACCTCTTTTTCATATGAAATGTGTTCATTTAAAATGGAAACATTTTGAGAGAAATGTCCTCATTCATGAAAAGATCTTCGTCTACAGGAAACACTAAACAAACTTAAAATGACCTTACCTTTGAATAGGTCTGCCACCATCATTCTTAGGTGGTTCCCATTTCAAATCAACATGGCCTTTTGTCACTTCAACTATTGTAAGAGCATATGGAGGCCCAGGGGTTGCTAAAGAAAAAAATACACACATTAGAAGAATAGGAATCCATTACACTTGAGCTGTTTCTACTGATCACTCAGTAAGCAAATCTGAAACTTACTGAAAGTATCTTTAGCAAGCACTGAATCTTCAATTTCACAATAGTCACTCTGCCCAATGGCATTTTCAGCAGCCACACGGAACACATACAACGAGCCTTCAGTCAGTGGGCTCACTGTGTACTTGGTATCTTTCACTGTTGTATCAACTGTCTGCCAGCCTTTTCGCCTTACATCTCTCTTTTCTACAATGTAGTTGGTAATTGGGGAACCCCCATCTTTTTCTGGTACTGTCCATTTAAGATCTGCTGTGTTTTTAGTAATATTGATAACCTCAAGCCACCGAGGTGGTGAAGGAGGATCTGTAAAACAGAAAAAGAAGGTAAAAAAAGTTAGCGTATTTCCCATCAAAGATCTTGGAAGACAGGGAATACACGAAAACTATTAAAACTTTGTATTTGCTTAGCTGAAGCAGGGGAAATTCTAATATTTAATAAGCCTTCCAAGAGTTCACTTGGTACCTACAGAGACAGGCAGACATAGGGCTTTTAAAGACAAAGACCATGTATTTGCAGTAGCAGCGTGTTCTGGAAAAATACTCACAGAGCCTCTCCTTGCACAGCACAGGGTCACTGGGTTCACTGGGCTCACTCTCACCAGCCCTGTTCACAGCTCGTACACGGAATGAATATTCTTGTTTCTCCATAAGCCCTTTGAGGAAGTGTTCAGTTGTGGGAACTCCTTCAGCCACTCTCACCCACTCATCTGTTCCGGTCTTCAGCAATTCAATGACGTAAGATTCGATCTTTGCCCCTCCGTCATGTTCTGGCTTTGTCCAGTTCAGGGATAATGATGTCTTGCCAACATCTTTCACAGTTGGCTTTCCAGGAGGCCATGGTGGATCTAGAGACGAGTCCAGTATTAATTACATGATTCAAAACAAAGAGATTTTTTGTTGTTCTTAAATTAAACCATTAAAAATGTGTTTATTATACCAATTGGGTCTTTCACCAAGATTGGCTCTGTTTCCTTGCTTGGTTTTCCAGGTCCTGCAAGATTCTCTGCCAAGACACGGAACTTATATTTCTTCTTATTTGTAAGACCTTTAACTCTGGAAATAAAAATGATGCTTGATTAAACCAAATCTACACATTAACTCATGCCTAAAACATTATTCTTTCTACTATTTAGTATTTGGTAAAATCTGAAAATACCCAAATTACTGCTAATGATGTTTTATGAAATGGTGAACATTCAAAATAGGTATTTTGTCAACAATACAATGGTGCACCGTGACACAGAAACCAATGTTTTGAGAGCCATCTTACATTTTCACATGTTCCATGGCTGTTAGCTAATATGAGTATCAGGAGAAAAAAAAATCCAGGATTTTGGCAAACTGATATTTGAGATGGCTATGTCTGCTATTTTAGAATGACCTATGAAGAGTCAGGTAGCACTGAAATTATTAAACATAATGTTATACTCCACTCTGGTGAGACCCCATGTCAAAACATTTTAGCAGGGCCTGTTGCAATAGGCCAAGGGGTAATGGCTTTAAACTAAAAGGGAAAATTTAGACTTGTTATAAGGAAGAAATTTTTTGCAATGAGGGTGGTGAAACAATAGAACAGGTTGCCCAGAGAGGTGGTAGATGCCCCATCTGCGGAAACATTCATGTCAGGTTGGGTCTGGCTCTGACCAACCGGATCTAGTTGAAGATGTCCCAGCTCATTGCATGGGAAATTGGACTAGATGACCTTCAAAGGTTCCTTCCAACCCAAACTATTCTATGATTCTATTTAAAAAAAAAGAGACGGTTCACTCTTCTGCAAAGATGCTCTTTAGAACTCCTTATCGAAAAAGTATGCCACCAGATGTTAGTTGAATCTAAACTTACAGAAACAGGGAAAACCAGTAAGAACAATGCTTGTTTAAAAGCCTGCTGTTACATTTTTATGTCTCTGTGACCTACTTCAGACTAAACTGACTACAGTCTTACTTGAATGTGGTATCTTTCACCGGCATTTTATTGCATTTTATCCATTTATCTTGCTCAGGATCATATCTTTCAACCCAGTATCCAGTTATGGGGCTGCCACCATCTTCATCTGGTTCGTTCCACGTTAAGGTGACTGAATCTTTAGTCACCTCTGTAGGCTTGAGACCTGTTGGAGGGCCTGGTGGATCTGTATAAATTAATAAATTTTAAAAAAAGAAAACAATCACACATATGTTTGGGTTTTTTTTCCCTGTTAAAATATTGTAAAAAATTAACATTAATTTAATTAACTAACCAAATGAATACTTTGCAATGATGGGTTCACACTGTGCTGGCTCCCCAATACCATACATGTTCTCAGCACTGACTCGGAACACATATTCTTTATGAGGAGTTAAATTGGTAGCTCTGAATTTTGTATCCTTAATAGTTGATGACAACTTGTGCCATATTTCACTGTCTGTAGCTCTTTTCTCAAGGACATAGTTTGTAATTTTAGAACCCCCATCATCTCGTGGAGGATTCCACGTCAGAAGGCAGGATTCATTTGTGATTTCTGACACATCAAATGCAGCTGGTGGACCAGGTTTATCTGTAGAAGACAAGATATGAATGTTAATCTTCTGCTTGCATACACCAGTACATTACTAATGATTTTTATAAACAACATAAAATACATGCATACCAAGAACATTAACTTCAACAACAGCAGTAGCACGTCCACTGGAATTTACAGCTTCTATAATATAGGTTCCACTGTCACTCCTCTTGCTGTCTGTAATAGTGACTGTAGAATGATTAGGTTTGGTTTCGATGGTGATTCTGTTGTCAGGTCTCAAAATTTTGTCAGCCTTCGTCCAAGTAATCTGGGGCTCAGGCTTTCCAACTACTTTAGCTGGTAGCTCAATTTTAGTTCCAGCTTTCACAGTCAGTCCAGCAAGAAGCTTCACATCTAAGAAAATTTCTGGAGCCTCTGATTCAGGAGAGAATGAAAACATTGTTATAGAAACAGTATTTCAGAGACTGGTAAAAATAAAGTAGCTATTATAATTCAGGGATTGAAATAATTACCTTTTGCATCAATGGCCTGAATATCATCTGTTGGCTTACTTGGCTTGCTAGCTCCTATTCTGTTCAAAGCCTTAACCCGATATGCATACCACTCCCCTTCCTTGAGCTTTGTTACTTCCATTCTGTTTGTTAAAAAAATAATCCAGATATTTAAAGTGGTGAGGATGGCTCTGTTAGTTGAAAGGATATACTTTCTGATTTTAATTTACTTACTTTGTTTCAACAACAGGCTCCCCGCATATCTCCCACTTGTCTGTGCCACGTTGGGATTTTTCTACCAGATAACCCTTAATGCGGGCACCGCCATCATATTTGGGAGGCTCCCATGTTAGGAAGATTCCTTTTGATGTTGGATTTCTCCATTTAACATTCTCTGGTGGATCGGGCACCGCTATTAAAAATTAAAAATATACAGGGTCTTAGAAACTAGCCTAAGGAAGATTTTTTTTTACATGTTATTTTGAAAAAAATCAGTAAGATTTCAGAAACAGGAAATCAGCCTCAATGTGAAACAGTTGACTCACTTGCTGGTGCTGACATATCTACAGGTTCATCAATATATGCAGGTTCTCCTGGGCCACATTTATTGCATGCAAAAACTCTAAATAGATATTCTTTTCCTTGGATGAGGTCAGGTACAGTGAATTCTTGGTCATCAACACGGTCCGTAACCTAAAGAGAAGGAAAGCTCCAATGTGTTTCTAAAATTTATTTCCAAAGAGCAACTACCAAAACTAGACACAAAATTCTGTAGCACATGTGGAAAAAATAGAGCACATAGAAATTGAAATGAGAAAGAATTAACTGACTTTGTTCCATGCTTTCCGGCTGACTTCACGTTTTTCAATCATATAGCCAGTAACTGGACTTCCACCGTCATCTTCTGGAGGTTCCCATGACAGCTGTACTGTGTTCTTGATTATGTCTAAAACTTTAAGTTCTCTTGGTGCACTTGGACAAGCTAGAAATCACAGTAATTGTATTAATTATTTCGTGATCAGAGTTTGACAGATGATCTCTATGCAATCTATCTGCCAGAGGACTTACACTTCTTAGTCATTCTTCCTTAAGCAGCAAAGTTGAATAATTAACACCAGAAAATAGGGGGGGGGTTTGAGGATGGATTTCTAATTTTTAGTTATATTTTAATATACTTGGTTTACTGAAAGTTGTGTGATTTCACGTTATTAACATAATTAGATCTTAGCAAGACAAACACGGTATGTTATTGCTAGAATATATACACAAATATATTGGTGCACTTACCAATGACATTAACATCAATTTCTCCTGAAACAGATGACACAGGGTTTTCTAATGTTAAGGAATAAATTCCCTTGTCTGGACGTTCACTTGGAGTGATTACAAGTTCTGCAAAGGAGGCCGTAGTCTTCATTGTTACACGATCTCCCTCTTCTAAAACTTGATCACCAAAAGACCACGTGGCAGTTGGCACAGGGTAGCCAGTGATAGGAACACGGATCTTGATTGGCTCTGGAACAATAACCTCCAGCCCATCTTTAAATGCACTTAGGTCCATTGTAGGTCCAACTGGAAAAAGAGAAAAATGGATTTGATGAAATATTTTCAGACGTTCTGAATATGGCTAATGATAGCTCTGTTGAGAGGCTGATTCTGACTGTATCTCAGTCTGAAGGTTGGAGCTGTCTAGGCCTATCTGTGGCTTATCACTCCCTACCTGTCCTGGCTAAACATTTTTTAGAAATATGAGATGATAAGGCAGCTTAGCATTATCAAGTAGGAGATCTAATTTGCCTATTAATATAAAAACTTTGTATCTTCTCTGCCTTTCTCTCCTGCTACCTCCCACCTTCCACAAAGCCAGGTCAGGAGACAAAAGCTCATGCCTTGCTTTTCAGGCAGCCTAATAGGTCTCTATCTATTTAATAGTACAGCTTATTATCTGCAGAATTCATAATGGAGGAGAAATAGCTCAGAATCTCAAAGGTCTAAGGCTTTTTATATTAGTTGGCATCACAGTTATTTGGTGAAAAATATACATATTACCCACAAGATACATTTTAATTCTGTGTCTTATCTGATTAATTATCTTTAATAAATAGTATATGGCTTACCAAAAGTATCATCTGCAGTTAATGGCCCAATAGCCTCTGCTGGGTCAGACACACCAGCTGCATTTTCTGCTGAGACTCTGTAGTAATAACTGAATCCTGGTTTCAATCCAGTTACCTAAAAAGCACGAGTAATCGTATTTTTACTCATATTAAAGATGATCTACACATTTTGAGTACTTTGTTGGTAAACAGAACATCTTACCTTAAAAGTAAGAGCAGGTACCAGTTTTGGGTTACAGCGAATCCATTTGTCTGTTCCTTCCTCTCGCTTTTCAACAATATAGCCCAAGACTGGACTTCCTCCATCTTCGAGAGGAGGTTCCCATGTCAGCTGCACTGATGACTTAGTTTGATCTGAATGATCAAGGTTAATTGGAGGACTTGGTCTCTCTGAAAATAATTTGAGAGAAATACAGTTTTGCAACTGATAAAGGAGTATGGTTCTGTTTATCAGCTGTCTATACATTAAAGTACTCTTTTTACAGCCTTTGCATAGTTTTTTCTAAACCATTTTTTTTAGAAATTGAGGTCGAATCCTAATTTCAGAGCAAAAGTATTTGGAGTTCTTATTCAACCAAATGGTAGCAAGGTACTTCTGATACATTTGAAGGACAGAAGTAGGAAAAATCTAACTGTAGATGGTATTTGCAGCACACGTTTCTCAATTGAACTTTCCTGCACACGTAATATATAAACAGCCAAAATGTCCCTTTGTCACGATGTAACCACAATCAGGGCTTGCACACTTACCAATTGGGTCCATAATTTTTACTGCACGTGTAGCAGGACTTGGTTTGCCAACTCCAACCATGTTTTGAGCTCTTACTCTGAAGAAATATTCTTCATTTTCCACAACATCAGTCAGGACAGCTGACAGTTCATCAGCTCCAGTAGTCATAGTTGGCTCCCATTTGATGGAAGCTCTGTTACGGAGTTCAATAACGTAGCCAGTAATTGGAGATCCTCCATCATACTCAGGTGGTTCCCAGGTAAGTGTAGCTCCAAACCTGTTCACATCAGTAACTTCTACATTTTGAGGAGGACCAGGAACGTCTGCATTTTATTTTGGGGAGAAAAAGGAAAAACAAGGTATGTGATTTTTACCTATTCTTAGAGTTTGTACTGCTTTTTTTACACTGTCATCGAACACTGACTTTTTCATAACTTCTGCTCACCAAATTTGCTCTTAGCTTCCACAGGTCTGTCTGTTTCCACTGGCTCACCAGTGCCCACTCTGTTCCGTGCACTAACACGGAAGAGGTACTCAACTCCTCCTTTTTGAAGTCCAGTAACAGTGTATTCACAATTTTCAGCACGATCGGTGACCATAATCCAGGTCTTACGCTTGATATCACGTCTTTCAATAACGTAGCCTAATATTTTACTTCCACCATCACTTTCTGGTTCTTGCCAGGCGAGGCCAACTTCACCATCGTAAGTTTCAGTGACTTCCAAGTTTCTAACTGGACCCGGAACATCTAACAAAGATAGAACAATATTTTCAGGCATTGCATCTTTTTCTTTTTTTTTTTTTTTTTCCCTGTGGCTTAAATAAATGTAAGCAAGGTTTTAATGATGGGAGTGCTTACCAATGACCTCTACATTGATGAATGCTTCTGCCTGGCCATGTTTGTTTCGAAGGATAACTTTGTATCTTCCCTTATCTGATTTCTTTGCTTCATAAATTTTGAAGGTACTGCAGTCAGCTGTTGTATCAACGGTTGTTGTGGGCAGACTTTCCTCCTCTTTCAACCACTCAGCTTCTGCTCTTGGGTAGGCATCATATGGAACAGTCATCGTTAAAGGCTTCCCAACATCAACCACAAGGTTTTGATCACCAGTCTTGATTCTGGGTGCAGCTAAGGAAGATCAATATGACAAGTGGGCACTTACATATTAAAAAAAATCATACATTTGTGTAGTTAGCAAAGAAGCTAACATAGAAAAGTAAAAGGAGCTGTTGTGTGAATTCTAAGCAAATCCTTCATATATTCATTGGATTGCTCTACAGAAAGAAACTCAGGCTGGTTGGTATGTAGTGTGTCCTCCTATAAAACCAAGGAAGAGGGAGTTGCTTTTTGAGCATCAATTTAATGCATTTTATTGGTCTGATCCTGTAAAATAGACATTTAGGAATTAAATGCCTTATATGACTGAAATGACTAGGCCAAATATTTTTCATGTTTCAGTTCTGCAGTGATCCAATGAAAAGGTTCTGTGCCATTTAAGCTCATTTCATGCTCTTTGGTATACACACTGGAAAGTGACTTATATTTTCCTCAACAGTTGAATCATCATGACATAATTAAAAAAAATGTTTGTTGCCTCAGTTATAATTCATACAGTTTAACAGATGCGCCTTCCTCCGCCTGACTACGTATTCATTTTAATTCAGCTCTTTGAAAGAACAAAAATCAACTGAGTTAAATAGTTCGCTAATCAAAGATTTTATAAAAGAAACACAAAGCAAGCAACTTACCAGCTAATTCAAGCTTAGCTCTAGCTTCCTTATCTTTGGCAATAAATCTGTACTCCCCTTGGTCACGGGGCTTTATCTCGCACACCTGCAGCCTGTGAACCTTTCCTTCACTCATCATCTGATGTTTGTCACCCTGGACGATAATCATGTTGTTCCTCAACCATTTGACCTCTACACCATCTTTGTTCAACTCAGCCATGAAGATCACATCTGCACCAGGAGCTTCATAAATATCTTGTGGTGGTCGGATGATCTCAACAGGTATTTCTGAAATAAATGTCCATTTATTTGGCATTACTTCTGTATTGCTTTTGTTATTACTAAATAATGAAGAAATAAATCCCATTCAATTTTACTCATACCTTCAACAAAAAGTCTTGCCCTTGATTTCCTGTCATCCACTCCACAGGAATATTCACACTCATCATCTAGTCTACAGTCTTTTATGATTAATCTGTGCAGATTTCCATCCTTTTCAAACTGATACCTTTATGGGGGAGAAAAGCAAGCAGTATTTTAGTTTCTGGACAACGTAACAAAGTAAAGCAAGCATGTTTAGTATATTAACAAGCATAATAAAATATACATACTTTTTGCCTTCTTTGATTTCTCTTCCATTTCTGTACCATTTTACACTGGCTTTCTCTTTGGAAAGCTGACATGTAAAGACAGCGTCATCAAATTCAGTGACGGTCTGGTCCCGGAGATGTTCAATGAAGTCTGCTGGTGCTTCTGTGATGAGAAGCTCTGCAACAGATTTGTCTTGTCCAGCAGTGACAGTGTATTCACCTTCATCTATAAACCCACAGTCTTTAATGATGAGTGAGTGTTTGTATTTATCAATTTTGTACAAAATGCGCTTGTTGAATGTGATCTCTTCACCATTCTTTGTCCATTTGAGGGTTGCATTAAGGCGATTTACTTTGCACCAGAATGTGACAGTTTTCTTTTCCATAGTCTCAATGTCTTCAAGGGGCTCAACAATTCTGAGATCCTCCTCTGTTAAGAAAAAAAACCTCAAAGTGCTTAATTCACATCCTTATGATCCTGATGTGAAATTGAATGTAAGACGATGAACTAATTTTAATACAGTACAAGTTACTTACCTAGTACTGTCAAGGAAGCAGAACTTTTGACGTTTTCGCCTCTTTGGTTTGACAGTGAGATGGTATAGGTAGCTTGATCTTTCAACTGTGCATCTCTGATTCTGAGAGTGTAAACTAAATCCTTCTGGACAATAATGTATTTTGCACTATCAAATATTGCCTCATCATTTTTGTACCACTTCTCTTTGGCACCTTCTTTATTGACTTCACAGTTGAAGATAATTTCTTGACCTTCATTAACTTCTTGGTCCTTAAGGGGAGTTATAATCCTGAGTTTTTCTGAAACGGAGAAAACAGAAGAAATAGATCATGTGGTATAAGTAATGTGCAAGAACAAAATGTGCACCTGCACGTTAATAAAATAAAACTTACCAATCACTGTTAAGCGTGCTGTAGCTTTAGCTTCACCAACCATGACAGTATACTTTCCTGCATCTCCTAGAATAGAGTCTTTAACCACAAGTGTTCTCTTTTTGCCATCTGAAATGATGTCATACTTATCACCAGGCTCCAGGACTGTGTCATCCCTCAGCCACTGTACTGTAATTGCCTCTTTTGATACTGAACAGGCAAATTCAGCTTTGTCTCCTTCAAGCACCTCAAGATTTTGTGGTCTGGTAAGAAATTCTGCTGCAAGTTCTGAAAGAAAACATTTTTGTAGATATATACATTTTCATTTTATTTTTTACTTATGAAGAGAATAGACCAAGTTGTGTATTCTTATTGATTTCTTAATTTATTTTTTTTCCAGAAAACAAGGCCACCAAAGTAACTCTCTTACCATGTACAGTAAGTTTTCCTGTTGTACTAGAGCTTCGGAGCTTGCAAGTATATTTGCTAGCATCTTCAGGATGAGCATTACGTATGAGAAGAATTCTCTTCCGGCCCTCAGAAATGTGTTCAAATCTACCACCATCAGGCACCTCTTCATCTCCTTTAAACCAAGTAACTTCAGCATTAGGCTTTGAAACTTCACAGATTAATTTTACAGTGTCATTTTCATTTACTTCAAGATCAGGAAGATTTTTTGTGAAAACAGCCTCTTCCTCTGCAACAAGAATTTAGAAAGATGATTAAAGCCTTTCAGCAAAAAAACACATTTTTTCTTGTTATAGATTAGATTCTAAAAAACTGTGTTTACCTAACACTGTAAGTAGGCCTGAAGTTCGAGCTGTTTTTGCTTCACAGGCATATTCAGCTTCATCGTCGAAGACACATTTACTGACAACAAGAATGTGTTCTGCACCTTTGGAAATGATGTCATACTTTTTGCCTTTTCTAATTTCAATGCCATCCTTAAACCACTTCACCTGTTTTAGAACAAATCAATATGGTTATTAACACACTTATCATAGATTTCAGTTTTGTGTTCTTTTGTAATGACACAATAAAGTTGTCAATTTAAAAAAAGCAGTAGTTGAAGGAGTTACTCAGATTAAAAAGTATTATTATTGACCTTTACACCTGGACGAGAAATTTCACATTCAAATCGAGCAGATTCTTTTTCTTTAACTTCAAGGTCAGTTAGGGGTTTCAGGAACTCAACACGAATGGCTATAAGAGAAGAGAAAAAATTCAGTAGAGGAAAGTCTCTGGTAGAGAAGAATAAACTGCTGACATTGATAACATTGCCAGTTATAGACACTTAGACATTTTGCAGAAATTTGTGATTGACTCACGTTCTACATTGAGAAAACATGATGTCTTGAAGTCCTTAGCATCACAGGTGTATGTTTTAGCATCATCCAGAGTGCAGCCATGGATAATGAGTTTTCTGACCCTGCCATCAGAAATTATATCATACTTCTTTGTTTTGTGAATTTCTTCTCCATTTTTGAACCATTTTACTTTTGCATTTTCCCTGGAAACTTCACATTCCAGTATTGCAGTGGCCTCCTCTTCAACAGTCTGGTCCTCAAGTGGTTTAGTAAATTCAACTGGGGGTTCTAAAAGAAACAGATTTTTGATAGAAAAGATTTAAATTATAGCCATGCCTATACTCCTGTAGAACTGTCTCATACCATTTACTAATTTTCCTTGATTGACTAAT
Source organism: Tringa tobata (assembly GCA_033628505.1). NCBI lineage: Eukaryota > Metazoa > Chordata > Aves > Charadriiformes > Scolopacidae > Tringa > Tringa tobata. The sequence continues at coordinate 3,512,833 of JAHREE010000531.1, read as the reverse complement.
CAAAAAGGCTCTTAGATGTCTCTGATGAAGTGAGATTTTCAAAATTTTTATTTTTAACGCCCAGACATGTTCAGTCAATGCAGCTAATTTCCTCATTTTCAGCCTACTGTAAAATTGAACTGAATTATATCCTTATCCATGGGGTTTTTACATCACAAAACATCACAAAATTTTCCAACTCAGTTTCTTTAGCTGAACTATACCCACGTGATCTTAGTGACTCTGAAGTTATACTCTGAACTTCAGGAATTTTTTTTTTAATTATTTTTCCTTGAATTTCTGAATTAGTTAGAAGTGTGTGCAGTTTTTTACTTCTTAGCCATACACAACTTGCAAGCAGTACAAGTGAGTATACAGTCAATATTATGTCACTTGATTGATGGTGTAGTTGTGCTCTTACAGGTTTCCTGATACTCCAAAGAACAGAAAAAAGCCATTGGGAGCCACAAAGGCCAGTATTCGTGGGTCAGGCCAAGTGAATGTTCAAGTCTGCAATGAAGTGCTGGAAATCCTAATGAACTGATTAATCTCCCACGTATGACACATTTCCAGTATTTCCCTGCTTTCCTCATCTCTTCTGTGAAGCATGAAGTTCAATACTGTAAATTAACTTCCTATTCCAGGGGGAATCATGAATGGACCATTAACACTGATTACGAATATAATTAAAATGACTGACTTACCTTTCACAAAAAGATTTGCTTGGGTTCTGAAATCTTTTGCTGTCAGTGACACCTCTCCCGCATCTGTTAACTTGACATCTCTAAGAATAAGTGTGTGAACTCTCCCTTCAGCGCGAATCATGACCTTAAAAAGTACATTAAAAAACCCTTTGTAAGTATGTACAACAAACATTTTAAAAATATGAAATGAAATAGCATTGCTATTTGTTGTTATCTGTGAAGTTCGGATGTTTATTTTTATGTGAAATTTCTGTAATTTCCTTTTGTATATACTAGATACAGCTCAAGATGCAAATGCTTTGAGGATTTTGAGGATAATTTCTGTTTTGTCCTTTCACTTGCAAGAAATTGTAATTTTAAGTTTCCCCATGCTTTAAGTATTTGTGTCCTTGTATAGAAAACATGAGTCTACTATCAGAGTTCAAAATGAGGCTAACTTGAAATCATCTTTATTTTGAACAAGTACTAATAAATACTAAAATAAGTAAATTTATGGGAAAAAGTTGGTATTAATCCTGGATACATCTAAAGTAAAAACTTTCAGAGAGATATAAAAATGTTTGGCACCCCCCTCATACATTCTTTTGTAAATGCCAGTTTGACTTTCTATTATTAAATTTTGGTAAAAAGTTTTGCCTAAAAAAACATTTCCATGTTCATCTATTGCTGAAACTACTTTGCAATCATGAGTTTAGATTGGGGTACTCCTACACAAACATCCCTTTTCTCTAGGAGCAGACCTGGGGGATTCAACAATGCATTCTCCATTGCAGCCATTAGGGGGGCTGATACTCATGCATGCCATACATTTTAACCCAGCTTTTGAAGAATTCTCTTGATTTATTTTCAAAGAAGTATGTGACCAAGTAGCATACACTGGTTTAGAAAAATGAAGGGGAAAAGCTAGCTTCTAATTAAAATGATAGGTCAGACAGATAAGAACAAAATAATGTTCTATCATACAGAATATTGAACGTATAATATTTTTCTTGCCAGGTAGTAATAACTATCAAGCCTCTGGACTTATAACTAGCTTTCCACATTTTTATTCCTAGACTCAGAAGCAATTACTTTGATTTATTACGTCTCATCTACTGAGTTTCAATTTTGTTTATCTGTCCTAAAATAATGTAATAGGGTGACCTATTGCCATAATTGGTTTTCTGTTTCATATTTCTATATTTATTTATTTTTTTATTAAATACTTTTGGTTTAGGCAAATTTGGTGAAGCTCAGAAAGATCTAGTAAAACCTGAAAATAATATGCTAAAAATTCTATTTGAAAGAAAAAGACATGTACTGAAGTATTATTAGCAGCATTATCACAGGTTTTGAAGCTTTGCTAGGAAATATAATGCCTTGAAAGTTTGCTTAGCCTGAGGTTTCCAATTTTTATTTCCTTTTGCATTATTTCCCTAATGCCAAATACGTGAAAAAGAAGTCTTAAAACCAGTGATATCCATTTATATTTTATGTTTCTTAATGTACTTCTTTATGTTTCTTTTTGTATTTCCCCTACCATTAACTTTAAATATTAAACTGACTGCATTCCAGGCTGCTCAGATCTCAGAGTTAAGAGCCAGCACTTGATGAAGGGTTAAAAATAGCTAGTGAGAAGTGCTTGATAAGCAAATCTGCCCAGAAAGTTATCTGGAGAGCCAGAACAAATGCCTGAAATGGAATTTGAATCCTCTTAATCCCCTTATATGCAGAATTGGACTGCAACTCAGCATTCAGTAGAAAAAGAAAGGTATTTCCTGACAGCACCTTTCAAAACCCTCTCACTGTAACTACAATTAACCTGGGCAAAAAACATTCAGTACCCCTGTGGCTGATTCTCCAACAGAACCAGGCACAAAATCACTGTTGTAATGATTGGTATTTTGGAACCTTAGTTTTTCTTTGTATGACAGATAGTTGTAGCATTCCAGAATACTGGAATTTCAGGGGGAAAAAAAACATGCCGTAATCTGATTTAGTGAGGATTTACCATTTGGCACAGCAGCACTATTGTATTGCTGTGCCTTAGTGCTTCTACTGGTGGAAAGTAAATGAGAAATAAAGAAAGGGAAGAAAGTTGAAGGAGAAGAGGGAGGAGGAAACATGAGGAAAAATAAAACTTAGTTTCTTTACCTTTTCACTGGGTTCCAGCTTCTTTCCTTGCAGGAACCACTCTACTGGGATTCCCTCATAAGACAGTTCACAATCGAAGGTTGCCGATTCCCCAGCTGTCACTGTTACATCCTTGAGGGGTCTCAGCAAGCCAATTACTCGAGCTTGGTAAGGAGAAGACATCATTTTCAGATTAGTCACTTCTACCCAAGAGAGAACTGCTGCCCTTATGTACTAATCTCCATGGTGGCTTCCCTCAAGAGAGACAGACATCGCATTGCTGCTCTTTAAATTCCCGAAATAGAAGAGGCCACCCTGGGACTTTAGGGGGAGGGCTGGTCACCTAAATTTTCCTATTTGCAGACCGTGTTTCTTTAAATTGAACAAGGTCAGCAGGAAAGTTGCCGTGCATCTGTCTCCCTGCCAGGCCTGGCATTCCTCTTGCTCGATAAGGCATGTGTCTTCCAAAATAGCAAGGGCTAGAATTGGAGCGGGAAACAAGTGGTCTTCAACTGTGTGGTCTGTCCCCGTCCATCAAGCTCTTAACCCTATCCCCAGATATTACTGTGATCCCATCCTCTCAGGTTAACCTGATACTTTAACGCAGTAAAGTCTTTGCTTGTAATACTTTGATTTCATAACAACATATGATGCCAGACCATGAAGCAGTCTTCAAGACCCTCTCCTTATTTTCTGTTCTCCTGAATGAATAAATGCTATACAAGGTTAAAAATCATATAGTACATTCCTCAACTAAAAAATTAAGATGGCTTGGGTAACTAATCTTTGAGTTGCTGTTCTGGAAAGAATTGCTGTGGGTTCAATAGAGCCTAAAGATTTGTCCACTTTGTTTTCACTTAATGAATTAATTTCAGTTTAAGAGATGCTTACGTTTCACTCGAAGGTGAGCACCGGATTTGGCATTTGCTGCTTGGAAATCTACTCCACCAGCTTGATCTAAGCGCACATTGTACAGTGTAAGAAAGTGCTTTTTGCCTTCCTCCTTGATTTCACATTCCTGCAAAAAGAGAAGCAAAACAATTTTTTCAGCATCTTTTTTGTGTGCCTCACCACTAGAATCATAGAACCATAGAATTGCCTAGGTTGGAAGGGACATTTCATATCATCTAGTCCAACCATCAGCCTAACACTGACAAAAAACATGACTAAACGATATTGCTAAGCGTTATGTCTACTCATCTTTTAAATACCACCAGGGATGGTGACTCAACCACTTCCCTGGACAGCCTGTTCCAATGCTTAATAACCTTTTCAGTGAAGAAATTTTTCCTAATATCCAATCTAAGCCTTTCCTGGCACAACTTGAGGCCATTTCCTCTTGTCCTATCACCTGTAACTTGGGAGAAGAGAACAACCCCTACCTATGAGGTCTCCCCTCAGCTTCCTTTTCTCTAGGCTAAGCAATCCAAGCTCCCTCAGCCACTCCTCATAAGACTTGTTCTCCAGATCCCTCACCAGCTTCGTTGCCCTTCTCTGGACCCACTCCAGCACCTCAACGTCTTTCTTGTAGTGATGGGCCCAAAACTGGTTACAGTACTCAAGGTGGGGCCTCACCAGTGCTGAGTACAGGGGGAAAATTTCTTCCCTAGTCCTACTCACCACACTGCTCCTGATACAGGCCAGGATGCTGTTGGCCTTCTTGGCCCCCTGGGCACACTGCTGGCTCATATTCAGACAGCTGACAACCAACACCCCCAGGTCCTTTTCCGCTGGGTAGCTTTCCAGCCACTCTTCCCCAAGCTTGTAATGCTGCATGGGGTTGTGGTGACCCAAGTGCAGGGCCCGCCACTTGGCCTTGTTGAATGTTATACCACTGGCCTCAGCCCATCAATCCATCCTGTCCAGAAGCCTCTGTAGAGCCTTTCTACCCTCAAGGACATCAACACTCCCACCTAACTTGGTGTTGTCCTCAAACTTACTGAGGATGCACTCAATTCCCTCATCCAGATCATTGATGATATTAAAGAGAACCGAACCCAATACTGAGCCCTGGGGGACACCATTTGTGCCTGGCCGCCAACTGGATTTACCCCTTCACCACCACTCTTTGGGCCTGGCCCTCCAGCCAGTTTTTTTACCCAGCAAAGTACTCCTGTCCAAGTCATAAGCAGCCAGTTTCTCCATTTTCCCACTGCTGTGGGAAACCGTGTCAAAGGCCTTACTAAAGTCCAGGTAAACAACACCCACAGCCTTTCCCTCATCCACCAAATGGGTCACTGTCACAGTGATCAGGTTTGTCAAGTAGGACCTGCCTTTCATGAATCCATACTGACTGGGCCTGATTGCCTGGTTGTCCTTCATGTGCCACATAATGGCACTCAGGATGATCTGTTCCATGACCTTTCCAGGCACTGAGATCAGACTGACAGGACTGTAAGTTCCCCAGATTCTCCTTCTGGCCCTTCTTGTGAAAGGGCATCACATTTGCTAGATGCCAGTCAACTGGGACCTCCCTGGTTTGCCAGGACTTCTGGTAAATGATGGAAGAGGCTCAGTAAGCACTTCTGCCAGCTCCCTCAGTACCCTCAGGTGGATCCCATCTGGCCCCATAGACTTGTGTATGTCTAGGTGCTGGAGCAGGTCCTTCACCATCCCCCTTTAGATTACAGGGGCTTCAATCTGCTCCCCATCCCATCCACTAGCTCAGGGGTCTGGGTACTTGTGGAATAAGCAATTTTACTACTAAAGACTGAGGGAAAGAAGGCATTAAGTACCTAGCCCTTTCCTCATCCTTTGTCACCATGTTACCGCCCTCATCTAATAAAGGATGGAGATTCTCCTTAGTCCTCCTTTTGTTACTAATGTGTTTATAGAAACTTTTTTTATTTCTCTTAACATCCAAAGACAGGTTAAGGTCTAGTTGGACTATGGCCCCTCTAATTTTCTCCCTACAAAGTCTAACAACGGCTTTGTAGTCTTCCCAAGTGGCTTGCCCCTTCTTCCAAAGGCCTCCTTTTTTCACTGAGTTGTAACCAAATTTCTCTGTTCAGCCAGGCTGGTCTTTTTCCCTGACAGCTCATTTTTTGGCACTTGTGGACAGCCTGCTACTGACTGCACCTTTAAGACTTCCTTCTTGAAAACCTTCAAGCTTTCTTCTCATTGACTAGCCAATATATACATGTGTAGACCAGTCAGAAGCTCAATGGAACTAGGAATTACTAAGCTTATGCTGTGACCTTTCCTTGAGAAGTGTCCTTTTCTCTTATCCAGACACTAGTTTTCATGGAACTTCTGATGTGTATTATTCACATTGATATTGCTTCATCAAAGAGTTGCCAAATTATTGCCAGTCATGATTGCATTGTTTCTTAATTTTCCAGATCCTTCCAGCAAGGAATTAAATATATTTGATTAAGCTTTATACCATTTTAAACCAATTTTAGCTCTTCTAGTAAAGGAAAAGAGTTTGAAAATGCGATCTACATCTCTTTAAACCAAACATAACTCAAAATCCAAAGGTAAATGCAGAAAATCCAAAGATTGCATTTTTAAATGCCATTATATTTAAGTGAGTTCCACAAGGTTTTTGCCCATTGGATACACGGTTGTTAGGGACTAGCCATACAGAATGTACTTACTTATGTAAAATCACATATTATTTATATAATATTTTGGACTAAGTTTATACAAGACAGGTTGCCTGGGAGGAATACAGAGAAACTGCCTGAGCAGTCAGGGATCTGTTTAGGAAAGCTAAAGCCCAGATAGAATTAAATCTAGCTAGGGATGTCAAGGGCAACAAGAAAAGCTTCTACAGGTAAGTCAGTGGTAAAAGGAAGACTTAGAAAAACAAGGGTTCTCTCCAGAAGGAAACAGGAGATCTGGTTACCCAGAATATGGAGAAGGCTGAGGTACTTAACTTTTTTTCCTCAGTAGTCACCGACAAATGCTCTAACCACACTGCCCAAGTCACAGAAGGCAAAGGCAGGGACTGGGAGAAAAAAGAACCGCCTACTGTAGAAGATGAGGTTTGAGACCATCTAATGAACCTGAAGGTGTACAAATCCATGGGATCTGATGATACGGATATGTGGGTCCTGAGGGAACTGGTGGATGAAGTTCTTAAGCCGCTACCTATCATATTTGAGAAGTAGTGGAAGTCTGTTTAAGTTCCCACTGACTGGAAAAGGGGAAGCATAGCCCCAGATTTTAAAAAGGGAAAAAAGGAAGACCTAAGGAACTACGGGCCAGTCAGTCTCACCTCTGTGCCTGGCCAGATCACAGAGCTCAAGATCCTCCTGGGAACTATGTTAAGGTGCACAGAAAATAAGGAGGTGGTTGGTGGAAGCCAACATGGTTTCACCAAGGACAAATCACGTGTGACAAATTTGGTGGCCTTTTACAACAAGGTTATAGCATTGGTTGACATCATCTACCTGGACTTGTGCAAAGCATTTGACACTGTCTCACATGACATCCTTGTCTCTAAATTGAAGAGATGGGGATTTGACAGATGGACCATCAGACGTGGTTGCCATGTGGGCAATATGGTCAGTGGGATAGAGTGCACTCTCAGCAAGTTTGTTGATGACACCAAGCTCTGTGGTGAGGTCGACACGCTGGAGGGGACAACATCCAGAGAGATCTGGACAGGCTTGAGAGGTGGGCCCATGTGAAAGTCATGAAGTTCAACAAGGCCAAGTGCAAGGTCCTGCTTGTGGGTCAGGCCAATCCCAAGTGCAAGTACAGGATGGGTGGAGAATGGATTGAGAACAGTCTCGAGGAGAAAGACTTGGACCCGGCAATGTGCGCTTGCTGCCCAGAAAGCCAACCATATCCTGGGCTGCATCAAAAGAAGCAGGTCAAGAGAGGTGATTCTCCCTGTCTACTCTGCGCTCATGAGACCCCACCTCAAGTACTGAGTCCAGCTCTGGGGCCCCCAACAGAAGAAGGACCTGGATCTGTTGGAGTGAGTTCAGGGGAGGGCGACAAAAATGATCAGAGGGCAGAAGCACCTCTCCTATGAAGACAGGCTGAGAGAGCTGGGGTTGTTCAGCCTGGAAAAGAGAAGGCTCTGGGGAGACCTTATAGCAGCCTTCCAGTACTTAAAGGGGGCCTACAGGAAAGATGGGGAGGGACTCTGTATCAGGGAGTGTAGTGATAGGACGAGGGGTGTTGATTTTAATTTGAAAGAGGGTAGATTTAGATTAGATATTATGAAGAAATTCTTTACTGTGAGGGTGGCGAGACACTGGAACAGGTTGTCCAGGGAAGCTGTGGCTGCCCCATCCCTGGAAGTGTTCAAGGCCAGGCTGGATGGGGTTTTGAGCAACCTGGTCTAGTGAAAAGTGTCCCGGCCCATGGCAGGTGGGGTGGAATTACTTTAAGGCCATTTTCAACCCAAACTGTTCCACGATTCCATGATTATATATTCTAAAAGCTTTTAAAGTAAAAACCCAACATTTTTGTTAGAGTGACCCTATCAAAAGCAGAAAGAGATTTCACTTAATTTCTGCAGCCACCTCCTTCTACCTCACACTCTACCTCCTCACCCATTGTTGAGACACACATAAGATATATCCTGAAATATTTGCTTACAGCTGATTCAGTCAGGGGTTCTCCTTTTAGCTTCCAATTGCCATGGACACCTTCCTCAGAGATTTCAATATCAAAATGGGCAGTCTCTGTCTCAATCACTTCCACACTGTATAGTGGACGTATAATCTCAATATCCCGATCTGCAGGAAAAAAAAAAAAAAGTGATTGATTCCCTCAAACTTGAACAGACCCCACAAGATCTCTACTATAGAGCACCTCAGTAAAATAACCATACCTTCAATATTGAGTTGAGCAGAGGTTTGATCAGTACCACAGTCACAAGTGTACTGTCCAATGTCTTTCTTCAAAGCTTTCTTGAGGATAAGGATTCTCTTTTTACCATCAGCCTTAATAACAACATTCTTTGATGGAGTAATTGGTTGGCCATCCTTCATCCATTTCACTGGGGCATCTGCTTTGCTGATTTCACACTGTAAGATTACTTCATCTTTCTCTACAGCAGTGTAATCCTGCAGCTTCCCAGTAAAGTAAGGATCTCCCTCTACAAGCAAAAGTTAAAGACATGTTTCAGTCTGAAGTTTTAGTCTTTCAGAAAGGACAATTAGATCTTACCATAAAATACATTTCTTGTTTAAGCTCTGCAAGAAGCATTACATATAGTCCTTATAAATATTACAAAGTTTTGTTGCAAATAGAGAAAACAACAAATACATAAGAAACAATTCAGCTTATTACTAATATTACTGATGACATTGTTTTGTTCAGAGCACCATTAAGTATCTAATAGTTAATTTTGCCACAGCTGCATGATGTTTTAAAGTTATGTTAATTATTCTTTGTGAATGGGGAAATGTAGACCCAAAGAAGACAAACAAATTGTAAATTTGTCAAAAATTGCAATGTAAATTTAGGTCAAACCAAAAAAAAACAAACAAAAAACCACCATGAAAGCAAACTCCAATCAACCCCAAGACTTTTTGATTATCATTTTTCATTAATAACCCTCTTCTGATAATATACATCATGTAAACCTTTCTGGGTATTCTTACCAAGAACAGTGAGTTTAGCTTCTGAGGATTTTCCCATAGCTTCCACTCTAATCTGAGAAGTATCATCAACAGAGAGATCTTTGATAGTGAGTGTATGGAATTTGCCATCATCTGTCATTGAAACCAGTTTGCTGGTATGTAATCGCTGGTCATTCTTGAACCAGATAACAGGGATATTTTCATGGGAGAGTTCCACAGTGAACACTGCAGTTTCTCGTTCCTTTTTTGTTACATCCTTGAGAGGAGTAATGAATTTCAGGCGGATACCTATAACAACATAACATTTCATTAATAAGAATTCTATCAATAAAAACTATTCAAGGACCACAGTGTAAATCTTTCCTAGAAAGGCAAAGTCAGACAAACCTTCAATAATTAACTTGGCACTTGTTGTCTTGTCCTCAGCTTCAAACACGTATTTAGCTTCATCCTCAAAAGCAACGGATTTAATTATCAGAGCATGCTTTGTTCCATCTGAAATAATTTCAAATCTTTCATCAGGGATAATCTCTTGCGTTCCTTTCAACCAGCGGAAAGTCTTGGGTTCTCTGGACACCTCACATTCAAACTTGGCTTCATCTTTCTCAAAGACTTTCACATCACTTAGTGGAGTGATAAAGATGAGAGGCAATTCTGAAATCAAAGAGCATTTACAGTTCAGTGATAGGTTCATATAGATCTTTCTGCTGCTAGATTAGTTCTAATGCCCTGAGATACACATGTAAATGTTGGCAAAGTGCGGACTGTACCTTTCACTTTCAGATTAGCAGCACTTTTAGCATTAGCAGCTTGGAAAGACACTTCTCCAGTCATATCAAGGTTGCAGTTATGAAGGACAAGAGTATGCTTCTTCCCATCTTGAATGATTTCACAGTCCTGGTGATAAAGAAACACAGCCCCACCCCGCAAATATGAATATTCTAAGAATGACTCAGAAGACATTATTATTAAATATATTTTTTTTCTAGTACAAGCTGTGGTCTAAAAGTAAAGAAGAAGCCTTACAGGTGAAGGTCTTAGGGTTTCTCCCTTTAGCTTCCATACAGGATGGACATCAGGCTCAGAAATTTCAATTTCAAAACGTGCTGTTTCACCAACAAATACTTCCACTCCATACAGTGGGCGCTCCACTTTAATTAAGCGAGCTAAAATAAAAAAACCCAAAAGTTCACATCTGTTTATTCACTCATTCTATACCATAGAAATGTTGTGCTGTAAAGAACCTCAACTCTCCCCCTATGCCTTCTTTAGGGCATTCAAATGCTAGCACTGATAAATGTTCATCTAACATCCTTTTTAAAAGCTGCAAGTTTGGGCAGTCTACAACCCTCTTTTATAATATGTCTGAAAGTTTATTTTTAGCAAGTATATTTTTCTCATAATTAACCCAGATATCTGTTACAGTGAATTAAACTAACTGCTTTTTTTCCTGACTGTAAATGGACATAGAGAATCATTGATCATCACTGTCTTTATAACAGCCATTTACATATCTTAAGATATATTGTCTCTTGTGAATACTCTTAACAGTTGTAAATCTAGATATTCCAGCTATTCATCATAAAAGCATGTTTTCTAAAGGTTTTGTACACTAAAGAGCATCTGTCTATCTTCAGGTTTTACAAAGGTTTCAGTACTTTTCCTTAGCCAAGGCATGATAACTTACGCTCAACGCTGATATTAGCACTTGTCTTGTCGGTTCCACAGTCACACTCATAAACACCCTTATCACTCTCTGCAGATTTCTTGATTTTCAGGATACGGCGCAAGCCATCCATTTTCATGGAAATTCTGTTGGAAGCTACTAGTTCTTCACCATCTTTGTACCATTTTACTGGCACATCTTTGCTAAGTTCACACTCCAGAGTAATATCATCTTTCTCCACAGCACTGTAGTCTTGTAATTTCACAGTGAAATATGGATCAGCCTCTACCAAAGGCACAGTGGATATGAAATGGTAAATTAGTAATATAAATTTACTAAAACATCAGTATTTTGTCATTTTATGCTTATAAAAAATGTTTATACATATTATATAACATATTTTAAATTATGTAATTACCTAAGACTTTGAGGTTTGCTTGCGTGTGCAAGTCCTTAACTACGGCCTTTATTTCAGAGATATCATCAAGTGTTACTTCTCTCATTTCTAGTTTATGAACTTTGCCTTCTGAAGTCATAAAAACTGTTCTGCTTGTATGGAGTCTCTTGTCATTTTTGTACCATTTTACTGGCATGTCTTCATGAGAAAGCTCAAACTGAAAGTGAGCTGTTTCCCCTTCTTTCACTGTTTGATCCTGCAGAGGTGAGATGAACTTCAGCCTCACACCTGTAATATAGACACATAAACACCATCAGTAAAAGGTTAATGTGGTTCTAAAAGATAAATTATTTATCCGTTTTTAATGCTTTATTCATAAGAAGATACTTGCCTTCCACAAACAGTCTTGCTGTGCTCTTCTTGCCATCAACCTCAGCAGTGTATTCTCCCTCATCATCAAACTGAGAATCATTGATTACAAGAATATGCTTCTTTCCATCTGCAATGATGTCAAATTTTTCTCCAATCTTGAGTATATCAGTGCCCTTAGACCATATAACATTGGCTTCTCTTGTAAGGACACATTCAAACCTTGCTTGGCGCCTCTCAGGGACAGTAACATCTTTTAGGGGCACAGCAAAGTCCAGTTCAATTTCTGGAAGCAAAGCAGAACACATCATTTGTAATGTGCTCCATGCAAACTCTCTTTAAGTTGACACCATACTCCATGATGTATCATACCTTTCACTGTCAGGATAGCTGTAGTAACTGCATTAAGTGCCTGGTAAAGGACTTCACCAGCTTGGTCTAACTTGACTTTGTGTAAGGTTAGGAAGCGTTTTCCTCCTTCAGCTTTGATTTCACATGTCTAGAGAGATGACAGACTTTGGTAAATAAAATGCCAATGCCTTACCGGTAGGTATTTTTAATAAAGGGATTCTATCGACATTTTATATACAGTAAAGAGACAGCTATAAAGATTTGAACTGCTTTTCAAGGAAAGTTAACACTTTTACTCAACAATAAAACAATGAAGTACCTTTCTTCAGCATTCCACGCTTCTTTTAAATGTCAGCATCATTCCTAGCAATGTATGTAGGATATTTTTATTATTGTCTGAATAAAGTGCTGTAATCCTCTGAGAAAATTAAGCCCTTCAGCATTTACCTTTCACAGTATATAATTCTTACTTAGAGAAGCAGTGTTTTTTTAATCACCATAATGCTTAGCCTTTCTACATTCTGGACTGAGTAGCAATGACAGAACTGCAAAGATATTACCATAAAGATTCAAGGGAACCAGTTAAAAGTGTTTAAATTTAAATAAATTGTGTTGTAAAATTCAAGGATGCTTACAGGTGAGGGTCTTAGGACTTCTCCTTTCAGCTTCCATTCACCAGGAATATCCTCCTCGGATATTTCTGTATCAAAGTTTGCTGTTTCTTTCTCATAAACTGTAACATCCTCTAATGGCTTCAGAAGTTCAACTTCACGTTCTAGAATGCACAAATGAACACATATATAATTAGGTCAAGTTTTGATAGAGATTTATAATAATTCGGGTTACCTTTTTTGTTTGTTTGTTTGTTTGTTTGTTTAGAGGTTTTTGAATATTGGCCTATATGCTGATTAAATATAATACAAAGAAAAGCTTCCTTACCACCAAGGGTCAGTTTAGCTGGGTATCTGCGACCTTCAACTTCCACTGAATATTCCCCAACATCAGCAGGGCCAGCATTCTTAATTTTCAGGAAAATTTTGTTTCCTTCTTTCAAGATTTCTGTCTTGTCAGTTGGTTCAGCAGGGATTTCCTCATCTCCTTTAAACCATTTAATGTTTGGTGTATCCTTGACAATGTCACAGGTGAAAGTAGCTGTTCCTTTCGGTTTCACATGCTGGTCTCTTATGGGTTTTACTAACCAGTCTCTTATCACTTCTGCATGACAAAAAGTTACATAAAAATACAGCTTAGCAGACTACAAAGAGATGGGTCATAAATAGAAGAAATAAAACTAACAGATTTTGTATTACAACAAGCTTTTAATAGCTGTACAAATCTTATCTGCCCACACAGATAAGATTAACAGGTAAGACACAGATAAGATAAGATAAACACCTCAAATATCCTATAGAGAAAGGAGAACATGGTTTTGTTTGCTTACCTACTACCTTAACACAAGACGAGCATGATAGCTCAGAGTCTTCCACAGTAACAGTGTAAGTGCCAGCATCAGCATCATCTGAATCCGTGATCGTGAGGGAATGCGACAAACCAATAATGCCCAGAGCAAATTTCCCAGGCTTGTCTTTGATGATCTTCCCATCCTTCCTCCAGACCACATTTCTTTCTTTGTTAAGCTCACAGGTCAAGTACAGTGGCTGGCCTTTAATCACAGTGACTTCTTCGTCAAGTGTTTTCACAAACTTCACTGGGAGTTCTGTGGAAAATATGAAATTTTGATTTGTCTCATTTATATACAGAAGGTGTGATACAGAAATGCCTTACATATTAAAGCAATATGTGTAGTGGTTGACGGAAACCAAAGGCTGCATCTACCAACCACTGTAAATTCACAAAGTACCAGGACTTCTAGCTTGAGGAGTAGCTAGCCTTTAAATTATTGATAAACATGAAACAGGGAATACCTTCGACAATGAGTTTTGCTGTAGAGGTCTTCTCTTTGTTCCCCAGTCGTAATACACAAGTATATTCACCAGCATCTGACAGCTGGACATCAATAATATGTAGCTTCCTGTCTTTGCCATCAGCAATAAACTTGTGTTTCGGGCTCTCTCGGATGTTACTTCCATCTTTCATCCAGCTGGTAATTGCAGTGGATGGTGAAATAAGGACTTCAAAGATTGCAGAAGACCCAACAGATTCAGCTTCTGTTAGCACTATATCTTTCATCTCCTTCACAAACTTCAGTGGTACAGCCTTGAGCTGGTAAGTGAATGGAGGCTCTTCAGGAGGTTTTTCACCACCACTGCCTGGCCTGAGTTTCCTTCTTTCTGCATCTGCTGGTGAAGGTGTCTTCTTGGCTGTAATTCAGATTGAAATGAATAAACTAATCCTTATTTATTGCTTTTGCTTGTAGGTATTGACTTGTTGTATCCTACCTTTGACTGGACTGATACCCTTCGGGGTTTCTTCTTTTGGTGTCTTGGCCTCTGAAGTAGAACAGCAATATTATTAGGAATGTAGTTAAATAAACATACATACTAAAATTTAGGCAAACATTTCTTTTACAAGTCAGATTTTCTCTTCCTTTAGCTACATATACACACAAGGGGAGGAAGGCATAAATGTATGTATACATTGTACAACTTATACTGTCTATATCTCAATGATAAGTTCAATATCTTGAAGCATCAGTAGTGTGGACTCAAAGGCAGGTTAGGACTTCCTAGTGCCTCTGTTATTGTTCTGCCCATTATTCTGTAAAATTCTGCCATTCCCTGACACTTAATTCATAATTAGCCCCTTGATCAATACCCACCTATCAACCAAAATAGCTTAAGTACCTGTTACAAATTATATGGGTTTTTCTTAGAAAAAGCACACACTTTTACTAATGAAGACAACATAACTATAAGTTGTATAAATTAAATATATATTTCAGGGCAATGTGATACTCTTACGAGTGAGGGATGTTCTGTTAGTTGCCCAACTTGTGATGAATCATCTCAGATTTTGAAAATATTTCCCATGCTTTGCTACTTCTCATCATCATTTTGTGAAAGGAAATATGAAAGATATTTTTAAAGGGAGAATGAAATGAATGAAATGTAGGACAAATTTTAGAGCAATGGATGGAAAAATGAATGCTAAAAAAATGTGTGAGTTTTTCTGGAAAGACAATGGTACACAACATGATTTATCCAGTCTTATAAAAGTGCAAGACTAAGACAACAAACATTGATCACACAGATGTATGTACAGACAGGTAAGACAAACATGTCAAGAGTGGCTGAATGCCAGTACAGCCAGCTGACACACCAGATGGAAGTGTGAACCAGGTTAAAGAATGAAACAAAACATCACAATTGCAAATTGTATTTTCCTGAAGCAAATAGTACAAGCACTTCGTAGAAGAAATTGGCAGTGGTCTTCCTCACCTCGTTTTGCATGAGATTTTGCAGGAACATCCAGAACTTCACGTGAATCTCCAAGTGCATCCAAATTCCTGTTATCACTCAAAAGTCTGCTGGCCTGCTCAATCATGTGAGCAGGTTCTGATTTCCGATATTCTTTCTCTCCTTCTGCTTTCTTGGGAGTTATTACCTTACCTATG
Organism: Tringa tobata; assembly: GCA_033628505.1. Taxonomy (NCBI): domain Eukaryota; kingdom Metazoa; phylum Chordata; class Aves; order Charadriiformes; family Scolopacidae; genus Tringa; species Tringa tobata. The sequence goes on along the minus strand of JAHREE010000531.1, from coordinate 3,497,133 downwards.
CTTGAGGAGTAAGTCACTTCTCCATTTGCAGGGATTCCTTTGCTTGATGGTATTTTGTCTGAAAGCTTTTCCTTCTCTTTTTTCATGAAAACAGATGTGCTTTTTCCAATGCCATGTTTAGTTGATTGTTTTTCATCTGATGTACCTTCTGTCACTGGAAGTTCCTTTCCCAAAGGCTTCACTTCTTCCACAGTCAAAGATTTCTTTTCTTCAGTTTTTTCTTTGCTGCTTTTGAGATCTGGAGTTTCTTTATGTTTGTCCTGAATGGTATGAACTTGAAATTGTTTTTTATCTTGAATCGCTGGTGGCTGAACAGGAACTTCCTTTACTGACTCAGTTCTGTCAACTTTTTCTTCTTGGACTTCCTTTTCATGTTCTGCTATAGATACTTCACCTTCCATTCCTTCTCCTGTAATCACTGTATCAAATTCTTCTTTTTCCAGAGGCAGCTTTTCAGGGGCATTTGAATGCCTGCTTTTGTCTTTTTTTAAGCGGGTGCTGAAGGTACTTTTCTCATCCTTCTCTGGTATAATCTTTTTGCTTGTTTTTTTAACACTTAGGAGTGCTTTCTCAGCCAACAATTGTCCTGAACCCTCCTCATAAAGAACTTCTCCTTCCTCTGCAGAATATTTTTCTCTTGCTTTCCTTTCCACTGCTTCTGCATTAAGAGCAGATGGTTTAAAGGTCATGTAAGCTTTTTCTGTGGGAACCTTGTCTTCAGTGGGGTGTTCTAGGACAGCATCTTTTCTCAACGTTGGTTCAGTCTCCTCAGACAGGCCTAAGGAATGGAGTTCTGCTGATGTAAAGTCCAGGTTCTCATCTTTCTCATCACCTTCAATAATTTCCTGTTTCTTTTCTTCTTTATTAAGAATCTTATCTATAGGAATTTCAGCCACTGTAGTACTAGGTTTCTTCGTCCATTGTGTTTTATTTCGTATGTCATGCTCCTTCATGGATTCTCCACGAGGAACTTCAGATTTCTCTAGAGTAAAACCTCCACTCTTTTCTGCACTCCTAAGCAGAGAAGTTTCAGCTGTTCCTGCCTCTGTGATGTCCTTTATAAATGAAGTTGCATCCTTAATGGAATATTCTTCAGGTTGCAAACTGATTTTTGATTTCGTCTCTTTTCCTAGAAGTCTTTTCTGGTCCCTGGGCTCATATGGCTCTCTGGGTATATGTTTAGCTACATAAGCTGGCTCAATTTCCTCTTCTTTTTCATGCACAGGAATCTTTCCTTCATGAAGAACACTAAGATTGTCAGAGACTTTCTCTACAGCACCTTCCCTATGAGCAACCGATTTAATTTCATCCCCCTTTTCTTCTCCGGAATCTCCTTCCGCATGTTCAGATGCTACAGAAACCAATTTCAATTCCTCATCAGATAGCCGTGGTTCATCCTTTGCATAAGTAACATGATCTATTGTAACTTCTATTTTCTCACCTGTAAGGGTAGTCTTTCTTGAAACTATAGGTATCATTTCTGGCTCCTCTTCTTCAGGAGCGAAGATAAAATATTTAAGAGCTACTTTCTCCTGCTCATCTCTCTCTGGGTTCAGTATTCCATCAGCTGTTTCCAGTGAGATTTTAAACTCAAGTGGCTCTACTGTCTGAATGTCCAGAACTGTCTGCTTAGGACTTACTCTCTCTTTTACAGGTAAGAGTTTCTCAACTGAAATCTTCTTTAACACAATTGACTCAGGCTTTTCTTCTTCCATTGGGGGCATTTTATCTCTATGCTTTAGTACAGGTGGCGCGTCAGGTTTTTCTGCAGCTACAAAGTTTCACAGGTAATTTAGAGAGTTAAAATCCATAAGAATAAGCATCAGGAACAATATATTTTAAGACAAAATTTCCAGCTATACCTGAAATAAAAGGAACTTAGAACACCTTTTCTCCACACAACAGAAAACATACAACACAATCACAAACCAAAAGAAAGCTAAGAATGGCACACAAAAACTGTACAGAATACCTGTGTAAACCACTGTAATGGTACAGAGCATTATCCCACTAGTTTGCCAACTTAAATCCAATCCAGGTTAAAAGTAGCACAATACGACAGCTTTCTAAGGCCTATCTGGCCACCTATATAAAATGGGTTAGTTATCTCACTGCAGGCTTCACTACATCACCAAATCAATGACCAAGAGACACTCATCATTAAATTTCTCAAGTGCCCAAGATCTGAGCTCTACTGTAACACAAGGTCCTTTGAACAACGGGTACATCTGCTCTACCAATGGACCTCAGGCTCAGAGTGCTTCAGAGGAACTAGATTCTTCACAGTTCTTTTTTCACAGCAGGGTATGATCCAGGGTCCTAAGCACGTCAAATGAAAGTAGCAATGCTCTAGTTCTCCAACACCACTGTCAGTTTTCCTCAGGACTTTAATAACAAATAAAAAGCAGAAAACTAAATACCAGAAGAATTATTTAGAAACGTGTAACCTTTCTTTTGCTATACAGAAAATACAAGAAGCAGTTCACAAGACATACATCAGGACATAACAAGGAACACCAAGGAACCAACAGAATACACAAATTTCAGAGCAGGACAACAAATAAAGATGCACATATCACCATCCAGAAACAAGAGCATAGACTCCTCTCAGTGGTATATCAGAGACACTTGTCTTTTAGGTAATAGTACCTACAATAACAAGATCCTTGAATAGGACCTCAAATCTTTCTCTAATTAACGAGTTATATGATTGTACAGCTCTTCATTCTTTTTATTCTGAAGGTATTTAGGTATCTCAGAGAGAAAAAACCCTAAAAAGCAGTGAATAAACATAAATACCTGCTTTCTTTCCAACCACTGGGACTGTCACTGGAGTAGTAACAGCTGTTGCTGGTTCAGCTGCTGGTTTCGGAGATTTTAGAGCTGTAAAAAAAAAATAAAATAGAGTTCCTATATATTTGTTTTAATAGATAATTTTATTTTAAGTTTGAGGTTCTTTAAAATGTTCTGTAGATTGTATGACAGTTCCAGTCTTAGTAATAATAACGGCATTTGCTTAATGCCCTGTAGCCAGAAATCTCTGAATGGAAAATACTATACGCACAAGAAAGGCTGCACACCAGTATACATCTACTAAAGAATTCTTACCCACTGCAGGTTTAGGTTCAGGCCCAGGAACTGGGATGGCTGCTTGCTTAGGTTCTGGCATTTCAAACACAACAATGACAAATAGGTTAATTTACATGTTTTGTAATCCCACTGAACATAAAAGTTAGGAGCAGTAATACAGAGACAGTTAATCAAAGACAGAATTTATTTTATATTTTATTCAGCCAGAAAGCAAGAAATTAACTTGAGATGAACTCTTGTAAAGCAAGGTACAATGAAAAAAAAGATGAAATTTTCAAGCACGGAAGAATTAAAGATGACAAGAAATCCAGAAGAATGCAAAGTGGTTAATCATGACACAATAGGCATGGACAGACTGGATGATAATGCTTCAGGTTAATACAGAACGATATTCAGCAATGAATATAATTTAGTTGCTGCAGTAAGGAAAAAGAACACCACATGCCTATACCTTTTGGCAGTTCAGGCACATGTTTCTCTTCTTTTTTTATGACAGGTATCTCAGTTTTCTTCTTAGGAACTTCGGGGACTTTAAAACATTATTTATATTTTGTAAGATATATCGAAACACCTCAAATACAATTATATCAAATACATTTAAAAATTTTAATTTTTTTTTAGTCATAAACAGTTCAGATGTTCATAGGGTTTAGGAATATGTATTTATAGGAGTGAGATTTGAATAAATTAGAAACACTAAATGGACAAAAGGACAAATATTTGCAAAATGGTAGCTAAAAGAATGCTTGGATTAACTGTTTCATTGTAGGTATATTTTTATCAGTATTTTAAAATATTTGTAAAGTTTTCTTCTATACATAGTGAAGATTGAGAAATAATTCCAAAATGCAAAATTCAGACCTAAATGTGGATGTCAAATTTAACTGTGCTTTGAGCAAAGCTTTAACATACACAACTGGATTAACACAAGTCATCTTTTAAATCTCACTATCCTTCCTGAATTTCAGAGAGTAGTACTTAAAAGTGGGATTATTATTTTTTTTTTACTTATATTTTACCAGATAGATTTGAATGCAATCTAGTACCTTCAGGTTTCTTAATTTTTTCTACTGGTGTAGGTACCGGTTTAACTTCTGGTTTAGGTTCTTTTTCTGGTTTAGGTTCTTCCTCTTCTGATTTCTTTTTAAGAACTTTAAAAGAAAAAGAATTTCATTTTTTAAAAACACAGGTAACCAAAAGAATAAGACACTGAACAAGATAAAAGATTGAAAAGATATCAACAATCCTGAAGAAACAGGAATGTAGAATATATAGTTAAATATAAATGGAAGATATGGTGTAACTATTCCAGATACTATTTTGAAAGTCTTTTAAAATTCAAAGTCATCTAAAGCAAAAAGATGTTTTTATTAAGAGCAGCGCATCTGAGAGAAAAGATGTCAATGCTAACTGTTTATGATAGAATAAGGTTTATTACAATATCTTATAATAAATTTCTTATATCGAAAAGATGACTTACTTTACATAATATGCATTAATAACTGCAGCTACTGATGATTTCCAGGGGAAAAAATGCAGGATTAAACTCCCATTGACTTTAGTGAGAGAATAAGACTGAATCTTCAAGTGCTATATTTGGAGAGCTTAAATTTATATAATGTCTGTTTTTCATTTTAGTTATTTCCCTTATTTTTGTCCAATCAGATATTAGTCTTGGATATTTAATGAGGTTGTCATCTGAAAAACTCAATATCTATATTTTATTAAGTTTGAAATTTGAAGGTTGGCTGCAAGGTACATGGGCATGAATCATCCCTCTATGATATTTCAAAGAGAATCGAAATTAGTGGTACCATTTTCTAATCAATAATTGAGCATGGAGTGATTCAGAAAGCTACAGACTGGAAACTGATGTCAAATAGTACCATGGGGTCCCACATCTGTGCAGTACTTCTGAGCAAACCGTAGAAGAGAATACAGATGCTACATATGTGACTTTAATAGCATTTATACTGTCATTGGAAAATATTTAGGGGTCCAGAAGCTGAAGGCAGTGGAAAATTCTCAACTCTAGTATAGGCTTTACAGAGATTAAGAAAACAGAAGAGAGTTATAGGGAACCAGACTTTCAGTGTTCTGCTCTGTTTTCATCACAGATCCTTTGGATGGATTTTCAGGATATCTCCACTTCATTCCTGCAACTATAAAGCCTTTCCCCAAGAAACAGACATTGGGTAGTACTTTGTTCATATAATTTTCCATACCACACACATAAAACAATGTTACTTAGGGGAATATACTGAACAATGTTGATATGCTGTTTTTTTTAAAACACAGCCAAGTTACTATACCTCTTTTCAGAACAACTTCTTCTTTTGGTGGAGGAGTAACTTCAGGAATTACTTTGCGAGGTTTCTTTACAAGTCCAGGCACTTAAAAGAATATTATTGCAGGTTTTATTATGGGATCATAACAGTAGTAAGAGCCAACCATCAACTAACCATTCCAAACACACAAATCAAATGCTGGTTCACTACTGAATATTAAAAGCAAAAGTAAAACTACCGAGATTGACGTCAGTAGTTTTAATACTTTTTCAATATTATTTGCATACAGTCTTCTTCTAGGCTTATGCATAAGAGGAAATTTTCATACAAATCAACAAAAGAGAAGTATGGTTTGACAAAAATACAAAGGTTATGTATTCAAAGCGAGTTATCATAGTAACATTTTATCTCCTTTTACTCCTTCATTATAGGCTTATATTAAATATCTATTCATCTGAACTGTCTATCTATGATATTCATAAGTTTAATTTCTAAACTTGGAACAGAATTAAGAAGGGATATTCAGTGCTTAGCTTGTCTTAAGCTCCAGTATATATGAAAAATATAAGGGGGTACTTTTAAAGTTGCTTGCTCAATTCATTATTCTTCTCCACCTCTGGAAAGTGTCCTCTCACAATAATGAGTTACATTTCAGACAAATAATAAACTAAGTATGTTTGAACAATGCTATATATATCCAAACAGCATATTATTTTTTATTTCTCCCTAAGCAGAGAACCAAAGTGATCACATACCCAAGTAACAAAACTCAAAAACTCTCTCACTGTTCTGTGATTCTGTCTCTTGCATCTCATGAATTGCACAACAGAAGATTAAAGTAGACATAAATATAACATGAACATATATATCCAAAACCAGAGTCCATTGTTGAGCATAATCTAACATAGACAGTTTTTCAATATTCGTGAGCAAATTGAAGAAGATACCACAACTAACAGCTTATGAGAGGCTTAATTTAAGTAAGGTTCTTATATTAGCTAGGTACCTTTAGCAGGTGGTGGTTCCAATTTTGGAGGCTCACCAGGTTTTGCAGTCACAACTTTCTTCCTTGATTCAGGAGCTTTAAAGAAAATTATTTGAATTTTACCATATACATCTTTAGATTCAAAAAAGAAAATAACTTTTTTAAAAATCCAAACAACTGATTAAAGCCATTGACATATACAAGACAAGAGCTACAAAGCTAAAATTCTGGCTGATTAACTGTTTAGAAGTCCGAAGATCTGTAGGAAGCACAGTTGATCTGAAACCTATTTTCATATAATAACACCAGCAAGCTACTGCTGGGGATTCTTTTCATTTGTAAGAACATGTTAAAGATAGAAGAATGACGCGAAGGATAAAAGGATGTGTTAACTTGGTTAAGATTTTTTTTTTAATAAATTGCTTTTTTTCTGTAACTGTTGAAAAGAACTCATGTAAAATGACTTGGCATACACTGGTCAAAATTCCTGAGGGGTTGAGTGTTAGTAAGGTGCACAATTACAGCAATAGTAAATTAGAAAAGGAAAAAATAGATCCGAAGTGACATGTTTTAAAGCATGCTTTTCAAGATTCACCAGGATAATTTAAATGGATTATAAGTTTGAGTTCCCACTGTTAATTGTGGCTTCAGATGTTTATACCTTTAAGTAGTTCTTTTGCCGTTTTAATATCTTCTGTTGGTGGAGTAGGTGGTGGTGGTTTTCGCTTTTCAGGGATCTTCTTTTCAGGTTCCGGCGCTTTAAATAACATTAGGCAGATTTACTATAAATTTACTATCACAGTAGCTATGTGAAGAGTAATGTACAAATGTAAAGACGGTCATTTTCCATTTCCAGTGAAGCCAGTGAAAAAGTCTCATTTAATTAAATGGGACCATGAAAAAGCCTTAGGCTATTGCTTTGTAGCATGAACACAATACAAATATCCAAGATGACTTTAAAATGAATGTTAATAACACAGGAACAAAGGTGGGAAACCAAACAACAGGAAAACTCTCGTTGACAAGAAACAACGTGAAAGCATTTAAAATAATCTGTATGTTGTTCTTAGAATTAAGAGATCAGAACTCATTTCCAAAACATAACAACAGTGGAAGAATTATGCAGAGACCTACAACATACAGGCACATGTGCACAGAACAACACAGCAAGAAAAAAACTGCACAGTAATGAAAGAAAGATGTCTGGCAGCCTCTGAGCGGGTACTTTGTATACCTTCAACTGGTAGAGCCTCCTCTACTTCTGCAACTGGAATTTCTTCTGCTTCTTCATGCTCAATCTCCTTTACAATTTCGTATTCTTTAAAGAATATTGATAACTAGTGTAAGTTTCCAATGATAAGATTGTTTCACATGAACAATTATGTAGATCTCACTAAAAGGAAAGCTACTCCAATAGACGCAGACAAACACGTTAGGATAAGTAATCACTCAGTATCTATTACCTTTGCAGTTAATACATGCTTTTGAAAAACTGCTCTCTTTCTATGTGAGAATGAATCAGGGTTGTCTGAAGGATAGTATTTTTTATTTGTGCAATATTAACTAAACATTAAATTTGTGGTTAAGTTATAACTGGAAAGAATAAAAACTTCAGTGCTCTCAACTCATTTAAGGTTATAACACCAATATAATCACTAGGTTTTTAGAGACTCCAATTTAGTGGGAATTGATTATTATCTTAAAAAGAGACAGATTTTGTTTGGAATATCCTGTGTAGGAGCATATATGACTTGAAAATATTTATTTCTGAAAGTGGTATTTTATTTCCAAATATGAAAATATATTAGTAGATATGAGAAACATAGACTGGTATCAACTAAAATGTAAAGGGAATAATTTACAAACATTACAATGGGAAAAAAAGGACAATATATCCTAGTGCTTATGTTTGGAAGATGCGGACAAAGGATTGTCCTTACAGTAACAGCTATGATGGCATATACCTTCACTTGGGAGTGATTCAGGTATTTTAGGAACAGCAACAGGTACTTTCTCTTCTGGGACAGGTTTCTTGGGCACTTCAGGCACTTAAAAAAACATGAGTTCCTTTTATTTTCATGTATATAAATGTACATATGAAACATAAAAACCACAAAGACATCTAGCACACAGAAAATCACAGTGACTAACAGTGGCCATAAGCATTAAAGACTGTTTGTGCTCCAGTCAGTCTTTCCCAAGGTAGTCTACAGACAACTGACACATTTTATAGACTCAGTTATGAACAGAGAGAAGAATAGTGAACATTCCATCTCAGGAGATGCTTCCTGGCAATAAATACCTTTGGCTGGAGGAGGCTCTGGCTTTTTAAATTCTGGCTTTTTAGGTGTTGTAAGAGACACTTTCTCTTCTGGGGCAGTTCTCTCTGGCATTTCAGGTGCTTTAAAGATATTAGTAAAGTTTCATTTTTGTGAACATTAAGATACATACATACAATAGCATGACTAAAAAGAGTAAGGCATTCAAAACACAGAGAATAACATAAGTGACAGATTGTTCACTCAGATACCTAAGCACTGGCTACATCAGAGAAACATGGGAAAAGGTATTCAGACAATAGGGAAGAGGAAATATTCAGTCACTCTCATATGTACCTTTAACTGAAGGAATTTTAGGTTTTTTAAGGACAGGTGCAGGCTCTGGTTTCTTGGGCACAGCCACAGGCTCTGGTTTCTTGCGCACAGCCACAGGCTTCTTTGGTACTGCCACAGGTTTCTCAGGAACAGCCACAGGCTTTGGGGGAATGACTGCTGGCACCTTCTCTTCTGGCTCTTCCTCCTCAGCCACCTCAGGCACTTTAAAGATATTAGTTCCTTTTATTTGACCAAGCTAAAGGTCAGGTACACACACAGACAGAAGACAACCAACTGCTGGTTTCACCCCTCCCCACAAAACACAGAGGGGCAAAATGCACTCAGTATTGCAGAAACCCAGAGGGCACAGGAGGCCTTTCAGAACACCATCGTGTACCTTCAGGTGAAGGAGCTTCTGGCTCTCCAGGCTCAGCAGCTGGTGCCACCTCTTCTGGTGCTTCCTCCTCCTCTTCCTCCTCTGGGACCTCTGCCTCAGGCATCTCAGGCACTTCAAAGATATTAGTGTGTTTCATTTTACATTGGTGAAAACATATGCCAAGCAGGAGCAAAACCCGGGGCAACACAGACACAGCACATCACAAAAGCTAACTCAAAACCTCCCACACATGTGCAGCACCATCTACCCAGCATGCACAACCTTGAGAGTCTCAGACAGGAAACAGAGACAGGCCAAGAGAGGGTGGGACAACGCTTAAGAGAAGAAGATCAAATGCCTTCTGTGTTAAGTAATCCATGAAGAACAGGTACCTCTGGGTGCTGGAGGCTCTGGTGCTTTGGTAATGGCCACAGGCACTTTTTTCTCACGAGCAGCCTTCCTGGGCACCTCAGGTGCTTCAAAGATATTAGTAATAGTCAGTTTTAGACATTAAACAGGAAGATGAACAATGAAACATAAACTCAAGGTGCACTCAGCTCATGAAAGCAACCAAACTGGGCTCATGGTATCAAACCATCTCTCTCTCTCACATACACACAAAACCACATGCAGGCACAAGTACAGAGTGGTGGTGCTACATAGGTTCTGTGAGAAAAACCTTGGCTATGATCACATACAGCTCAAGGGTGAGGCGTGTGTTAGGATATGCCTGCTGAGTACTCAGCAGCCTTCCCTCCCTGGGAGGAGAGACTGTCATTCTCAGCCCTGCTGGGATCTGACTTTTCTCTGGGAGCCACGTTAGCCTGTTATTTATCTGTTGCCATTCCTCATAAATCTGCTGCTGTTTTGCATTCAGCAGTGTGGGCAGTGACAGGGTGAGGAACAGCAATCCCATCATCATTACTCTTTCTTTCCCCTATTTCTGTTTTCTCAACTGTTTCGCGGTATAAATATGTGGGAGTTTTTGATTAACTGAATTTTCAGGGCTTCGATAAACCTGTATTTAGAAATTGCTTCTGGAGATCGTAAAACGGCTGTCTGCAGAGTGCACTCGTTTCCTTGCTCTCATTCTTCACGTGATGCAGAATGGTTCTGCACAAATACAGAAGATCTGGTGGTCTGGTCCCTAATAACTACGTGGAATTTAACTGTAGATTTGCAGAACCCACTTTCTTGCTTCCCCATGAACTTATAGTTAGAAAAAAGTTACATCAATGTGTGACTACAGCCATATGTTTTTCTCATATGAAGTTTTACCACAGAATGAACACCATTCTGATCTACCACGCATTTGAATAAGCACTGCATTTACTAACAAGTTTGGGGTATCTGTCATTTGGTATCTAGGCACAAATCACATGTGCCTAAGAATTAAAACGCTACTGCCCTATCTAGTATGTGCAGTTGATAACTTTGGGACTTCTTTTCCAGTAGCAACTTTGGTTCCATCACAGTACATTGAACCCAGCTTTCCTTCTCACCTGTTCATTCTCTCTGAATTGATCAGTTTATGGTTTTGTCAGTCTGTTTTGTTTGTTTGGTTTGGTTTTTTTTTTTTTGTTGTTTTTTAATATTTCTGTGTCATGAATGTGTCTGGTTGTTACTACCATGCATGGGGACAGGGTTGCCAGTTGGTAGTGGTTAAAGAAAAATACTTTGGGTAAAAACCTATTTATATAACCTGAGATTCTTGGCAAAATTATAATGACAGACATTTACATTAAAAATCCAAAGTAAAATGCTCTTTTCCATGTATCTTATCCGTTATGGTGTATAGAATTTTAGATTCATATGAAGGAGATTGAGAGAATCTCTTATGTTCCCTATATATTTGCCATTCTAACAATAGAATTTATACACGGCACAGAACGTTGAAATTTCAGGTAACCACAAATGGACAGCATAACAAGACATCAGAAGTAACATCAAAGACAGTAAAAAACGGTCTCATTCTGGCTGATGTACAGGGTGACAGGTACCTCGAACTGGTGCAAGTTCTGGCTTTTTTGGCACAGTTATGGGTGTGGGCTCTTCCAGAACACCTTTCTTGGGCACCTTGGGCACTTCAAAGACATTAGTATATTTTAGGTTTGTATATGAAACAACAAGACAATCAATAATACATGCATGCAGTCTTCATTGAGAAAGTGCTCTGGTTACAGTTACTCATCAGTTATGCTTTGCTTCAAACATGTGGAATGACCAGAGGTGTCAAATACATCATGGAGGAGATGGGAATTCTGTGTTTAGTTTCTGAGTCAAGATGGAAATGTAGAAAGCATATGCTTTCTTTGTAACAGTTGATTAGAGACTTATTTATGGAATCTTACTGTATCTTTTACTGATACTTTTACAGTATCAGTACTGTAAAATTCATGACTGTGTGTTCTGTGCTGGTTTTGGCATCTTTTTACTTGTCGCTTGGATATTATCACTAGTTTTGTATTTCAAATTGACTTCACCTTTCTTTTCCTGCCTTTGCATGTCTCCTCTTTTATTTTTTTTTTTGTTTTGTTTTACACATTCTTTTGTGTAACAGCTCTGGCTTCCATTCTAATCACAAGATGTTGCTTATAACTGTTTCCTGTTATATTCATCTAAATTATTTAAATTCTGAAGTATCATCACTGTGAGGTGGTACTTCACTTTAGGAATGTCATTGTGTTTCAGATGGATATAATCTGGTAGCAGGCAGAATGTTTACTTCTCTGGCCAGTACTTGGGATTTTCTAAAGGAAATTAAATGATGCAGCACTGCCTCAATCTATGGTGTACACAGTTTTAGAGTATTTTATAGATTTTTTTTTAACATTTTAATTAAAAAACATTTCATCCTTATTAATATGAAAAAATAAATGCCTCTTATAAGGCTCAGTGAATTAGGTGTTCACAGGAGCTTTACAAGTCTTTGGTGCTATTTGTACAACGTAATAACTTCGCAAATCACAGAGTGGCAAATGTTGACATATGACCAAAATACAGGCGAATAACAGTTTAAAGAAAAGACTTTGCTCCATGGTACTACCCATGGCAAGATAGGTACATATAGATAGTTGCAATTATTTTGCTGTATGTACAGAATCTGCTACTCTCTAGTGAAACCTTTCGTTTCTAATTATTTTGTCCTATCTCATAGAATCATAGAATCATTTAGATGATCACTGAGTCCAAGCGTAAACCTAACACTGCCAAGTGCCACTAAGCCATGTGCTAAACCATCCCTACCAATAATGTGAACAACAGTTTACACATTCATTCTCTTATTAGACTCCATAAAGTTTAGGCATTTATTTGTAGACAGGAGTTCATCATATCTGCTTTATTTATTGCTATAGTTCTAGAAATCAAATCTTACCTCCTCAACTTTTAAAAAACAGTACAACAAAAGTTTGGATGGTTTTAGTTGAGGAAACATTTGACACCCCTGCAGAGCAATTAATATTTTGTACATCTCCCTCACATTTTTGATATCACAGTATAAAGCGAAAGATAAATTTATAATGAGATTAATTTTAAAATAACCAAGACCCTTCCTTATGATGATAATCATTGTGGCATGTACCTTTAGCAAATGGAGCTCCTGTTTTTTTAGGTAGAGCAATGGGTACTTTCTCCTCTGGGACAGTCCTCTCGGCCATCTCAGGGGCTTCAAAGATATTAGTGCATTTCATTTTACAATTACAATACAAATGAGCATAAACACAGAGGACAACGGAAATGTTCTGAAGTAACAATCTGGCACACACTCATACTCAGTGCAATTTGTTTAGCAAGCATCATTTGAAACCTCAGATTCAAAATGACAGACAGGACACAAGAGGTTAAGATAATACTTAAGAGAAGAAGATTATATGTATTTATCATGTATTCATGATAATATGTACCTCTGGCTGATGGACGTTCTGATTTCTCAGGAACAGCAACAGGAATTTTCTCTTCTGGGACAGCCTTTTTGGGCATTGCAGGCTCTTTAAAGATATTAGTATCATTTAGTTATGCGTATTAAGCTTTAAAATGAGCAGTGAAACATAATATATTCAAAAGAAGGAAAAGAGATCCTGTTTGTAAGAGGTACCTTTAGACTGTAGAGCTGCTCTCTTTTTAGGTATAGCAACACTGTCTTGCTTTTCGGCCAGCTTGGCTGGTGGTGGTTCCTCAGGTGCCAGAACAGGCTCTGGCTCTTCGGATGCCACTTCAGGCTTTGGTTTTTGAAGTGTCATAGAAGGCTCTAGTTTTTGGGGTGCTAAAATTGGTTCTGGTTCCTCAGGCACCACGACAGGTTCTGGCTTGAATGGTGACACAACAGGCTTCGATTTTCTAGACACTGCAATAGTTGTTGATTTTTGGAAATCTGCAACAAACTCTGTTTCTTCAAGTGCTACAACGAGCTCTGTTTTTTGGGGTGGAACAAAAGGTTTTCTTTTGGGGGGCACCACAACACGTTCTGATTTTTGGGTTGATGTAACTGTCTCTGACTCCTCAGGCATCACAGTGAGCTCACGTTCCTCGAAGGTCATGAATGGCTCTGGTTTTTGGGGCTCCACAACAGGCTTTAGTTTTGTGGGCTTCACACCATGCTTTAGTTTTTGGGGTGCCACATCAGTCTTGGGTTCCTCAGGTACTACAACAGACTCTAGTTTCTCAAGTACCACAACATGCTCTGGTTTTTGGGGTGCCAAAATGGTCTCGGGCTCCTCAGATTCCACAAAATGCTCTATTTTTTGGGTTATGACAACAAGCTTCTGTTTTTGGGCCACTTTAGCAGATTCCAGTTCTTGTGGTTCTACCTCTTGAGGCTTTGGTTTTGGGGGTCCTGCAATGGGCTTTGGTTTTCGGGAAACTGGAACAGATACTTTCTTTTCTGGGAAAGTTGTCTTGGCCACTTTATGTACATAAAAGATATTAGTTCTAAATTAAACAACTGCACAATCATACCAAATGTAAGTGAATCATCAAACATAAAACCACAATCACAATGAAAACATTAAAAACATATCAGGTATCAGTCATTTATGTTGGTCTTTTTAAGGATGAATATATCACGTTTTGGCTTTTCTCTCCTTTCTCTCAACTGCCCTCCAAAGCTTCATGTCCCCATATGCAAGTGCACACGTGCACTAATAGCATAACAAGCTATAAGTACAACCCATTATAATTATAAACAGAATGGGCAGGATAGAAGATATTAATAACATTGCAGGTAATAAGCTGAAGACTCTTTCAAGAATTAGCAATGATGGCATCTAGTTTTTCTTGGTGGAGCTTCTGGCATTTCAATTGCATTGATATCTTCTGCTCTTTGCTACTAGAATGGGTACTTCCTGTTACTGTATCACTTTAAAGATATTAGTTGTGGCTGTTTTCGTGAACTCAAGTGGGTAGAATAGTAAGAATAATCCAAAATAGTACAAAGAATTGAAGTATAAAATAGATAATAGATAATAATTCAGACATCTAAGATTTGTCACTACTTTTTAAAAAGACCCACGTATATCGGTTTCAGACACATATGCAGATACATAGAACAGGTATAATTTAGAATCTCAGAAAACAGAAGGCCTGTAAAATCACAATGCTAAAGACAAGAGGAAAAATGTTACTTCTGTTATTTTATTAGTGTTGAGATTTACCTTGCTCTGGTAGAGGTTTTGGTTCTTCAGGTGCAGCCTCTGGTTCTGGGACAACCACAGGTTCTGGTTCTTTAGGCACAACCTCCGGTTCTGGTAATTTAGGAACAACTTTCTTCGGCACCTCAGGTTCTTTAAAGATATTTATTTGTTTTACTTTCAGGAATTTTAAGAATAGTAATTTAAAAGGTGAGAATAGCTCCAAGGTGAAAATTATCAAACAGCATCAGAAAAAAAATACCCCTTATAAATAGTCTGTGGGTTTTCCTGTCTTGCTTGATGCACTGTTACTTACTAAGTAACTAATTTTATTTTTATGAAATTCAAACATGTGTCTGCAGTGTTAAGACACTAAGAAGAGGTAAAACTCAGGACATCAAAACCAATATTTGGTTTGGATGTGAACATCAACTTTTTTCTTTGCCTACAGAAAATTCTCTCTGATTTCTCTCTGAGAAACCTGTTATATTTCTCTGAGGTACAGGTGCCAAAACAATTTAAACAATAAAAACATTTTCTAGAGCATTTATGGTAAAAGTAAATTACCAATATATTAAAATGGTACCCCAGACAATGAAGGGCTTTTATTTCATTAATTGCATACAGCAGTTACCTTTAGATGGTGGAGGTTCTGGTTTCTTTGGTACTTTGACTGAAACCTCTTCTGGGACCACTTTCTTTGGTACCTCAGGCACTTGAAAAATAGTAATACCTTTTACTACAAGAATTTAATTAACATTAAAGCATAAGAACAGAATATTATTAGTGAGAACACTAATTAACAAAATTTATTTTTTTCACACAGCACAATTATTCACTTGAAAAACCTTTGACAACAGAAGAAAATTCTAACAGGGGTCTTGAATACTGCCTTTTATAGTGTTAAAACAATAAAAAAGTGATGGTTTGATTCTGTTAATTTTTTCATAATAACAAATACCTTGAGCTGGTGGAACTGCCGGTTTTTTAGGCTCCGCAACTGGTATTTTCTCCTCTGGGACTTTCTTGGGAACTTCTGGTACTTTAAAATTAATAATTTTGTTAATACTAAAGAATTAATAACTATATTAATAGTAAGAATTTAGAGAAATTTAAATGACATTAAAGTGGAAAAAGAAACAGACAAAATGACACCAGATAACATCAATTAAACATAATACCCTTTACCAAATAGGCTTTTTGCTCTCAATCTAGATCGAGAGTCATTTGAGAGAAGTAAAAAGGCTACTCCCAAAAATGAAATACAAAGATGTCATTGTTTATAAGACAGAAAGATGAGGAAATAGTATCAAAAAGGTCTTATCAGTGGAAGTAATACAAATTATTGCCATAGTCTTATTAATGACAAGTGCCTTTAGCTGACGGTACTTCTGGCTTTTTAGGAACAGCAACTTTGATTTTCTCTTCGACAACTACTTCCTTGGGTGCTTCAGGCATTTTAAGGAAAGAGATTATTTTCAGGTATTATATGGAATTTTACGGATCCATACAAAACTTTTCCATGGAAATTGCAAAGTATGGAGATTCTTAATGGAGCTGTTGATTTGACATGTTTCTTGACTTAAGGGTTTTTTGTGTCCCTGTAAAGTCTGAGGAGACAACTCAAAGTTTTTTTGAGTTTCTTCACCTCCTATGTTACATTATTTTTCCACTTTATTCAACCATCTCCTGAATCTCTGTTTGACTAAGGCTGCCATTGTCCATTCTGTATTTCTTGCCACATTCTCCTATGCACAGTGACTTCTTGGTATCAATTTTTCATCTATACATAGAGCTTTTTCTCCTGCGTTAGACATCTGTATCACTGATTTGAAATTATTAAACTTTCTTTTGGGGCTAATTTTTCACTGTAAGGAGTATTTCAGATCACAGAAGTCCTGTTTTCTCTTTAAGATTTCTGCTGTGGTTCTTAAGTATCAGTCTCATTTCTGCTGAGCTGTCATCAGTATTTCTAATACATTGGTACAGTGATTATAGCTATGATTCCAAAAGAATAATTTTCAAAACAGTAGTATATATAGAACTGTGGGCACAGAGAATAAAGGTAATAGGACAACACAAACAAACTATCGAAGAACTAATCTGCACAATCAAGGCAAAGGGTTTTTTTCTCTTCCAAATTTTACTTATCTGTGGTGCAACATACCTTTGGCTGCTGGTGGTTCTGCTTTTCTAGGCACAGCACTGGGTACTTTCTCTTCTGGAATTTTCTTGGGAACCTCTGGCACTTAAAAAAAAAAAACAGCATTCATTTTTGTTATATTTAAGGCATTTAAAAATGTGAAAATTATTAAGAAGAAAGAGTGTCCCAAGAAGCACATTGGAAAGAAACATAAGATCAGATATAAAAAGAGATACGACTTGCAAAAAATGTTGTATACTATTACATACTACTGGGGTCTTTTTTATAAATGAGAAATAAAGAATAAGTTTTTTCTTTTACTATAAACCCTATTGTCCAAGAGAAAGAGAAATCCTGTCCTCAGAGAGTCACCATTATTGACATATAAGGTTTAGATGGTGTTACTCTTGGCTTTTTACGCAGCGCAACATTTACTTTCTCTTCAGAGATATATTTCCTATTGGACACTTTAAAGATATTAGTGTACTTTTAAGAATTACAAAAATAAAACATGCAATACATAGAATTAAGACAAAACAAGTAGATGCATATCGATAATATGACAACAGTTACATATTCTGAAAAGTCTCCACATGGTTCTAGTCCTCAGGCAAAATACAGTTTGAAGCAACTTTGCTGAGGATCTTTTGTAATGCAGTGCTGACATGCTACACAAACTGCTAGTTCAGTCAGACTACTAAAATATCTGAATGATTTGTAACAACGGTTTTCTGTGCCTAATGCTATTTACATTCAAACTTAAATCAATTGATGTCTAAATTTAGCATGAGCAATGTGAAAGAGGAAGTGTATATACTTCTTGCTTGAGTACTTATAGAATTTCTGAGGCTGTTTATGGTACCTATAAAAACCCATGAGGTGAAAATATTTGTTCTGTAAATCTCACTGCATGTTGACTCAGCTAGCCTTTTCCTTATTTTTAGTCCCTTTGACTTTGAATTTCTGTGCCATCACAATAGATTACTCTTGGGTAGAAGAAACAGACAAACTCAATTTAGTTTTTAATGATTAGGAACAGCAAAACAAAGGGACAGAAGAAATGGGAAGAAAAAGGAGAAGGAAAGGATATGTTGACCTATACCTTTGGCAGGTGGAGCTTCTGGCTTTTTAAGCAGAGGCACAGGTTTCTCTTCAGGAATAGTTATCTTGGGCATTTCAGGCACTTGAAAAATATTTACTGATATTAGTTTTAATTTTATGACTTAAAGACAAGTTGAGGAACAGGAAAAGGGACATATACAACGTAAAGGCCACAAATCTGACATAAGTGGACCATGAACTATTACATCAGAAACAATGTAAGAAACAGAACAGACATTATTATAAAAGATCTCAGTTCTGTTAAGCTATCAAAGTACCTTTAGGTGGTGGAGATTCTTGTCTTTTAGGCACAGGAGAAGGTTCTGGTTTTTTAGGTACAGCAATAGGCACTTTTTCTTCTGGTACAGCTTTCTTAATGACTGAGGGCACTTTAAAGATATTAGTTCATTTTAAGAATTTATGTGGAATGGAAAGACAAGAAATAAAAATACAGCTTGTAAGGTAAGTAAGGTACTAAAAGAATGAATACAAATGTTAGTTACATTGAACAAGAACTAAATAATGAACATGAATAATTTAATTTTTCTGGAGATCATGACTTTGCAAATTGCAGGAAGAGATGATGAAGAAGACATATACCTCTAGGTGCTGGAGCCTCTTCTTTTCTATGAACAGTAGAAATTTCTTCTTCTATGTGCATCTCCTCATAAACTTCATGTACTTGAAAGATATTAGTTTAAGTACTTAAATTAACTTAGAAATCTTCAGAACATAGACAATGTGAAAGATAAAAACCAAATACAATCAAATATTCAGAGGTCTATTTTTTATTTAACCTCAAAATTTGGATTCTTTTAAATGAGGGTAGAAAAAAACCCTCACATTCTACCCTAAACTGACCTCTACAGCTTGCCAGAAGAAAGATGTGGGATAGTCCTAAACTGAGCTGCTTCCTTCAGTGCAAAGAATTAGGCCCTCTCTATCTAAGCTCTATCAATTTTTTGACTATTTTTTTTTCCTCAGACTGATCTAAGCGACAGGGTCCCTTGAAATTGTCTCTTTTGCACATAAAGCAAATTTTCCCCTTAAGAACAACTATGGGTGATATAATTTTTAATTTTTTTTAAAAATTATTCATACTGTTGCAGCGAACTGAAGCTACAAACTGAACTCTAGTTTATGGTAGACAGAATGTTCTCAAAAAATTTAAGGATTTATATATGAAAATATATTTTTTATCCTTCAAATCCTACTAAAAATTTATTGTACCTTTAAGGTGTGAAGCTTCTTCTTTAGGTAGAGCAGGAGGTATTTTTTCTTTGCGGACAGCTTTCTTTTGTACTTCAGGAACTTAAAAATATTGGTTTATTTTAGAAATTTGCATTAGGAAATAAGCAGTACATTTTTGTAAAACAATAAAAAATTCTACTAGCACAACATGAAAATACATGGTAGTAACCTGTGAATACAACTTAACAACTTCACTCTCTAGAACTCACTGCTTTTCTAACTCGTAGCACTTACAGGTCTGAATCTGCCCTTCTGTGAAAAGATAGTAGTTAGGCTTGGTTTTTTTCATATAAAAAATTCTTTAGGAATTTTGACAATGTAAAGTTGTTTGGTTTGTTTTTTAGGTTTTTTGTGTTTTTTTTTTTTTTAATTTAAAAATTACCTAGAAAAGCAAGGCAAAACTCCAATGCAATTAACTAAATATTATGTTTCAAACATCTATTGAGTTCTCCAGCACTGGAATTTTATTACAAAACTATGTTTTTATGAAAACAATTTTGTGGCTTTATATTTTGTCCTGATTTGAAGTCTTACTTTGATCTTGACTTTATTACCCCTGACATGAATGCAAAAAGATTCTACCACAACCTGTTATATTTTTTTTAAAATATATTGTCAGAGAAAATATTTCAGGAAATAGAAAATGGGATAAGAAGTCAAAAAAATATAAGGCTAACCCCTAGCCCTGCTATGGATTTCCTGTCTACTAAATGTCTTTATATTTGCCTAATTTTTTCTTTTTAAATTTTAAATTCTTGATGCAGAATGTATCAATCTGAGCAACTGCTAACACAAGACAAAAATAAGAACTTATAGAAAATGTTCCTTGTTTTTTTGGTTTTTTTCTGCACGATGAATTAATAATTGTCTTAATAATTGTTTATTAGTTTAACTATGAAGAAAGGCTGAAATATTTTTGGAGTTCTTTGTAAATGGTTGCAAAATGGTTATGTTTTAATTTCTGATCTCCCTGTACGTATATCCTCTTTCTAAGATAAAAACAAACAAACAAACAGACAAAATTTACTTTTACAACAAGAGATCAAATGGAAGAAAACTTTATATAACACCTGGTCATGTTGTTCAAGAAAAGCAAGCATGTTGGGTTTCTCATGTGGTACCTCACTTTTGAAAGAGGCTAGAGAAAATACTTTTGGAGGTCATGTACCTTTAGCTGGAGGAGCTATTTCTGTAGGTATAGCAGCAGGTATTTTCTTCAGTGGGGCAGTTTTCTTTGACACTGCAGGTACTTCAAAGACATTACATTAGTTTAAGAACATTATAATACACAAAATGTAAGTAACACAGAAGCAATGACAGATGCATAACATCTAAGGAAGCATTAGAATGAACACATTAGATAACAGACTACCACACAGATGGAATGATGAAGAAGAATAACTAATTTGTAGGGAATACATTGCTTTATAGATTGCTTGAATAGTTGGTGTACCTTTAGCTGCTGGAGCTTCTGGTTCACTAGGAATAATAACAGGGACTTTTTCTTCTGTTGGAACTTCTCTGTAAACCTCAGGCTCTTTAAAGATATTAGTTTATTTTACATATTTTAATATTATTTACAGGACAAGATTAGAAAGACAACTTACAATGCAAAAATACAGACATGTATACGGACAAAGGGCTGTTTGACTATAAATTGTTTCAATATCATAGCAGCCTGATCATTTACCTACTATTTCTAGGAGTGACCATTCCCAATTAATAAAATACAAGTTCACAGAATATTTAATTTTATTTTCTAGTTACTTAGTTCTGTGTATTAGACAGAAATTGTAATTGAATTTCTCATGTCCTCATCTGGTGTTAACTGTATGCCAGCTCAAAAATTAATTCTTACTCAGGATGGCTCTTACAGCAGTGTCTACTTAAGTTCATTTCTTTGGTCTAATGTGGCTGAAGTGCTTTCCTGGATCAGAAACTTAGTTTCTCTCTTATTTATTTTTGTTTCTCCCATTAATGGATGGGAAAAAAACATTTTAAAAATGCTAAGGTGTAACTAAATCTGAGGGAAGAGAGGATCTCAAAGTCATGGATGGGAGTTACTTTTAAATAATTTAAAAAATAATAATTGAAAATGTCTGATATTTTACAGAACAATCTAGAGTATGAATTGATATATTCTCTGCAATTTACTGATTGGTAAAGGTGTTGTTCAGGTACCTTCATACAAAGGAGGCTCCTCTTCTCTAGAAATAATGGTGGGTACTTTCTCTTCAACAGCAGGTTTCTTATGAAACTCGGGAACTTCAAAGATATAAGCTTTCTTTTAGTAATCTCAAAATAATTTTCAACTTTTAAAATCCCAAACAGAAATAAACCCAGAAAACTAGGTTCTTTGGAAGTTCCAAGTACAGTGCTTTTTCAGGAATAAAATATTATACACTTCTAGAACTGTCTTGCTGGAACAATTAATTATGTGAAGAAATTTATAGTTTCTGCTCTCAAAGAGCATAATCCCTTTGCTTTTCTTACTGTCTCATCCTGCTTTTCCTTCTGATATGTGTAACAGTCTTGAGGGTTTTAACTTACTAACTCTTGCCCTATTACTTCACCTGTATCATGACCAATGCATTGGCTTCAAAACCCCAGTTTAAGCTAAATTCACAACTATAAAAAAGCACTGAAGGTTTATGTACCAGTAGTGTAATGATACCTCCCCTCACCATGTTTTAATTCATAAATAAATGTATTTACTGTTTAGCACACACAAGCACAATATCTGAAGTGTTTGCCTCAGAGATTTCAATTTATCAATTTTCACTGAGAGCTGAATCTGCACTGAGAGACTAGATACCCTTGCCATGGTTTAATGAGCATGAGGATCATTTTAGAAGGTGTTAGTTGGGAAAAACAACACAAGTATTTCCTTTCCCTAAAATCTCATATCAAAAGTTCCTTTACCTTTCACTGGTGGAACTTCTATTGCAGGTGTATGTGTAGGTTTCTTTTCTTCAGGGACAGTTCTTTTGACAACAGCTGGCCCTTTAAGATATAATTTACTTTTAGGGCTTTCAAAGTTATTTGGAAGAAGTTAGAAAGAAGAAGAGCAAATCTAAGAAGGAAGATTCATAAAACAACAAAGAATTAAATGCTCCCTGAAAGAACACCTATGTTATGAAGATTAGACAGAAGAATGACATTAAAAAAAATATTCATATATTTGGATGGTGGAATATCCTCCTTTTTAGAAGAAACAAAAACATTCTTTCTTTCTGAACTACTTTCATATGTAGCTGAATGACAGAACACACAGTTTTTTACAGAGACTCACATATTTTCAACAAATAACTTGAAACCAACAGGCAAAAAAAGAATCACAAACAGTTGAAAAAAAAACACTGTGGGGACATAAAACATATGCACATCTTTTTCAACAAATAATGAAGACAAAAGACTAAAATCAGACTTCATGATTCATGAGGACAATGCAGACGAAGTATACCTTTAGCTGGCAGAGTAATTTCCTTTTTAGGAACAGCAGGTAGTCCTTTTTCTTTTGGAACAGGCTTCTTTGGCGCCACTGGCACTTTAAAGACATTAGTGGGGTTTTTTTTTAAGATATTTTGCAGTATGAATATGATTTAAGAATATAAGTTAAAGAAGAAGCAAACAATTCAAAGAGTCAGAAAATTCAGAAAAATACAAAATACAGTATCCTCAATTGCTACTGAGTGGTGACCTTGCAGGCCACCCATCTGGACTATTCACACAGCTAGCGTCTTCGGTATTCACTGAAATAAAAATATTGCTCTTGTTGGGTGAATTTTTGACTGGGATAAGTCTTAACAATTAGGTTTCATGAACTATCAGCTCTAATTAATGCCAGCTGACAATATGGTTAGGCTTTAAGTACCTAGTAACTATCTCTGAGTCTATCTGCAAAAAAACCCAACCCTTTCCCACAGGTTTTGTTCCGATAGCTCATATGAGAAACAACTATAAAAGTTAGCACAAGATTAATTTCTGGCAAATTAAGTGCTCTGCAGAGAATATTACAGAGATCCAGACCAGTACAGAAAGTCTGCTAGCATCCAATAACAATCGCTATTCATGACACTTATCTTTTATAGAGCCTGATATACAGAATATCTATTAAGAGTATATGCACTCCAGCACATCATTAGGTTGAAGAAGGTCCTAATTTTTTAGGATTCTGTAGGAAACTAGCGTTTCACTGATATGGCACTATAGCTCAACGGACTATTATTAATTTATTCATCTGCTTGTTTTCAATGATTAACTATAAAACATCACTCATATTGTGACAGCAAGAATTAAATTTTTAAAGTCCTGCCTGCACTTTCTTCGTCCTCAGAAAACAATTTGTCTCAATTTTGATTTGTTAAAGAAATATTATTTTTTTAGTAACTTAATCCCTGTCTTTGACTGTACTGCAAAAAAAAAGTTCAGAATAGGTAAAAAAAAATCAGAATAGGCAAATTACTGGATTTGGGGATTCAGAAGGCTGTGTTTTTAAATTTATCTGATAGCTGATGTACCTTTAGCTGCTGGAGCTTCTTTTTTAGGAACAGGAACAGGTACTTTTTCTTCTGGCAGAGGTCTTTTAGGCACCTCAGGCACTTTAAAAAAATATTTTATTATGGATTTTAAGTTATTAATGAGGAATTACAACAAATACAAAGACAAGCAGGCAACAGATATAAGCAAGCAGAGCAATCACACGTTTGTAGAGGAACCTTCTCATCATTTATGCAGGGACAACTGAACAGCCACTTATGTTAGAGTTCTTGAGCAATGAGAGCTAAGGAATAAGAGTATACATCTTTCTGGTATGTTATAGCTGCACTTTATGTTTGGCATAAGGGATCCCATGTTCATAAACTTAAATGATGAGAAAGAAGGTACTACATAAGTTTTAACATCACTGTAAATCACAGGAGTTAACCTGGGCAAAATAAACAAATATTGACACATAAAAATATTTAATTCAGGCTGAAGCTGAACTGCATCAGAAAATCTTCATTTATGTTGCTTGTGTCCTATCTACACTGTCTTTGGCAGGCAGAGAGGGAATCTTCCCACTCCACTCTGAAGGGAAGAATTCCTTAGGAAGTTGTAGTAGAGAAACAATCTTTGAATGGTTTTATCTTTACCAGCAAAAGACACACGTAGGACTACCAATGGGGAAAACTACAAATAAACACCTAAAGGAGGCTTAAGCAGCAGCTGGGAACTTAACAAACTGTAACAATAAAGAAATCATGACTTGTACCTATAGCTGGTTGGATTTCATAAGCCTCCTCGTATACCTCCTCGTATTTTTCATAGATCTCTTCCTTCTCCTTAAACTCATACTTTTCATAGACATCTTCTTTCTCCTCAGCTTCCTCTTTATATTCCTGTTCCTGAATCTCCTTATATCTCTCAGGTTCTTCAGGTTCCTCATACGCCTCAATTTCTTCAGCTTCCTGAACCTCTTCAAATTCTTCAATACTTTCATATGTTTCATACTTCTCATATTCTTCATATGCATACTCATACTTTTCCACCACAGGAGCAGGAGCAGGGACTTTTTCTTTCCGGACAAGTTTCTTGGATACTTCAGACACTTCAGAAACAGTATTATTTTTTAAAAACAGTATTATAATTAAAAAAAAAAATAATTTTTTTTTTATAGTTAGTCAAGATGATCTACACAGAACAGAAAATGTACATGATAACCACAAGCATAAGTTGCATTAAAATGTAAGAATATGCTCCTGAAACAGTGTATAAAATATAGAAGATTTTAGGAATAAGGAGGAAAAACAAATCTTTGGGAGGAATAAGAAGAAATGTGTACCTTTAGTTGGCGTTGTTTCTTTGGGTTTGGGCACAACAGCTGGCACTTTCGCTTCTGCAACAGCTCTTTTATGCACCTCAGGGACTTTAAGGATATGGATTTCTTTTAGGAATTTTGAAAAACACTTTAAAGCGGTATAAGTAAAAAAGCACAAGAAACAGAGCTCTATGACTCTACAATGCGAACATTGTAATGAAGAATTGTAACATAAATACGAGCAGAAATCTCATACAACAAAGACAAAAGTTAGAAGGCGGCCAAGAGTATTTTTTAGCATAAGTGTTAACTATAGTCAGGAGTACATATACCTTTTGCAGCTGGAACCTCCACTTTTTCAGGGGGGGCAACAGGTACCTTCTCTTCAGGAGCAACCTTCTTGGGCATCTTGGGTACTTTAAAGATAGGACCCAACTTCAGTGATCTTTCACACATTTTTTAAACAGACACAAACCCAGAAGCTTACAAACAGCAGAACACAAAGTTACAGACAAACAAATAGTGTAGTGACAAATATAATACAAGAAGACATACTAAAATGTCCCTTGCTAAACTACACTTGGATGAAGAATGTCATCTGTTAATGATAACAGCATTTACAAACTGCAATACCTTTGGCTGGTGGAGCAGGCACCTTTTTAGGAACAGGTTCTTTCTCTTCAGGAATGGGCTTCTTGGGTACCTCAGCCACTTTAAAGACATTAGTTTTTTTAAGAATGTCATCCGCCAGTAGTGTGAGAAAGACAACAAAAAGCATATACAAACAGACATAATGAAATAAGAACTGATCTGCAGAATATATTTAAAATGTTTTAAAGATGAAACAGAAATAAAACCAAGACACTTTATATTGATAGACTTATTGAACAAGTCAAATAATTTTAGAGCTTATTTTCGGTAGGAATTTGACAGGCACTTTGAGACAACAATACAGAAAAACAACAGGGACACAAAACTAACAAAAGTAATAAACAAAATAATAATTATTATATTGAGAGACACTGAATGAGAATAACAACAAATTGCTCTCCTAGGTATTAATTTATATACCTTTTGCTGGAGGAGGCTCCTGTTTCTCAGGAGTGGATACAGGTGGTTTTTCTTTTGGGACAGGTTTCTTAGGAATCTCTGGCTCTTTAAAGATATTAATGATATTATTTTGCAAACACATTTTAAAATTACTTTCATTAAAAACATGAAAAAAACATGAACATCACAAAAAACACAAGCTCCCCAAACAGACCATTAAGATTTACTTAGAACTTACAACAGGAAATAAAGATGAATTTTAATGAACCTAAAAGATCTCATGAGTAACTTGCAAGAAAAGTTTGTGTACCTTTTGCTGGTATAGTTTCCTCTGGAATAGTTTCCTCTTCTACATCCTCAGGAACAAAAATGGGAACCTTTTCTTCAAGGGCAACTTTCTTTGCCATCTCAGGCACTTTAAAGATATTATTTTAAGAATTTTACTTTCACAACATCACAAAGAAAAATTCAGAACATAAAACACAAGGACACCAACTGTAAAGTAACAACAGTAATAAAAATAAGGGAAACTTTATTGTTATTTTTCACTCCCTGAAAACAGCAAAGTGCAACTGGGTCATAAGAATTATATGAGGATTATCTCTTCTGCCCAATTGTTAAAATTACACAGTATCATCGCCAGTGGAAAATATTAGCCAGATATGTTACAAATGAGAGTTGTAGAAGATAACCAGCATCTAATTTTTACATGAAAATTTTCCAGTGTCTGCTTTCCCAATTTTTTTCTAGAAATCTCAGCTGTTGAGGCAGAATTTACTCAGCATCAAAGGGTGGCCTCTGCAGCAGTCTGCTTCGACTTTGAATTTGGCATTTAGGGTATATCTTTGAGTTATTTGTATTGTCAATTTTGATTTTATTTTATTTTTATAAAAGTTTAGGTAAAAGACTTGAGATTTTAGCATACCTTTAAGGTATGTATCAGAATGATCTCCCTGAATCAACCAAACACTGCTCGCTACAGGGGAGAAGCAGGGTGCTAGAACCAAGCATCTGACTTTACATGACTGTGCACTGATTTTTAAAATGAGATTCCACTGAAATACGAGAATGTAAGGGAAAGGAATTATCTGTATAGTCCACAACGTGATATACCTTTAGCTGGTGGAATTTTCTTTACTTTAGGAACTGCAACAGGTACTTTTTCTTCTGGGACAGCTCTCTTGGGCACCTCTGGCACTTTAAAGATATTGTTTTGATAAGAAAATTTCTATTATTTTTAGAGCATCAAAACTACTAAAATCACAGAACAAAGTCACAAAGACAAATAAGATGAAGAAAACCCCTCAGAAGGATGTTTAAAGTTTACATCCAGCTTAAAACAATCAAAAGAGATAAAGATCTTTTAATGAATTGAACAAAGCTTGCTAATAGTTTTCACGAAGGAATGGTGTACCTTTTGCTGGTATCTCTGGAACATGTTCCTCTTCCTCCTCCTCTTCTTCAGGAACAAAAATAGGTACCTCTTCAGGGGGAGGTCTTGGTATTTCTGGCACTTTAAAGATAGCATGTAATTGCAGAAAACTTAGACACAACATCAGAACTGAGAGAGAAGTTACATAGAAACGAGAATGTCACAAACTGCTACAATACTTCAGTTGAATTCTAACAATGAACATACAATAAGAAACATCATCCACGTGTTCAGTTGAGATAAGAAGAGATACCTTTGACTGGTGGAGGTTCTGGCTTTTTATGTACAGGGACAGGTACTTTCTTTTCTGGAACTTTCTTGGGCACTTCTGGCACTTTAAAGACATTTTTATTTAAGAAATTAATTTTTAATGTAACATAAAACATAGTAAATTGATAACTGTGTAACTGATATTAAGATAACTACACAAATATGGTAAAATTTAATTATGTGTGAAAGATAACACTGATTTTATCCACAGATTTATGGACGGATGTAAACTTACAAACATACAGACTACGGCATTAGAAATTGGTGTAGTAAGGGTAAGGGGGAAGTCTAGCTGTTCAGGTACACTTTAGCTTTTGGAGCATTTGTTCTTGAAACAGCAAGTAATTTTAAATAATTTAGATATATAAGATCCAAAAGACAGAGATGATACAAGACACATAGAACTTTTCAAACTGAGAATAAACATATCACCCATGAGTAAACAGAAACGGCCACAATACAGTGATCAAACATAGGTCAGTTAGTGGTTCAGTATCACACTAGGATGAGGAATGGGACTGTTACTTGCAGTCTTCTGAAGCTGAAGAAACAAAACTAGAAATATGCAGTTGAAATAGAAACTGGTATACCTTTGGCTGCTGGAGGTTCTTCCACTTTTTTAGGCACTGGGACAAGTACCTTCTCTTCTGGCACAGGTTTCTTTGGTACTTCAGGCACTTAAAGATATTATTGTAGTTTAAGAATTTCATTTTTGAACCACAATATAAAGAACGTGAATCAATTATATGGATCAATGAAGTGGAATGACAAAGAAGAATTGTCAAGAACAGAAAATACTCTTTACTCTACATTACATTAAAGAGGAAAGGTCAACAAAGACCAGTTTTTAAAATATTTTTTTTAACGCATTCAGTCAAGAGCTGATATACCTTTGGCTAGTGGAACTTCCTTCTTTTTTGGTACAGGAACAGGAACCTTTTCTTCTGGCACAGGTTTCTTCAGCACTTCTGGAACTTAGTAAGATATTATTGTAAATTGAACTTGGCATAATGATCTAAAACAGCATGACTTAGAAGCCAGTGATGCTAAACAATTTAACACAAACAAGCAGAACAAGAATCCTTAAGAGCTACAATCCTTCCTTTTACTATCCTAGTGTGTAACATAAGCGAGAAGATAAATGAAGTCTAGTAGACCTTTCTGATGACAACAAATTACAAGTTCATATACCTTTAGCTGGGGGAGCTTCCTTCTTGGGCACTTGGACTTTCTTTTCAGGTACAGGTTTCTTTGGCATCTCAGGCACTTGAAAAACATTATTTTGGTTAAAAAATAAGCAACAAGCTAGTCAAAACAGAAATGAAACAAAAAAGACAGCAACATAAACACTTTATATGAAGAGCCACCTCCAAAAAGAACAGAAAACAGTAATGATCGAGTAAAGCATCTGAAAAATACTGTGGATTACAAATCAGAGGATGTCTGCTAACATAAAGAGATGATGTATACCTTTTGCTGGAGGAGCTTCTTTTTTCTTCAGAATAGGTATTTTTTCCTCTGGAACAGGCTTCTTGGGAACCTCAGGCACTTGAAAGATACCATTAATGGTTTAGGTATTTACTTCTAAAGCACCAGGAACATAAATTGTAAACAAACATCACAAGTACATACTCAAAACATATGGCCATAATTTAACATGTTTTAAACATTAAGACAAAATAAAATAGCAAACAGGTTATATTAACTGCTATTATGTCCATTCTCCATGCATGGATAGTAAGACTGTCAATCAAAGTGTTTTTAATGTCAAGGGCTTATTTGCTGATCAAAAGGTTAAGAC
Organism: Tringa tobata; assembly: GCA_033628505.1. NCBI lineage: Eukaryota > Metazoa > Chordata > Aves > Charadriiformes > Scolopacidae > Tringa > Tringa tobata. The sequence continues at coordinate 3,467,325 of JAHREE010000531.1, read as the reverse complement.
AGAGTTTGACTGTTTACAACTGGCTATTAAAGAAGATTAAGTGCCATGATGAGGAAACTTGCAAAAATACAACATTTTTTCTTCCTCCAATTTTTGGATACTTATTACAAATGTTGTAATAACTATTTTAATTGTTGCCTTAGGATTTTAGTGGTTTTACTATTTCTTTACTCCTTATTTTCCCTAGAGCTATGATCCTAATGCTTCTCGGGCATGTAATAGGTTGCATCTGATCATGTTGAATAAGCCAATTGTGTATATTTATTGAATAAATATTGCTGATTACATTTTCTTCCTTAGCAATTTCCAAGTGCTTTCTACATGTAAAAAGCAAGCACATCAAGTTTATGAATTGATTTACTTCAAACACAGAACTGTGGACACATTATAAGTAGCCAGGAGTTTATAACACAATTTGTTGGGTAATGGCAATGTTTATGAGTGGTTTACTTAGATGAAAAAAATAAAATCTGAAGAAAGTTTGGAGCACCTATGAATTAAACTTAATTACTATGATAGGGTCAAAGGAGATTTTAGCTGACTCTAATCTTCCTGTTCAGGATTAACTTGGCTTTTGCAGTGTACAGCCTGGACTTTTCTTTACTAGGAAAAATGTGCTAATAAAGACGTCAAAATTCTAGTGCAAATAACGTTAAGTATAGTTTTGGCATTGATTAATTAGTCAAAAGAAATTCTGAACTTCTTTTTGGGAAGAGACACTATGGAGTGATTTGAATCAGGACTGGAAAATATACATTTTTAAGGACTCTTAGATGATTATGTAATTTTTGAAAAATGGATATAGTTAGTTTATATCTTTATATTACAATGTAGAAAGGCTTTATTATCACGATCTTGGTGTGACTTAGTTGTCCTCTCTAAATAGTGAATGGTATGTTCATCCTGTACCAACAATGTTGAAAATTTGCACCAGTAACATAAAAATTATTCCTAAGGAAAACAACTTAACCTAAAAGTATTTACATGTGGTAATTTAATAGAACATTTATATATCTTTGCTTTCCATAAAAATATATTATTCTCTTATTTTCAAGTACCCTACCTATTTTCTAGATAAGCAATTTGTCTGTGATTGCAAAATTCTCATAAATATTTTGAAGTATTTCAAGCACAGTCTGATAGCAAAATCATCCAGATGAGGATGAAATAAAGTTCAGTTAAATTTTCTTAATGGGTTATACAGACTTCATTTGAAAGAGGAATGAACATGTATGACAGGGAACATTTAAATATGAAGAGGCAGTAGTAAAGAATAGACATACAGCCATTGCACGTTTTCTACAATATATACTAATCATTAAACATCTTGAAAAAAGGCACACTGTAAAGCACACTGGAACATATTAAAACAAAGCATTGGTACATTAACAGAATGAAAATATACAACTTTTTCTCACACAGATCCTAAAATTAAAGTATACCTCTAACTAATGGAGCCTTCTCTTCATACTGGGGAACTTCTGATTCCTCCTCCTCGTATTCAGGAACTTCCTCTTCATAGTAAGCAGCTTCTTCTTCATAATGGGTGACTTCTTCCTCTTCATATTGAGGAACTTCTTCATACTGAGAAACTTGCTCCTCATAGTGACTAACTTCTTCATAACGGTGGACTTCCTCCTTGTAATGGATTACTTCCTTCTCATATCTGGTGGCTTCTGCCTCTTCATATTTTGGAATCTCTTCTTCCTCTTCATACTGAGGCACTTCAACATATACTTTTTCTTTTCGGACAACTGTCTTGCGTACTTCAGGCACTTAAAAAGATATCAATTAAAAGAATCTTAAAATTTATTACATATATCTTACTAATAATAAGGATCACAAGGCATTGCCAAATAAGAATTTAATCAGAGGAAGAACATTCCATAGAAAACAAATCAATATTCACTGTACATGGAACACACAAGACACAAAAAACATCTATACTGTGTTTTAATACAATGTCCAATATACCTTTGGCTGGTGATCTTGCCATTTTTTTTGGAGGATAAATTGGTACTCTTTCTTCAATGATAGCCCTCTCTGGTACATCAGGCACTTAAAAGATACAGTACATTTATATTTAAGTAATTTTGAAGCTGTTGTTTAAAAGCAAAAATATTCTTGGCAAGAAACACAAAAAGATATCTTACAAATACAAGGCTGATATGTAAAAGATAAGTGTGCTTATTGATACTGGACATGTAATTATGGAAGCCATTAGGCTACTATTGAATTAAGTAACAATGAACATTTCAAGATCCCAATAGAAACAACTGATATGATTCCTGCTTTATCCCCTGCTGTCAGCAGTGAAGTTAAGCTTGATAGCTGGTGGAACTCAAAATCCAAATTCAACCAATTACAAAATCACTAAATCCCACTATCCTCTGGCAGCTCCTCTCTACTGCAGTGACACTTTGCACTAGCTAAGTAATAGATAAAGAGTCCTCAATCACTGGTAACAAAAGATTTGCATAGGAAACACTAGATGAAGATGAGGGAGCACATAGAGAAAAACATGAGGGACTGACAACAGATAAGAGCTCTGGTCTAATTAAAGGCAAGAGAATTAATTGGTCAGTGAGGAAGGTATTTTTCCTCTTCTTTTGATTGCTTTACAAAGTGGCTTGTTAGTTCAAGGATGGCAAGGAGCCTTTCCCTACAAGAGTAGGAAAATTTCCAAAAGATTGAGGTGTGAATATGTTCAGTTTTTAAGATTTATTCAGGAAAGAATGCATGCTATGTTTAAGCAGTATATTCTCTTTTTCAGAACCTCAATGCATGGGTCTTGTCTTCTGAGGCAGATGTCTTGGGAAATTTTTGACCAACATAACTGGAAACTGCACAGAAACCCTAGCATTTTAGTGTCTGGGAGACTACTAGACTTGCCAAGTAAGAGAATAACTTTGGCATTTTCTTAACAGATTGGAGATCCTTTCTGATCTTGTTAAGAGATGGAACCCATTCTGCTGTGACAGAGTTGACAATTTCTACATGCTTCCTTCCTAACAAGCTAGAGTATGCATAGATGAGTGGCTGCAACAAGTCTTGATGCTTGCTAAGTGGGTGTTACTTTTAGGGCAATGTGAAGACTGACCAGCTCTTTAAATATTTTCTGACAGAGCCCTGATTGATATTTGATTGTGAGTGCCGGGTACATATGCATTTGAAATCTTAAACTAAAACTGGAAACTTTGGTTTTGATAACAAAATCGACATTATGCATGAGTGTCCTTGCCAGGAAGCTCAGGTTCCTTTGGATTCCTTTGTCCTAGCTTCAACACCTCTATTTGGTATCCCATGGTAGAACTGTTGCATTTAATGTCCTCTGCTTTGACCCTTTTTTTCCAGACCAGCTGGTATGTTACTCCTATCTTACAGAAAGCCAGTCAAAGATCCTCTGCCATCCTCCTCCTACTACTCATGATCTACCTGTCCCCACATGATTCTCCAACAGAGAGACTAAATAGATTATTTAACTTCACTCCAATGTGATTGTATTAATCTTTCATGATATGACTATGATAATGCTGTTTATCAAAAGCAGCAGATCTGAAAGCAGTAAGTATGAGGCATCTTGTGTCTCATTTTTTCACAAATCAATAAATTGTCTCCAAAAGTGATAGACCAATGAATTTTCTTTCAAAGTTGTGGGCTTTATTCAAAGCCCTTGAACTCGCAGAACCAATATCTGGGATTGTGCTAAGTATCTCAGCCAGGCAGGTAACAGCAGGGGTAAAGATTTTTTCTTTGATCTTCAGATTTATGTTGGGAATTGCTGTCACAGACCAGGAAAGCACAGGCTTTCTTTTCAGAAGAGGAAAGCATGTTAATATAAATGAAGGAAAAGGCTGCCTTGTTTCCCCTTAAAGGTCGAACAGGTGACAAGATTTGCAAAGGAGGACCTAGTGAAATGGTTGGGCTTCCGCTATGAAAACAGCAGTAAGCCAGGAGGAAAGATTTAAGCCTTTTGGGAGAATGGAATATTGTCCTGTGGTATTCTACAAGCGTCACTTTCAGGATAAACTGGCAAACTGCACAGGACATGAAATTGTGTTTTGTTAGGCTTTTTGTTTGGTTGGTTGGTTTTTTTTTAAGTAGATGTTAAAATGTAAATTTGGACATAGAATATTTTGGTCCATTCATACCTGTGTATGAAATCTCTTTTTCTGTGTGAAGAGAAATGGATACTTCTTCTGACATAGCCCAGTGTTCTTCTGTTGGTACTTCAAAGACAGAGTCTCACATTAATATTTTTTTCTGGTGCAATATCATGTACAATAACAAATATCACATTTGGGGTTTACTAGACAACTAGTTATTAATTCTTCCTGCCCCCAGAGTAATTGGGTAAAAAACGTCTCTAGTGTTTCTCAAAGACCCAAGGCTCCTTTGGGACTATGGTGGATCACAGTGGTGGACTTGGTAGTGTTAGGTTAATAGTTGGACTCAATGATCTTAAGGGTCTTTTCCAACCTAAATGCTTCTATGATTCTAACATTAGAACTTCAAGAAAGGTGCCAGGCCAGTAGGCTGAAGTTCTGGTGGTATTGCATGAGGAGAATCTGTTCATAGATTAATCTGGAGTACCTTCTGGTGGTGGTGATACTTTTCTTTGTGAAACAGCAACGGATACTCTTTCTTCTCGGGCAATTTTCTTTGGCGCTTCTGGTTCTTTAAACATAGTAATTGTAAGAATACTATATTCTGAAAGAAATCACATACTTTCTGGCGATCATAAGAAAGAATTATGGACAAACCATTATGGGGAAATAGCACACATTTACAGAGCAAAGATGCTTCTGATAAACACAACAATCACACCAGACATAAAAACCTAAAGACATTTAAATTACAGAACATGACCAACTGAAGCTTTAATGCATAGTGCCTAGATATGCATTAAGTATTTTGAAGACTACAAGTTTGGGGGGTTCCAGGAATAAATTCCCCAGATAAATTAGACACTTTGAAACACACTGCAATTTTACTAACAGCAGAAATAAAGTTAAATATTAAAATATCAACTAAAATAACACATATAATATTAGGATAATAGACATATAGACCAAAACACATCAAAAAGCAAACACCGTATTCACATATCATGAAGGAAGATGGAATCATTGAGATGAAAGTAAGACCTAAATAGTTTTCCTCTAGGCTCTTCAGAAATGTAATTAAAGCACAAAATACCACACATACAGGATACATAACAAAATCCCTTTTCAAACATAAGAAAATCACAGAAACAGAGGACATACTCGTAAGTTTGACTGAACATTGACAATGTTATAAAGAATTGTTAGGGTTTTTTTCTAAATGGTTCATATTTATTTAACTTCTTCATTGCATAAATGTCTTCACTCAGCTTTCCAAAGCTCTTAAGCAGCTAGAGTAATCGATGAAGTTAAATAGTGACTAGAAAATTAAAGGAATGCAAGTGCATGACAGCTCTGCGTCACCTTCTGCATTCCTTTGCAGGGGAGAAGAGAAAGGTTCTTTTCATTTATAATCAAGTCAGGAGAGAATGGGATTTGATTAATGAGGCAGATGGTGAGTATAGTGCACACAGACATCTGACATTTACAAGCCTTCTCTACTTTCAGAAGAACTTGTATACCTTTAGCTGGTGGAGCTGCCACTTTCCGTGAAATTGGAACAGATACTTTCTCTTCTGGCACAGGCTTCTTGGGAACTGCTGGCATATTAGTTTGGGTTTTTTTAAGAAAGAGTTTATTTTAAAAGATTTTGAATTAATCACAGTTTACAAACATAATCAGATGACAGAGCACAAACACAGACATTTCTTCAAGACAAATAAAAAAAAAGACAGCAAACACAGAACATTACAGCTTGTCTTAGACAACTAGACATAATAAATATAAATCAGTATTCTGAAATAAGACTTTTCTCGTGTAGCTTTGAAAAATTATATACCTCTTTTTGGTGGAGCCTCCTCTTTTTTAGCAACTGCAACTTTTTCTTCTGTAATAATTTTCCTGTGCACTGCAGTCACTTAAAAATAATAAGCGTAGGAATATTTAATTGCAATATTTGAAATGCAGACATACATAAATTTCTTCTACTTAATCTGATTGTTTTAAAAAGAATATGCTAAGCAAACTTCAACAGCAACAAAAATGAGACACTGCAGAAGAATGTACTTTACAGCTTTAGCACAAAGATGAGTAACTAGTCAAAAGAAGAGGAGATCCAGACAGAAGTTACAGATAGTAATAAACAAAAATTTATATAAGCAAAATGCCTCAATGCAAAAAGTGCAAGGCCAAACAAAAAATCGCCATGATAATAACATTTTAATTCTTTTTACCTTTGGTTGATGGAGGTTCTTCAACTTCTATCTCAAGAGTGGACACCTGTTCTTCTGCAGGTTCTTAAAATAAGATTATGCAACTTTAGAAAATTTGATTGATTTCACCAACAGGCATAAGATAAAAGATGAAATAACACATAAATCTCAACACGATGACACAGGCCATAGGCCACATTGTAAACAAATGGACATATGTACATGTTTAATATTGAAGAAATTTGATACATGAGATATATTTTTTTATCAACATGCATATATGTCAAAGATGGAATGCAGCGAAAAAAGCATTTTTTTGCAACAGGAACAAACCACTGATATACCTCTTGCTGGTGGAGCCTCCATTTTTTTAGGCACAGGGACAAGTACTTTCTCTTTAGGAGCTGCTTTCTTATGAACTTCAGGAACTTTAGAAAAATTAGTAAGATGAGAAGAAAGATAAGAAAAAATATTAAGGTATAATATTTGCAATTGTCTACTATATCACAATGTGTTTTACTGAGTTAACACAAACAATAATTTTCATAGTACAAGATGGAATGTCAGACAACCATTCATCAGTGGAAGCAGACGCTACCCATGTCAACACTTATAGACAACACAGTAAGACAAACATTATCCTCTTGAAGATATATCACCCAGATGAAGACTTGGATTATACCTTTAACTCCTGGAGCTTCCATAGGGGTAGATGGAACTTTTTGTTCAGGGACAACTCTCCTATGCTTCTCAGGCACTTTAAAAGATTACAATATATAGTTTTACAAAGAGGAGTAGTATAACATGCACACATTTCCTCAATACAAAAAAAACCAAACCACGAATGCAGATAAACATATAGTGGCAACATAACACTCAGAATGGTGAAAAAACAAATATTTTGTAATGAACAGAATGTATACCTTTACGGGGTGGGGCTTCCTCTCTTTTAGGAACAGTTACCCTCTCCTCTATGTAGTAAGACTCTTCTTCAGTCACTTAAAAAGAGTAAAATGAAAAAATACTTGAGTTTAAGTATTTGATGTCTATTATGATGCCTTTATGGCCCTGGTAAGCCACAAAATGTTTGTAAGACAAGAATAAGAAGTGTGCTTTACTAACAGACACTTCTGGTATTACAAAATCATAGAATGGTTTGTGTTGGAAGGGACCTTGAAGATTATTGAGTTCCAATCCCCTTGCCATGGGCAGGGACACCTCCCACTAGACCAGGTTGCTCAAAGCCCCGTCCAGCCTGGTCTTGAATATTTCCAGTGAAGGATCATCCACAACTTCTCTGGGCAGCCTGTTCCAGTACCTCACCACCCTCACAGGAAAGAATTTCTTCTTAATATCTAATCTTAATTTCCCCTCTTTCAGTTTAAAACCATTAGCCCTCATCCTATGGCTCCACTCCCTGATAAAGAGTCCCTCCCCGTCTCTCCTGTAGGCCCCCTTCAGATACTGGAAGGCTGCTATAAGGTCTCCCTGGAGCTTTCTCTTCTCCAGGCTGAACAACCCCAGCTCTCTCAGCCTGCTCCCTCTGAAACCAATGGAAAAATCCAAGCAATTTAAATGGAACTGAGACTGAGCTTTCATCTTATATTTCTGTGTAATTTGAAAATGCTTAGCATTTGAAGTACTTGATCAGCACTTTCCATTCCTCTGTCCAGTACTTCACTAATGTTGGAATTCATTCACTTTGAGAAAGTCAAGTACCAAGAAAATTCCTTGACTAAAAGCATCCCTTGAAAATACTTTTTACGATGTCACTTATAATAGAAATTGAGTCAATCAGTGTATGTTGCCATCCTTCACAGCATTATCTTACCACCAATAAATTTACAGGTGGAAACAATTTAGTTATTTTACAATGAAATAGTGTGAGCAAACAGAGTGCACTGTGATATTCTGAAGGACCTGGTGGAAGAGGAACTTCCAACAGAGAATTTTTGGAAAAAAAAAAAAAAAAGAGCTGATAATTCTCAGCCTCCAAGGGATACCTCATTATTTTCACTGTATCAAAACAGGATTAACTACTACACTTTTCAAATAGAAATTGTAGACATTCTTATCATTAAAGCTTATAAGATACGAAACATATTTATATAGTAGTAATGTTTTCTTTATCAATAGAGTCGATATTAATCCACACTATTTTTGGTACAAAACAAAAATTACTTTTTTGCTTTTGCCTAGGGTCCTGGTTTCAGGTGGGATAGAGTTAATTTGTTTTCTAGTAGCTGCTCTGTTTTGGATTTAGTATGAGAATAATGCTGATAACACATATTGCTTTAGTTGTTGCTAAGTGATGTTTTCATTAGTCAAGGATTTTTTCAGTTTCCCATAGAAGCTGAGAGGGAGCATAGGCAGGACAAGCTGGCCAAAGGAACATTCCATACCATAGACGTCATGCTCAGTATATAAATGGGGGCTGGCCTGGGGGCAGTAATTTGCAGTCACTGCTCAGGATGGGCTGGGCTGGGCAATAGATCATCAGGTGGTGAGAGCCACTTGGTGGTGTTTATTTTGTATATTCTTTTATAGTTTTTTTTTCTTCTCCCATTACTGTTCTATTAAATTGTCTTTATCTCAACTCATGTGGTTTCCCCCCTCTCTCCTTTTCTCCGTCTTCTCCTTACTCGAGGAACAAGGAGTGAGTGAGCGGTTGTGTGTTCTAGGTGCTGGCTGGAGTTAAACCATGACACCTAGTATTCCTGAATTGTGGTCATACCTTCAGAAATCTCTTCTCTGTGAATGGAAATAGACAATTCCTCCATTTCTTCTTCAGCCCATTCTTCAACTGTTGGTTCTTTAAAGAAAATTATTAGTTTTAATATTTTTGATGAAGGGATAGATGTATAGAAGGAGGGAGGGATCGATGGATGGAGAAGATGAAGACCATTTCTTACAAGTTCTCTATGACAATGACAGATATGCATACAATACAGAAAGTGCTGTGCACAGACATGTGTATGATTTGCTCTACATGATGTACTTTATTCATGTCCCATGTACCCTATTGTGTGCTTCTGTATCGCTCAAATATCTTTCACTGGTTAACTGTCAGTCCCTCAAAATATCTCAGGTCCCCAAACTTCCTCAACCCAACTGCTAAGCAGGGGGAAAACAACAGTCAAAGATTTAGAGGTTACTCCTTGATCCAACTACATGAAAGTGAGGAGGACAGTAACAAGATGAGAAGGGTAGGTCAAGAATTAAGGAAAGTCTGGCATATACACATCCTCAAATGTGACTGGAAAGGAAAATAATTTGTTCTGGGGTAAAAGATTAATTTACAGGAGACAAACAGAAATTAACGCTTCATGTATCTGTATGAAAATACATTTGCATGTACATATTTCAGATAGATAACTTCCATATCTGCTTTAAAAAACTCATTTATGCTTTTTAATAGAATATGTAAATTTTCTTGAGTGGCTAGTTATTAATGGGATATAAACAGTCAAAATGTTGATTTAAGCTATCTTGAAGCAGATGTTTTGTAAAATTATACTAACTTAAAGTGATCAATCTCAACCTTCCCTGAGTACGAGAATGTGAACTAGAAGACCTGATGAGAAGCTGACACCACAGAGTGAAATAGTATTGCTATCTGCTGGGCTACAGAGACCTTTGCAGGTAGTGTGACAAAATGGATGGTTACAGTGTTAATTAGCAGAGTCTAATCTCAACCCTATACATCCAAATTTCTTACTATGATTTCATGAAAGCCTGATTTGAAGATCATTGTACTCAGTGGTAGAGTTTCCATTCATGTCAATGAGGTGGGATCCTGGTATTCAAGACTGAAATGGTAAATGACAGCCAGGAGGCTCTTAGCTGCCTGGAATTCTGTTAAATATTCAAAACAAGACTCATACAAGATAACTAACACAAAATTCTTGTGTATTTTGATCTTGGTCTTAGAACAACAGACTTACAGGCAAAGCACAAGTTTCTCACTATTGTCTGCTTATAGTGTACCTTCAGGGGATGGGATTTCCTCTGGAATGGCAACAGATATTTTTTCTTCTGTAATAAGTACTCTTTCTTCAAAAGTGGCTTTCTTCTGCGCTTCAGGCACTTTGACAGATAATAATATTAAATGTATACTTTTCTAATTCCATTGTGAAAGCAGTTTTGCAAAATGCTAAATCTATGCTTGTAAAGAATTGCTTAAGAGTACTGAGCACATAACACAGAACAGAGATTCAATATGTAGAAATAATATTGTATAAGTACTGCACAACACAAAGTAATGATTCATTGTCACTAAATCAGAACACCAGAATTCACAGTGGAAGCACAAACCAAGGACTGATACAATATAGACCACACAAACAGAAGCTGAGCAATAGTATATTCTTTGATTCTACTGGAAAGCATACCTTTAGCTGCAGGAGGCTCAACTTTTTTAGGAGCAGCAGGAGATACTTTTTCTTTAGGGATAGGTTTCTTAGGAACTGCAGGCACTTAAAAAAAAGTATTTAGTTTTAGGACCTGTAATGTGCAAAACTGACAAAAGCATCATGTAACAGAAATGTATCATTCAAAAAGATTACACATGGGCCTATTCTGCTTACAAAACACAACAGCTGAGCAAGCTGAGACAAATGCAATGTACTAAAGACTACAATAAATGATATGACAGTGAACAATATTGTACCTTTTGCAGGTGGAGCTTCTTCTACTTTAGGAACATGTGGTATTTTTTCTTCTGGAACTGGTTTCTTAAGTACTTCTGGCACTTCAGAGATATGAATTATAATAATATTAAGTAACTAAAATTATAGGTGTTTTAAGGCTACATTTATAGCACAGTTATCCACAAAACTGACACAGAAGATACGTAGCTAGTGCTAATGAAGTACAACTAAAACCAGATTCACTTAACAACCCAACACTAGACACAGAGAAGATGCTTAAGATAACAAGAAAAGAAGTTTATTTATTTATGTGTACCTTTAGGTGATGGGGCTTCCTCTCTTTTTGGAACAGCAATTTTTTTCTCTGGGGGAGCTCTCTTAGGCACTTCTGGCACTTAAAAAAGATAAAACGTAAGATTTTTCAAAGATTTATTGGAGTATTACAGAATTTCATTAATCCATTTATAAGAATATCAAGACACAACACATAACACATTCATAGACTTAACATGGAAAAATATGAGACAAGAGCAATACATTTTGGGGGAAAAAAAGTTCAAACCAGACTCTGGAAGTCTCTCAAGTGCTTTAAGACTGATTTCTTAACTTAAGAAAGAGGTGCTCAAGTATGTTACTTGGCCTTAAAAACTGTTATATATGCACAGAGAACGATACATTAAAAAAAATAAATCAATGTCTAACACAAATATGTTTACACACAGGCTAACAACAACCACAAAAACTCCATCACTAAGAATACCTTTGGCATGTGGAGGTTCTTCTTTGGGAAGTACTTTTTCTTCAGGCACAGGTTTTTTAGGCAATTCAGGAACTTAAAAGGTATTAAAATTTGTTTAAGTAATCTTTCTAAGGCTTTTCAGTTTGTCTTAGATGAGAACAGACATACAGCATAAAACACAAAGACTATATTTATCATACGCTTATATTGAGAAGCGAATAGTAGTTAGAAAAACAGCAGAATAGTACAGGATGGTTAAAGTCCAAATTCAAAAGATGCTGTACCTTTTGCTGGGGGAGGCACCTCCTTTTTAGCAACAGCAACTTTCTTTTCTGGAACAGGTTTCTTGGGGACTTCAGGAACTTTGGAAAACATCGTCAAAGTGAGAAAGCTTTAGTTTTTGGACCGCTTGTCCAGAGTTCAGTTATTCAAGATTGTTTTATAGAATATAGTGCCTGGATAAAGAGCTGAGCAACTGCAACACAATAGAATGTACAACCTTTTGGACACACAGTGGACTATATGGGAAAGACACTATGATACAGTATAAAATTCCAATGTTAACATTTCTGCACTATCACCTTTAACTGCACTCTATTGAAGTAAAACCATCCTACTCTTTTCTGCAAAGCCACACAACCTAAACACAAACAACAAGCACAAGATTGTTAGGAAAGTGAAGGGCCAAAGCTGAGAAAAGAGCAAATTGTAGGCTAAATTGTAGTCCAAATGATAAAGTGAAAGTATGGAGATAATGCAAAATCAAATAATGCATATGAAGACAATGCAAAACCAAAGCCACAGTAAATTCACAAATATGTACAAGAAAACATGAAAAAAATATAATGAAAGAAATTTTGGTTTGGTTTGTTGTTTGCGTTTTTGGTTTTTTGTTTGTTTTTTTGTTACTAAGGCAGTAGAAATACCTTTAGCTGGTGGAGCTTCTTTTTTAGGGACAGGAACGGGTTTTCTTTCTTCTGGAACATGCCTCTTTGGTATCTCAGGCACTTTAAAGAGATAGGTGGTGAAAACTTAAGAGACAGTAAAAATATCACAGTGGACTACTTTCAGTACCCTGGATAAGGAAAAGATATGCTGATTTGTCGTACAGATACATTATGCTCGTCTCAAAGAAAAGCTATTCAAAGAGTTATTTAAAGCAGTGATGAAGAATTAGATTTAGAAATTTTGATAGTGCCATAGAGAGATGGAAAGATCTCATTTCTGATATTCTATCCTTTGGTAAAGACTGGTGCGGGCAGATAATGTGAAAGTTCAGAAAAATGGAGTGCATGATGATACAAAGATTTTATTCACCTTCAACATGAGGGATCTCCAGTTCTGTAGAAATGACTTCTTCCTCTTCCTCTTGCTCCTCTTCAACTTCCCTAGGTTCTACAACAGGAATTTTAAAGATATTAAATTTTGAGATAAGAAATATCAATGTCTGTAGTAAATCTGAAAAGCTTTTAAGAAGATATTATGTGTGTTCAGTACACAAAAGTCACCAAAACACATAGGCTAATATGTAAAAAAAATTTCATCCAGAAAACCAACAGCATGTGCAACTCTCACAACAAGTTTTCATTAACTATAGATTCAAATTGTTTAAAAAATCTTAAACATTGATTAGCCTCTTATTCTTAATCCATCTACCTTCAATTGGGTAAACAGCTTCAAAGAATCTTTCTTCAACTGTTTTCTCATGCTCTGTTGGCTCTTCAAAGAAAAGCATTTAAACAATGTTAAGATGAAATAGTTGAAATGTTGATGCCTATGAATCTAATGAAAACTGAGGCTACATAACACAATGAACAAAAAGAAGCAATACATGTTGAAAGACGTATGATGTGTCTAAATATGTATTTTACCATACATAAAAACAGATTATAAGGCAATCTAGTAGGATTAGAATATTGTTTTGGTTTGGGTGCACAGAGTTTTTAGTTTTGTACATACCTGTGACATATGAATATTCTTCTTCTCTGTGGACAGAAACCGACATCTTTTCTTCTGAAACAGTCCATGTTTCTACTGTCGGTACTTTAAAGATAGGATTTTGGTTTAGTATTTTATATTCTAGATCCACATTAGTGGTAGTCAGCATGTAAGTTTTTATCAAATCTGTATCTATATTGCACATTTATGTCTTAAACATATTTAGACAGTCAGTATTCATATTCTGAAATACTGAACACAGAACAAGCATACAAGTATAATATTTAGTATCTGTTAAAGACTAAAGACACAGACACCTTTAACCCAAAAATTTAAAATAAATGCATGCACAGGCTTTTGGAAATGGTTTATCAGAAGAAATACAAAAGTGGTTCTTCAAAGAAATTTTGGGGCACTGGGCCATTATTATGTAAGCATAGGCCAGCAGGCAGAATAGATGAAGAAAAAGCTAAATCACACTGCAATATCCCATATGCTGTTTAAACAAGAATCAAAAAGCTAGCCACAAACGTTTTAAAAACAGACTTTATGAAAGTACACATACTAAATAAACACTGACAGTAGTCACAGCATGACTACTGCAATAGGTCCAGGTGCATACACACAGGCCTACATAGTCACAAGAAGCACAAGAACATACAGGGTGCTGGAAGAAAATGGAAACTGCAATGGAAAGATGCTGATCTGTACCTTCCTTTTTCATAACTTTTTCTTCAACAATCATTGGTGTAGGTTTTGGAGGTAGAACTTTCTTGGTAACTGTTGGCATTAAAATTTTGTTAGTCATAAGTTAGCAAAGAGATCAAAATAGGTCTACAGCTATGTAGCAATGAAATTGAAAAAAACAACAAAGACAAACATAATCTAACTTCGTAGCTAAATCAGGCTCCTTGGAATCATGCTAAGCAATAGAAGGAATGTGTTTGCTTCCTTTTATTGATACCTTCTAAAGGGTCTGGGTAACTCAGGGCATTTAGTACACAGGTCATATGCTGACATATACTGAATTGCAGCCAACAGGCTCCTGCTGCAGAATGGGAAATGCTGTACAAAAGGAGGTGGTTGGCAAGAAATTAAGGACACATCTTTATTTCATACCCAAACAATTAGCTAAGACATCCTGGTAGACAGGTCAAGATAGAAATCTGAGGAAGATGGGGATTTTACACCTTCAGCTTAGAATGAAACATACAGTTTCACCCAGTGGAATTTTATACTCACTTCCTTTCTTAAAGCATTGGTAGCTAGTATCTGCATGTAATATTTTCCCCTAAAAAAAGCTTTTCATCTTCTTTTTATACATTTCAGCAGAAGCTTATATTAGATATTTCAAAGACTGAAAAATTTATCCGACCAATGTTAAATGAAGACAAAGCATATGCAGATCAGCTAAGTAACATTAGCCGTTACTTTCATGTAAAGGTGACATTAAGGTAATTAAACAGTAGTTACCCTCAGCCCGTTTGACTTTTTCTTCTGCAACCCTCTGAGTGGTTATCTCCACTTTTTCATCGACAGGTTTCTTGACAACTGTAAGGGATTCAGATATATTTATTGTTTAAATAATCTCACAAATTATTTTCTGGACACAAACCAGGTAGAACTGGCTTTCTTCTTGTTTAGTATGTTATAACCTTTGTGCATCTTGTACATTGTTCAGTGCATTGTTCAGTGGTGGTGAAGGGACCTGTGAGACAGGTGATCAGGCCCACCCTTCCCTGAGAGATATGCAGTGATCTGAATGAAGGACACTTCTCAGAAGTGTAGCGTTCACTGGCTCAAAAGCACCTCCCATGCCCAAGACTAATATACAGGGAGAAGGAAAGATAACTGAAGCTCAGTTTGATTTTGCCAGCAATTCTTGGTTTGCTTCAACCACCATTGCCACTATTGTCTCTCTGCTTGAAAATATAAAGTGGGAGAAGAGGATGGGTTTCCATGACCCTTGCTCATGTCACTGTCCAACATAAAGAGAATTCTCTCCTTTTCAAGGAAATGTGAATAACTACCACAGTTCAGCTTGAAGGAGATGCATGAGAGATCTTAATCTGCATGGTCCTTTTAGTTTTGCAGCAAAGTCATACCTTTATGAACTGTTACTTCTTTCTTTTCCTTCTTTTCAGCTATAATTGCTGGTTGTTTTTGCTCAGGTACAGGCTTCTTAGGAACTTCAACCACTTTAAAAACAATAACATTGCTTAATGACGAAAAATGCATTATCAAAATGCTCGATACACACAAAAGTTATTAGTTAGCATTATAAGCTTATGAAGTTGAAAAACACACAGAGGGTTTTGGAGATCCAATTGTTGCAATAAAATTTTCTGCTTATTTCCAGGTTTGATGGTTTCTCTTTAGAGCCAAATTCTCTTCCTGGAGGTAGACATGTTACTACTACCCAAGAGAGTTAAAACATGCAAACAGGTGCAAAATACGGCTATTAACAACAAAAAATTAATGTATGAGACTTTTAACCTAAATCTAGAATACATGAAAATGACAGGAGAAATATTCAAAACTACTAAAAATGACACATATCCTTACAAATTACTAACTTGTAGTAGGTTTCAAAGGTGTCCCAAACTGCAGTCCATTGGCAACCAAATCACAGAGTATCCATTTCTATCTACATCTATAACTTACCATACTAGATCCCTTGTCTTATCATCAAGTGCCACTTAAAACTTGGCAGCATATTAAGATTCAAGTTATTGTAACAGAAAACAAAATCAAAAAAATGCCATCTGGCTCAAAATTTATGGGCCTAAATAGTAAAAATGAGAAGAGAGAAGAAACAAATTGGTTTGATAATTAAAATACCTTCTTCATGAATGACTCGTTTTTCTTCATAAGTCACTTCTCTTTTCTCATAAGCTTCTTCCCATTCCTCTTCCCCTTCATCATAGTCTTTTTCCTTAACATAATAGTCATGGTCTTCTCCATAATCTTCTTCCCATTCTTCATAAGTTTCTTTGGGCATTTCATATATTTCCTTCTTTTCTTCATGAATCTCTTCTCTCCTTGCTATGGATGTTATTTCAATCTCTTTGGGCTTCTCTGGCAGCACCTCAGGAACTTTTAAAAAGTAATAAATTGATTAGTCATATAAAAATCTGGAATCTGCAATGTTCACAGTTAATTAAATTATTTCACCCTCAAAGTCTGTTTAAAGACGTGACTATTTTTTAAGCAGTTCAAATCAGCTTGGATTTTAAATGGGTATGTTTTTAACATAAAGACAAAAATCAAATAGATTTCATTGATTTATGGTAATTTGAAATAAGTGCCTGGTTTCCACATAATAATTTTAGTATTTTAAAAAAAGTTTTTTCTTAAAAAAAAAAGTTACCTTTAGGTGGTTGGACTTCTTCAGGACCTTTTTTAACCACCTTTTTGGAAACTTTCTTTACTGGAACCTTTTTTTCTGCTTAAAGACAATATATTTTAAAATTTAAATTAAAAAAAAAAACCCAACCAAGAGTCATAGTGAAACACATACACACTGTCCAAATACTTTAGGTATTCTTACCTGGCTTTTTCTCCTCTGGTGGTGGAACAAGAGGCAGAAGAATAGGAATAGGGGCAGCTTGTAGGAAAAATGAAACATTTAGAATAAAACGTGAGTACGATGTTTTCTTGTAAATTAAGAAAAATTGTAGTGCAGTTGGAAAATAGATTAAATGATTTTATTGTAGCTGCAGAATAAAAGCAAATACGGTGCTCATTCTGACAGTTTACTGTAGCTGGAAGAATACATTTTGAGTGGCAATTCCCAGTCTACCTTTATTTGAACTGTGAACCTTCTCAGCTTTATTTTATTTACTGCCATCACTCTCCTGTCTTTGCTGATAGTAATTCATCTAAATATCAAATCTTTCCCATCCTACTGCTACTTCAAGCCTTGACCATATTATCCTAGAAATGAAACCAAGAAGACTGAACTTCTGAGGTTCATCATAAACTATTGAAAGTAACAAAAATATACATAATGTTTGTGGACTGTAGTCCAATACCAGAGCTTGGGAAGAGACTATTTTCAATAAACATGCAATCCATTTTATAGCTTTAAAAGAATATTTGTATTTTATTTTTCCTATTTTTTTTCCCCAGATGGTAGTATTTCAGACAGCTTGTTTAAAAGATATTTCTTTGGAGAAAAGAAGAAAAGCTGAAAATAAAGAATGATCAGAAGAAGAAAATGGAAATAAAAGGAAGACGGAATGGATAAGAGAGAGATAGGAAAACCGGATGGAAAGAACAAACTCTTTTTAAGAGAAAAGACTTCTTTCCTACTACTGCCTGTCTATGTTTTTCACCTTCCACACAGCAAAACAAGCCTATCCAATCCAAGCCTTGCTCATATCATATTTGTATAGAGACAATTAACCACATTTTATCACTGAACTGCCTGAGATCTTTCTCTGAAGTTCCCACCAGCCTGGTACCTCAGTGCAGATATAAAATGCACTATGGAACAAGTATGGTTTTATTACCCTACCTTCAGCTGGTTTTTGAGGTGGAACTGCAACCTTGGCATCAGGAACATCTAGAAAATCAAGATGTTTAATTGACTTTAAAAGGTAGATTTGAATATGATGTCCCCCAAAATAGTAGTTTATGGTGCTTTAATCTTTCTGTTCTAGCATACAAACGCTGTAACTTGCTCCTCAAGAAATAAGCTACTCGACCATAGATAACTAATCACATTAATCTTTCAGTCTGGCCAAACTCTACACTGTTTCATTTTATTTCTAAATAATTCTTGCATTATTTTGGAGCAGGCTCTTAAAAACATTCAGAGAAGAACGTCTTTATGTATCATAAGGAGATGATTGCTACCCACTTTGCCTCCTTGGTTATTTCTTTTCAGTTGTGCAGACATTGAATCGGTTCATTGGTACCTCTTAATTGTTGTACTCCTCAGTCATTTAAATAAAAATAAACTTTTCTGTTTTAGAGAATGTGGCTTCCCATATTGTACAAACTAGGACCCAAGACACATTAATAGAACTGATTTTGGGGTTACCACAGTATTCACTACTGCTACTTATGAGAATAAATACCTCCTCATATCTATGGATGAGAACTAATTTTTCAGTCAGATTTGACTTACTATAAACAGGAAAAAAAGATTTGAATATAAAAAATAAAGCAGAGCAATGCACCAAATCTGTGACAGAGTATAGACAAGATCTTGTGCCAGTCTTGCTCACGGTCTTTACCTGGTGGCTTCAATTCCAGTTTAATTTCTGCAAAAGAATATTAGATTTCTTTTAGGACTATTTATTTTTCCAGGATCATGTTTCAAACTCACAAATTTGCAGATGGCTATGATCAAAAATTTGCTTAGCAAATTTGCTAACCTTTGGTTACCAGATAGAGCTCTGCAGTGCTTCTTGCTTCTCCTCTTGGTTCAAGGCGAGCAATTACAGAGTATACACCTGCAATAGCCAAGAATGTTGAAATTTATATGCCTTTATCATTAAAAACACAGACAACAAAATCAGATAAAAGAATGGCATGAGCACAAGCATTCCATGCATTTTTACCTTCATCTTCTGCAGTGACATTGTGAATAGTCATATAATGACAGCGACCTTCACTTCTGAAGCTGTACTTGGGACTTTCTGTCAGTTCAGTGGGGCCTTTATACCATGTCACAACTGCATCATCAAAAGATACCTCGCACTCAAAAGTTGCAGACTGGTGTTCACTCACTACAATGTTCTGTATGCTCTTTGTGAACTGAATTGGTTCCGCTGTGTTTAGAAACAAAAAAATATATCAATTGTTATACACCACCAGGCCATTTAGCTTATCTAATTCTTGTACTGTATTGTTTTCATAATAATAGCTACATCATCATAAGAGATAATAACAAAAGGTCTTGAAAAAGTAGAGTAAGAGAAAGGGATTCCATCTTCTGTGAAGTTTTCTATGTAAGAATGAAGATCAGAAGACATAAGAGTACAATTATAACAAGATTGCTGTGCAGATAAAATTATACAAGAGAAGCCATTACAGAAATGAAAGATGAAGAATAATTAAGAAAAAGAGGAAAACCAATATAAGAGTATCAGAGAAAAAGATATAAAAGCAAGTATGACTCTGTTTGAGGGACAGGAGACATTAGTAATGATGATTTAGTTAAAAAATACTAACTTACACAAGTATGTCACATATTGTTCAAAGAGAAAGGGCAGCAAAATTTCTCATTTAGTCCAATTTCAAGTTTGAGAATATCTCTTTAAGAAATTCCTTTTATTTACATTTGTTCTGTTAATGGAACATCCAGAAATTGTTTACCACTACCTTAATAAAGAGATTCTATATCTGTTTACAAACCTTCGATGGCCAGATCTGCAGTTGTTTCTAGATTGTCAAGCTTGCAGGTATATTGTCCCTGGTCTTCTGTTCTAACATCCTTGATGATGAGTTTGTGTACTTTGTCAGAGACTTGTGTTGAATATCTCCCTCCTATCTTAATAGGTCTCCCATTTCTATACCACTGAGACTTGGCATTTGGGATAGAGAACTGACAAGACAGCGTGCATGTGTTTCCTTCCTTGAAAGTAGTGTCATGAAGATGCCGTTCAACTGCAGGTTCTATTAGCATGTTAAAACATACATTTTAGCAGACATCAGACAGCAGAATAATTAAAGTGTAAATTAATTCAAATATATACTTCAAAAGTGTACTTACCAATCACAGTTAGCCTGGCACTGGCAATGTGTGGTCCACACACTATTCTGAAATTTCCCTGATCTTCAAGTTGGCAGTTCCTGATTCTCAGTATGTGGCGATCACCTTCAATTCTAATTTCATATTTGTCACTGGAGTCCAATTTTTGGGTCCCCTTGTACCATGACAGTTTAATTTCTGGATAGTTAATTTTAATCTCACATTCAAAGATAGCATCCTCATCTGTTAAAACTGTCTGATTTTCAATGTCTTTGATCAGAGTAATAGGCTGTAAAATATTAGTTTAAATTAGTTTTAAGTTCTCTGTTATGTGTTTGAATATTTCACAAATCAGTCCAAAAATATGTTACCTCTGTCTGTGTGAGTCGTTGCTGAATAAAAGCTACAAGTTCATCAAACTCCTGATCTTCTCTTCGAGCTTTTTCTGTAAGCTCAATTTCCTGTAAAGAGGCAGGATATACTCCTACATTAAATTTTCTGTAACTGTACTGTAACTAGTGTATCTTTTCATCTTAAAAATTGGAGCCAAATTGTGAAGACAGAACAAAGTTGGCCCATTCACTCTTCTTGGGTTTAAGCATAATTAAGAACTGTCAGTAAAAGATCTAAAGAGAAACCAGAAATTCCTGCACACACAGTAACATCAGAGTGTGGACACCAAGTCTGTTCAAAGGAACTGTGCTATTCCTAACAAAGACAAAGTTGCAGTCAAACTGTCTTACCAATCTATGGCTTTCTTCTGCTTGGGTTTGCTTTAGTAACTCAAAGGCTTGCAGGAGGCCACGGAAATCTGTAATGCCATACATGCGAGCATATTTCTCATATTCTTTGGGATCTACATTTTTGAGAAGTTCCAAGATATCAATAGGTTGCTCTTCTTCTTCTTCCTTCTTTTTTGTTGGAGTGCTATTCAAATCAATGACATAAGTTAAGTATACAATGCTTCATCCCTAGAAAGCTGTTCACTGAAAAAATGGATCTGCCTAGAGCTGCCCTCTGCAGCGGAATCCTTTAGCTTACTCTATTCAAGTGCTTCTATTTTTAATACAATTATTCATATTTAATTAATGTTAAAAAATTATATCTTCATCTGAGATAGATAATAAAAAATGTTTCTTCTTTGTTGATGGCAAATTAATCTATAAAACCTTTCCATATACCTTTTTAGTTTTGCCCGGAGATCCCCTTCAACAACTTCTTTCTTTCTTTCTTCAACTTGTAGATTTACACTCCTTTCAATTTCACCATGTTGGTTAAAAGCTACACATTTGTACATGCCAGAATCCGTTTTTATTGCATCCTTTATTTCTAGTTTGGCTTCATCTCCTCTCTGCTGGATTATAATGCGACCTCCCTGGTTGAGTTGCCTCCATTTTCCCTTCATCCATTTAACATTTGGAATTGGGTCTCCTCCAACTTTTGCAATAAATGTTGCAACACTCTCTGCAGAAAGATGCAAATGAGGAAGCTAAGTCTTTCCAGCAGGACATAATCTCAAACAAAACATACAGGCAAATAGAAGACATTGTACTTTTTTGAAAAAGAGTCCTTACTTTCCATGACTTTGATACTCTGAGGCTCTGACACAAAATAAAGTTTTCCTTCCACTTCTGCTTTCTTAGCTGCTGGTGCAGCTGCTGGTTTTTCTAAAAAATAGAGTCAAACAATTGAAATAGATGGTTTGATGTAATAGTTTATGTTCATGTGTTATGGTGCTTCTGAAGGAATTGTAAAAAAAGGAATTAATTACAGAGATGGAACAAAATATTGTGCAAGAAATAAAAATGCAAAATACTCTCATATTATCTTAATTAACTTGTATGTTAATTTCCAGACTAAACTGAACAATTTGGGTTGTATTTTGCTGTTCCTTAACTTCAGTCAGGCCATTTATATTCCGCATGGATGCAAATTAATTGAGGGATGTGCAAACAAGAAGCCTCATTTTCTAAAATGGATTGGTTTTTAGTGAGGTATTCTCTTTTCTATCTATTTCTGGAAATTTCACCCTTGGAGTTACTTGCATTTTTTATCAGTGATTTGTCAGTTTTATTTTTTTTCTTTTGCAGAGTTCTTAGCCTTGTGGCTATCCATGTAGTGAAAAAGATACGATTTCTACATATTACTGAACTCTTACATGTTTTATGCAACGGTAAGACATGGAAGGCCTCATGCTTAGACAATATTTACTTTCAGCTAAAAGGTCAAAATTTCTTAGAGATGTAACAGCTCTGAAGCAATTAGCTTCTAAGGCCACACACTTAATTAGATTCCTATTGTGTTTTCCTTTAATAAATACTGTTATTCCAATCCTTTCCATAGAATATGCATATCCAAGTAATTTCACTCACTTAGCTTGCAATTTTCTTAAATTTGGCATTTAGATTTAGAAACTAAACTCTTAATCTTTTTGTTAAACATATGCTATTGATTTGACACTGATCTCCCACTGTTTATGTCACTACTTATATACAAATTATTGTTAAATACGCTGTCTTCACAATTGCACAGTTTTGCAAAGAACTAAAAGATACAAAATGTTTGCCATTAGATTATTAATATCTTTGTCCCACAGAAAATGAAGCAGGATGAAATTTTGCTTTAAATTTCTATCATATGCCTTGATTTTCTCTGTGTTACTCTACCTTTAACTGTCACTTTAGATTTGCAAGTATCAGCACCAGCTGCATTTGAAGCTTTGCACACATATTCTCCTGAATCTGATTTGGTAACTGCAGAAAGTTCCAGAAGGGCTACTCCACTAGCAAAGCTGAAGTTGCATCTGTCTGAAGCTCTTATTTCTCTCCCTGCCTTCAGCCACTGAATCCGGATTGGCTGCGATCCTTGGACATGGCAGCTGAGCTGTAGGGTATCACCTTCCTCTGCTACTGCTGGCTGAAGAGGTTGGTCAAAAACTGGAGGCTTTTGAGGTTCTGGAATATGAAAATGCTTGAGTAAATACTCAAGGAAGGAAAGTATGATTGAGAATGTAAAAGAAAAAGAGATATATGTGATTCTTAAGAAGACAATAGCAAGGAATGAAGGAGGATAAACAGAAGTCTGAGAATGTCAGTTAGTTTTAGAAAATGGAATAGATATCAAGAGAGTATGTTTTCTATACAAACATGCAGAAAATAGCATTTCTCCATGCAACAAGGACATTTGCTCATATGCGAAAAATAGTATAACAAGTAAAGCACTATTATTAGGCTACAAAACTATATAAGCACCTTGAAAGAAACAAATATGCTATTTCCTACAAGAGTATTATGATGAAGTGCCAAGCTGCCACAACACACTCTCAAGGCTGCTCAAGCTTAGATGTAATTGCACAGAAAAACTGTTATTCCATGAAAAGAGAATGATTAAAATTTCAACAGAAATGTCACATACAGATTACAATGTTCACTTTAGAGCAGTTGTAGCAAGTAGTGAAAAAGAAGCCCCTCCCTGAAAAATATTTTTTAATTTTAGTGACAAAATTAAAAGAATTTCTTGATTTTGTGGTTTAACTTGGTTTTATCTTGTCCATATCATGAAAATTCATTGCTGTTGAGGTAAGTAAAACCAGCTCATAATATAGAAGCTGTATATTTGCAGTTAACATGCAACAAAAAATAAAGTAAGAAACAAATTAAAATAAGACGTCAACTAACCTCTAATAACAACAGAAGATGTACACAACACGCTTCCTGCTTCATTGGACACTTTACAGGTATATAAACCAGCATCTGATTGTTCTATGCTCTTTATATGCAAAAGTAAGATATTGTTTTTGAAAGATATTTCACAATGTGGGCTTGAGTGAACTTCCTGATTGTTTTTATACCAAGCAACAGTCAAAGGCTGAGACCCGGATACACGGCCCTCAAGTTTAAGTTCATTCCCTTCTGTTTCTTCTACTGCTTCAGACAGCTTCTTCGTAAAAGTAGGTGGAATTTTTCGTTCTGTAAAAAAAAGAACATATTATTCAAATTCTATAAATCAAACCTTAAATAAAAAATGTAAAGAAAATGTTTCAAGAAAAAATTGAACATTGGGGAATTGATATTTGCTGTCATTTAAATAGGACTTTTTAAGCGAAAGTATGCCAAGATAAACAGCAGGTGTCTTGTTCTTAACTGTCACTGTCATAGTTGATTCTCCTACTTGAAAAAAAATAAAATCTTCTTACATTGATTTAAGCAAAAGGCATTTAAAACACCAAGATGTATGTTGAGCTCTCAAGAAAGAAAATGCCCAAAGCCTATAAAGAAACTAGGCCAAAGAAAATCTTTAATTTCTCTTTACATTGTTAGTGACTCTTAAGAAATTCATGCGTATCTCCAGACAGGTACTTTCAAGCTTTATCTCAGAAGTTTTTCTAAAATTTATCTTGCAGCAATAAGGCTACCTTCCTTTATAATTAAGGGAACAAAAATATACACACAATGTGTAATCTATTCAGTACCTTTAAGAGTCAGTTGAGCTGTGCAAGAGTCCTTTCCAACTTCATTGCTAGCATAGCATGTATACTTTCCAGAGTCTCCCCTGTCAACTCTCAAGATAGTCAAGTGGGCTGTGTTGTCTACATAGCTGATCTGGTAGTTTTTTCCTGTTCTAATCTCTTGGTTATCTTTTGCCCAAGTGACTCTAATAGGTTGTGTTCCAGAAACGTGACACTCAAAGTCAACACTTTCTCCAAGAATACCATCCACAGGTACAATTGGGATGTCAAAGAATGGAGGAGTCTTCCCTTCTGAAGAGTGAAAGAAATAAAAAGGCACCACTTTAAAAATCTTGATTTGCTTTAAACCTTGGTGAAATAAACATTATTTGTACAGTATTCAATTCATATAGGAAGCAAAAGTGAGTTTTAGTATATTTCCATTAAATATTTCATGGCCCACCGACCTGTAAGGACAAGCCTGCCACTAGAAGAAGCAGTCCCAATCACATTGGTAGCTGTGCAGGTATATTGCCCAATAAGGGTCCTATCTGTCTTCAAAATCTGGAGAGTTGCTACATTATCTATGAAGGATGTGTGAATATTGTAGTCCTCTTTCACACGTACACCATCTTTAAACCAAGATACTTCAATAGGTTCTGAACCAGCAATGCCGCAATCAAATGTAACTGGTAAGCCAGCAGTTTCATGAACATCTCTTAATTTTCGTGTAAAAGAAGGAGGCAGTTTACGGTCTGTAAGAAAACAGGTATTGTACAGTGAGAGCTTTCAGAAGTTATTCACCTATTATACTCACCAATAATCAGTGCCTAGTACAATGAAGAGTATGCTGGACTTTTGCTCATAACTTCTGATTAAAAATGTTATTCAGCATATCATTTACTTGGAACCCAATATGAAAAGAGCACTGTGCATACGGTCGCAAGAAAACATATAACCATTCTGCCCCCAGTTACACCTAGTAAGCCTATTCAATCCTCAGGACTCCTAATGATGTAATCAACTAAAGCAATACCCTGAATGGGAAAGGAAGATGCCGATGCTTGTATCAGAAGAGCTGCGGTCAGTAAGAGACATATTTCAACCAAATTTACTGGTAGGCCTTCGCTAAAAGAAGACAGTACCACAAGGCATCTCACATGTCAAGAAACAGCCAAGTGTTTAAAAGGGAAAAGATAATCCTTGTTTTTTGAAATAACAAAGCATACTTAAGAAAAATAGGCCATTTTCCTGTTTTTCAAAATGAAATATTCACCTTGAACTGTCAGCAAAGATGACGAAGCAGCTTCCCCAACAGTGTTTTCTACTTTGCAGATGTAGTTGCCACTGTCACTACTGTCTACCTGGCTGAAAACCAGAGTGGCAACTTGGTTTTTAAAGTGCATTTTCACAGTAGCAGTTCCTCTCAGCTTTGTATCGCCTTTGTACCATGATACAATCATTTCTGGTGTTCCAGCAACCTGGCACTGTAAAGATGCAGAATCCCCAACAGTCACCTGCACTGGCTCCAAGGGTTTAATGAAGTAAGGTGGTTCTGAAGAACAAACACACACCATTAGCATAAAAAGGTATTGCACAATAACCATTAGTAGTTCAAATAACACTTGATGAAGTGATGGTGGCTTGACGCACCTAGTATTGTGATTGCACCATGACAATTATCTTGTCCAGAGTCATTTTCAATATGACAAGAATATTGCCCCTGATCTTCTAGTTTGCTACTAGGGATTTCCAGTATGGCAGATGTTTCTGTAGTGGTGATGCTGCACTTTTCAGAGTGCGTTATTTTTACTCCGTTTTTCTTCCATGTCACTGAAATTGGTGGAGTACCCGTATATGTGCATTCCAAGATTAAATTTTTCCCTTTCTCTACACTTAAATCGTTCACCTTCTTCACAAATTTGGCTGGTTCTATAATGAACAATGGGAAGAAAAGAAATTAAATAAAGCCAAGACATCATTTTTTAGAAGCATAAGAAATGTAAGAAATAGTAGTCCTGGACAAACCTTTGACAAAAAGATGTGTTGTGCAAGAAATTTTCCCTGCCTCATTAGAGACTTGGCAGGTGTAGTCTCCACTCTGAAGTGGATTTACATCAAACAGCTCCAGTTCTGCAATTGAATCTTGCAAGGTGATGTTGCACCTGTGTCCTGGTACTAGTTCAACACTACCTCTAAACCATTTAACTTCCAATGGAGAGGAGCCTTTTATGATACTGGTAAAGGTTATGTTTGCTCCAGATAAAACGTTCAGTGGTTCAGGTTTCTTCACAAAAGATGGTGGTTCTAAGCATGAAAATTAGAGAGACAGAGAAGTACTTTTGAATTTCTGATTAAGAGCATAGAAACCAGAAATATGTAACAAAGCAAAGAATGAAGTCTTTTTGAAAATACATTTGTGCCCTCTGACTCTGGCTTCCTATTGATACTGACCTCTAACACTCAAAAATGCGCTGCATTCATCAGACCCAGCTACGTTAGTAGCTGTACACAAATAAGTTCCCATATCAGATTCCTGAAGTTCATTCACTTTCAGAGAACAGGTATTGTCTGTAAGGGTAGCCTGATACTTGTCTCCACTGGTAATCTCCTGTCCATCATGAAACCAGGAAACCTGTATAGGTGGTGACCCGTAAACTTTGCACTCTAGTACAGCAGAAGAACCCAGCTGACCGTACGTTTCTTTCAGTTTTCTTGTGAAAGAAGGAGGTATGATACGATCTGCATTTGTTTAAAAAAAAAAATAATAAAAAATTACCATACAGAAGCTTAAAATGTTAAAAGTTCCCCATGCATAATAAATCAGTTAACTTTATTTTGATATGCCTGCTTTAACACTCTGTTCCTACACACCTAAATCATTGATGGTTAAGGATATACCGGAGTTTTCATTCATAGTTTTTGAATAACACCTTTTGGTTTTGAAGTTATTTTTCACAAGCAACAATATTGCACTAGCTGTCCAAGAAGACATAGATTAAAGCTGAAGAAATCAAGACCCTGCAATGACTCCTGCCCCTCAGAGGTTAGGTAGGCAGCTATTCTTGATGCCTGTCAAAGTGCCATGACAAGCACTCCTAAGATTATATAAGCAATGAATCCCTGAGACTGCCACTCATGAGAAACAGTTTGCTATCTAAAGGCTTTGTAAAGGAATGATAGGATCAGATGTTACTCAAAAAGAGTAGTCAACTAACCTGAAACATGCACTGAAGCTGTGCAGCTGCTTTTACCAACACTGTTTTTCACCTCAAAAGTATATTCTCCACTGTCTTCTAGTCCTGCATTGAGAATCTTAAGCCCAGATACTTTGTTGAAGAAACTGATTTTATATTTATGGTCAGTGGACAGTTCATTCCCATCCTTAAACCACCTAGCAGTAAGCTCTGGTGTGCCGTCTACTGTGCATTCCAGAGTACAAGAGTCTCCAGCTGTAACTTTGACTGGGCCTGGCTTCTCTACAATGACTGCAGGTTCTGCAATGAGATGTAAGTCACATTTTTAAAAACAACAATTCAATAGTTATTAGTATTATAAAATTTGAAATTTTAAAGCATCTTAAAACACATTGTGTTTTTTATCCCATGCTACCAACCTAGCACTGTCAGTGTGGCAAAGCACTCCTGAAATCCAGCATCGTTTTTTATTTGACAAATGTATTTCCCAGCATTGGCTGGTTCTGCATTTCCAATCCGCATAGTTGCAATGTTTTCTGAATAGGAGATCCAAAGATTATCACTTTCTCTGATGATTTCCCCTTTGTCTTTTAACCACAGAACAGAAATGGGTGGTGATCCTTCTACTGCAGCCTGCAGTTCAATTGACTCTCCAACTACGACAGTGAGATCACTCAGCTTCTTCGCAAAGGTTGGTGGTGCTATTTAAGAGAAGATATTTAACAGTAAAAAACACTCCAGGAGCGGAAAAGTAGGAGGAGAATGACAGGAACAACGAAATGCCAAGAAGGTGCCAATCTTTATACAAACCTCTTAGTGTTACAGAGCCAATACAGGAGTCACTTCCCACATCATTTACAGCTTTACAGTGATATTCACCAACATCTGCAGTATCCACACTGAGAATGTGAATACTAGCTAGGTAGTTCTCAGACATGACTTTATACTTCTTGCTGCTCCGAATTTCACGTTTGTCTTTATACCATGAAATCTGGAATGGGGGAGTGCCCTGAAGCTCACATTCCAGGTGAATATCAGACCCTTTCAAGGTCTGGACTGAATGGGGCTTCTTGGTAAAAATGGGGGGTGCTGAAAAAAAAAAAAAAAAAAGAGGGTTTAAAGTTTATGTTATTTGAGCAAAGGGGATTAAAGAGGACGGACTATTCAAGCAGCCGTTCTAATGCAGAGCAGTAAAGACAAACCATAAATAAGAAAGATCTCCCACAGCATAACAAAGAGGTAAGAGAAATGGCATCTATTCCGACAGGCTTTGGCCTCTCTGACTAAAGAGAGTGGGATTTAACAGCTTTTCCACAAAGGAGCACTCATACACATAGAAAGGCAAGGAAAGATCACTGATTCTGACCTTTTACTTTTAGTGACGTACTGGTGCTTGCACTACCCGCCGGATTCTGAGCTTCGCAAGTGTAGTCACCACTGTCTTCAACACTGAGGTTGTGCATTTCAATGACTGCCACTGAATCCACAAAGGACATTCTGTATTTTTCACTAGGATGGATCTCAGTTTCACCTTTGTACCAGGTGACTTTGATTTCTGGAGATCCACCTATTTTGCATTCATACTTAGTGGAATCATGCTGTTTCACAAGTCTTGAGGAGTCTAGTTTCTTAATAAATCTTGGCGGTTCTGGAAAGCCAGAAAGGGGAGATGATTCTTTAAACTGGGCTAATTCTATCAACAAGCAGTGAAATACATAACATCAAATGTAAACTTCAGGGACTTAAGCAAACATTCTAATTTTGCAATTGCTATGAATTTTATTTTAGATAATTTCAAGTTGGTCCAAGATCTAGCTTAGGAAGGAAACACGTTCTCTATCTGTGTTTTGGTTAGTTTCTCCTTAATTTATTGTCCCACTCTACTTCTCCTTCTATGTATTCGGTACAGATCAGCTGGCATGGTTTTCTTTAAGTAATATCCTCCTACAATACATGAGCAATCAAAATACCTGATGAAATTGCAGGAATCCAAACTGTTCAGCCAAGAAATATTATTAAGAGCATTTATGCTGAGCACTGTAGCAACTGCTTTATATCTTAATATGTCATTAACAATTGATATAGTCAATAAATGTATCTGCATTATAACCATTCACACATTTATTGCAAAGACAAACATAAAGGTGCATATAAGGAATAAAAGTCAAGGAGCTTAGGCGGTAAACAGAAGAGGTCCAAAGTAATCATACTAAGAAGAATTATGAGAGGGTTGTATCACAAAAATTTCTGTTAAAGGTCCTGTGACTGAAAATTAAACTGGATAGTTACATTTTGTTCTATAAGGTGAGAAAGGAGTGGAGGTTTGGCAGTTTTCATCAAAAGTACCATATGAATGATTCAGAATCACAAGACTGAATGCTCATAGATCAAAGATATAACTAGTGAAACCAAGAGGTGGTAACGTGGGCACAACAAACAAATCTCTCTGCAAAACAGGATGAAGTGCCTCTTTGTACATTTGTCTGTAAAGTGTAGGAAGAATACCTATTTTATTGTGGGCTATTTCAACCTGTGGGCCATTTGCAGAACATACTATGTTGTTAGTAACAAAACTTCCTTAGAGTTTCTAAAAATAGAAATGATGACCTGTTAAGACAAGGACAGTTGGAACCTTAGTAATTTACTATCAGATTTCATTTTGACAAAGAGTTGATTATCTATCCGCATACTAACAGTTGCTGCGTAGTCACACTCTAATGCCATTCCTTCCCAAAACTGAAGATAAACAAGTTAGTAAGGTACGTACTTCGAATGTAAAACAGTTTCTAGAACCTACAGCAGTTGTTAAAACTGCAGATTGGGAACATTAGATGTTAATGTGGGAAAGTTTATAAAAAACCGGGAGATTTTCAAGACCAGTTGAACAAAAGATCTTAATTCTACAAAGAGAAGGCAGTGTGTCATAGAAGTGAGACAGCATCTGCTCAAGTTAAACACAGACAAATCAATGCACACAAATATCTTGCCCTTCCAAGTTCTATAGAAGTTGGCTGACAATGAACATCATTAATTTTACAGGCTTGGGGAAACTGTACAAATTCTAAAGGACTGAAGTGAGTGCCAGTGTAAGTTTAGGATCAAAAAAGAAAATAATAATCCTAGGGAAAAAATCATTTCAGCATTTTATGAATAAAGAGTTGAAGAGTAAGAAAACAAGTAAGGTGTGTTGGGATCATTTTATGAATGGTAACTTCAGTCAAATAAACCTATTAGTGTTATAACTAATAAACAGAATTGTGATTCTGGTGGAAACAAGCTTTAAATCTTTTAAAGAGGTTAGATTTCTTGCTCCAGTCTTTCAATGCTTTTTGTAAGTCAACAATAACAGCATCCATACCTGCCACTAAATTCACAGGTAATTCACTCTGCCATACTCTCCCCACTCCCAGCAAGAAAAATCCATACGGATAGAATATAGTCTACATACACATAATACATTTGACAAGCAATTATTACAAAAACTTGCCAATGGTAGTTCAGCTTCTTTTGTTGTTTGTCTTAGAGAGTAAAAGTCAAAGTGTTTACTCTCCAAATACTTTTGTTGTTTTGGTTTTGGGTTTTTTTTTTCTCCCAAACTCATACAGAGGAAAAAAAAATCAACACTAAACCAAACAGGGACATTTGAACTCATGCATAATTTAAGTAGTGATTTTACGTTTGTTCTTTCATATAACCAGTAAGAATGAGATATCCGGAACAGCTATAAATAAATCCAATGTTCCCACCTACACTGAGGAAATTACACTAATATACAAGTGTCACGTGTATCAAAACAGTTTGATCCAGTCATAAATTTAGATCATTGAAACGTTTAAGATCCACAGACTATGTAGAGAAGTGAAGTGTTGGCAGAATTGCTATTTGTCACCAAGTCTGCCCTCAGATCCTCCAATTTTGCGGTCTATAACAGCTTTCAGTCTGTGAAAAACTATTTGCAGGACCTGCATACCCAGTAAAATTACATATAAGTCTCATAAGTGATCTGAGTTTCTCTCAGTTACTTTTCCCTCCCATGGACAATTTAGTGAATGTCACTGCTGATAAAGACTTTAAGGAAGACAGATTTTTCTGGCCAATAGGGCCATTCCTAAAGGTGCAACAGGGTACTAAGTCAGAGCTAACATTTCAATGGAAGAATCCCTTTGATAAGACAAATCACACACTGTACCAGACCAGAAGAAAGAAGAATAAGCATTTAAGTATTACAATAATATTTAAATGAAATAAGACATCTTGTTATAGCCTCTTGTAAAGGTTGTTAGTCTCGTGTATGCCTGCATTCATGGCTTTGTTTTCCAGGTGTCTGCCTTGCAAAGAAAATCCTAATGAACACTAAAGCTCACAGCAATACCTTGTACAGCCAGCTGAGCTGCGCACGCGTCCTTTCCAACACTGTTGCTGGCAGTACATGTGTAGAGTCCAGCATCCCCTTTACCAACTTTTAGGACTGTCAACCTGGCTGTGTTTTCCACCAGTGTCATCTTGTAGTTGCCACCTGGGCGGATCTCTCTGTTGTCTCTGGTCCAAGTAATCCTCATGGGAGCAGAGCCAGTCACGTGACACGTAAAGGTTGCACTTTCCCCTAATGCCACATCAATAGATACTGGCTTGATGTCAAAGAAGGGGGGTTGTAAATGTTCTGAAAAGAGGAAAGCATGGCAGAGTTCAACACCAAGCCCTTCTCGACACACAATTCACCACGCCAGGCCCATGCTCCCTGGCCACCATACAATGAGCAGAGTCGGAAAAAGAGTGAAGAAATAAAAGAGCAAAGACATACAAAAGATCTTTGTTTAAGTGCGAGCTACAAACCTGTAAGGAGAAGTTTGGCGCTGGAAGACGCAGTTCCCAGAGCGTTTTGGGCTGAGCAAGTATACTGGCCGCAGTAAGCCATACTAGTTTCCAAGATCTGGAGAGTTGCAACATTGTTTAAGAAGGCTGATTGCACATTATCACTGTCACTTAAGAGAACCCCATCCTTGTACCAAGACACCTGGATAGGCTCTGAGCCATTTATACGGCAATCAAATGTCACCGGGGCACCAACCGCCTCCTGAATATCTTTCAGTTTTCTCACAAATGTAGGGGGAAGCTGACGTTCTGCAAAACAATAATAATCACCACTATAAGTAGCAAGCCACCCTGTCAATCTAGAATTAAATAATTCTGAAATTAATAAGAACCCCTTTCTGTAGACAACAAAGAGTTCCTACAGACTACCCCACGAAAGAGTGGCCCTTGGCCCATCACCTTTAACAACAAGCAAAGCTGTGGAGGTGGCGAAGCCAACGCTATTTTCTGCTTTGCAGATATATTCTCCAATGTCACTGTCCTCCACGGTGGAGAATGCCAGCGTTGCCACATTATTCTTGAAGTGCATTTTGTAAGCCTGTGTTGATCTGAGCTTGGTGTCATCTTTGTACCAGGACACCTTGATTTCTGGTGCTCCGCCAATCTGGCATTTTAAGATCAAGGGCTCGCCAACCTTCACCTCCACACGTTCCAGGTGTGTGACAAAATAGGGTGGTTCTAGGGAAGGAGAGAGAATGGTGAGCGGAGACAGCATCACTGGAGTCCCTATGGGGAATGAGGGCTGGTGCGTACCTAAGATGGATACAAGGCTGTAGCAAACATCCCCACCCGCCTCATTTGCCACCTCACAGGTGTATTCGCCTTCATCGCTCTTGGTGCTGTTGAAGATTTCAAGAATCCCAGATTTGTCAGTAGTTGTAACACTGCAACGTGGAGACTGAGCAATGGGCATGCCATTTCTTTTCCAGGTGACAGAGATGGGAGGGGTGCCTATGTAGCTGCTTTCCAGCACAATGGACTTCCCCTGCTCCACACTGAAATCACTTAATTTCTTCACAAAGACTGCAGGCTCTGTGGGGAGGCATAGATCAGTAGTGAGAGGGACAGATGTGGCAGGGCTGCAGGCACTTCCCAGAGTGTGAAGGGAGATACCTGTGCATAATACACACACGCACAAACACACCTTTCACAAAGAGTTGGGTTGTGCATGAGGCACTGCCAGCATCATTTGTGACCACGCAGGCATAGTCCCCACTGTGGCCTGGTTCCACGTTGTAGAGCTGCAGTTGTGCCACAGACTCATCCAGAGAGATGGAGCAGTTGCTGTCTGGCACCAGCTCCCTGATGCCTCGGAACCAGGTCACTTTAAAGGGAGTACTACCCTTGATGTAGCTGGTGAATGTCACGCTTGATCCAGGCAAAACTTCCTGGGGATCAGGTGTCTTCACAAAAGAAGGTGGTTCTAAGGGTCATGCAAAGAAATGAAGAGGAGAAAGATGTTAATAGGAGAGTGTCTGTGGGGGAGGAATACTGGAGCAGGTTGGAGTCCAATAAAAGAGAGAAAGAGGGAGAAAACAGAAAAAAAAAAAAAAGGAAAAGAAAAAAAGAAAGGAATGGAAAGGGAAAGGAAAGGAAAGGAAAGGGAAAGGAAAGGAAAGGGAAAGGAAAGGGAAAGGAAAGGGAAAGGAAAGGGAAAGGAAAGGGAAAGGAAAGGGAAAGGAAAGGGAAAGAAAAAGAGAAGCCATGGGAAACCAGAGGGAAGAAAGAGAAGAGGGAAGAAGAATTTTGTTGAAGGGGCTGTAGTATCCTTCCACTGACCTTGTACAGTCAAGAAAGCACTGCATTCATCAGATCCTGCCACATTGGCTGCCACACAGGTATAAGGCCCTGTATCTGTGACATCCAGGGCATTCAGTTTCAAAGCACAAACATTATCCAAGAATGAGATTTCATATTTTTCTCCACTAACAATCTCATTCCCATCCTGAAACCAGGCCACAGATATAGGAGACGTGCCAGACACTTTGCACTCCAGAAGCACTGAGGATCCCAGTACCCCGTTTGTTTCCTTCAGTTTTCTTGAGAATGAAGGAGGAACAAGACGATCTAAGTAGGACAGGACAGAAGAACAAGAGGAAAAGTGCTAAGGGTTTTTTTTTTTAAGGGGATAGGAAAAGGGGGGAAAAAAAGCTTCTTTTAAAGAGAAGTGTGAACAACAAAGACATAGAGCTGACCTGAAACATCAACTGAAGAAGTGCAACTGCTGTCTCCCACCTCATTGTGCACCTCAAAAGTATACAAGCCCCTGTCTCCCCTGTCTGCAGAAAAGACTTTCAAAGTGGAAATATTGTTGAAAAAGGTAATTTGGTATTTGCGGTCACTCCTTAATTCTCTGCCGTCTTTGTACCACTTAGTGATAAGTTCAGGTGTTCCTCCTACTTTACACTCCAAGGTAAAAGGATTACCAGCCATTACTGTGATTGGCTCTGTCTTCTCTAAGATGACTGCTGGTTCTGAAATAGGAAGGGAGGGGTCAGTGTGTCACAAGGAAATCTACCTGCAAACCAGTGAGCACAGGATATAAGCAGAAAACAAAGCCTGGTAAAGGCAATTGTGCTAAATGTAAGACATAGTACCTGTGAAGCAGGCTATACCCACCTAGGACTTGTAAAAAGGCAGAGCACTCCCGCATGCCAGCATCATTTTTGATCTGGCAGATGTACTTCCCAACATCAGCTCCCTCTGCACTGGCAATCTCAAGAGTTGCAATGTTGTCCATAAACCACATTTGGACATTTTCACTCTCTCTAATAACTTCACCCTTGTCCTTGAGCCAGACAACAGAAATTGGTGGGGATCCTTCCACCACTGCCTGCAGGGCTGTTGGCTCCCCGATGAAGATTGCAGTGTCACTCAGCTTCTTGGCAAATCGTGGGGGTTCTGATGACAAAAACAAGGAGGCAGAGAAGAGTTAATCTTGCATGCCTGCTTGGAAGAGGGACAGCCAGGAGATCAAGAAAAGAGAGTGGTGATGCTGTTGATTCTCCAGCATACAAACCTTTGAATTTCACGGGGCAGGTGCAAGTGTCGCTTCCCACCTCATTCATAGCTTTGCATTGATATTCTCCAGTATCTTGAGATTCCAGATTGAGAATATGAAGACTGGCAACGGAGTGCTTTGTTGTCACCTTGAACTTCTTGCTGCTCCTGACCTGCCTTCGATCCTTGAACCAAGCCACCTCAAAGGGTGGAGTGCCCGCTATCTCACACTGAAGGATAACATCTGAGCCTTTAAGTGTGTCCACAGGGCTTGGCACCTTGCTAAAAACAGGTGGTTCTATAAAAAAAGAATCACATCATAATGTGTGAGCCTGCTTTCCCGGGTGGGTTTCTGGATAGTAACAGAAGGGAACATATTCAGGAAGGGAGCCTACATTTATTCTTGTAAACCCATATTTAGCTTCCAAATATGTGGCCTCATCTCTAAAAAATGCTGAGCCCCCATCATCTCCCAGCAAGCCATCCCAGGTCTCAGAGTCCCAAGGGCAGAAAATGTGACACTTCTGCACCTGTTTGGAGTCCATGCTCAGTGCCCCTCCCCAAAAACCACTCTCCCCTCTCTCCCGGACCACATTCCAGCGTTTTCTGCCTCTTCCCAGTCATGAAAGCTACTATCCGTGAGGCTCAGCAACACAGCCTCCTCTTCCGTCTTAAATTTCATTCCTGCCAGGATCACTGTGTATAAAGAGGAGGCAGAGCAATGGTTGCAATGTATGCCCAGCTCCCTCACCATGGCTGGCGCTCCATCTAGTCCATGCTTCCCTTGTGACCTGACAAGCTTGCCTTATTCAGCTTGCAATCGACTTAAATGGGGAGACAAGGGAATGGCTGAACAGTGCTGAACACCCACCACTATTTCCTGCCTGGTATCTATTTAAGCTGGTATCCCCAGCTTAAATACAGCAGTGTTTGAATGTGAGAGCGGCTGGAGAGACACTGCTGCAGCAGTCACCAACTGCCACAGCAGCAGCTCCCCTGTCCAGCTGGGAGTGGGCCCGGAAGCCAGGGATTCCGATGGTGTGCGGATCCACGCTGCTAACCTTTCACTGTGACTGAAGTGCTGCAGCTGGCTGTGCCGGCAGAGTTATGGGCTTCACAGATGTAATCGCCGGCATCTTCAGTGTTGGCACCCAAGATGGTTAGCATCGCCACGGAGTCTACAAAGGACATGTGGAGCCTGTCGCTCGTCTGGAGTGCCTGGTCATTTTTGTACCACACTGTTCTGATCTCTGGTGTGCCACTGATTTTACATTCAAGTTGAACTGTGTCTCCCTGCCTCACGAACCGCAAAGCTTCTGGCTTCTTGATGAACTTTGGAGGTTCTGCAGAACAGAATAAGTATGTAGAGAGTGACGTGCTTGCCATGTGAAATCTTCAGTGCTGAGCAAGAGTTATGAGGAGCACAAGAGTATTGGGGCACAACAAAGTAAGCTTCCTACAGCAGCTGGCTGTATCCCCAAAAAGAGTTTCCTCTCAAGGAAAGACGCAAGATGGAGAAAAGAAAGCAAAGACAACAACTCAGGACCCTGCCGCCAACTCAGGACCCTGCTGCATCGGAATAGCTGGAGCTGTAAAAAATACATGAAGGACGATTGCTCCACCCAAGGGAAATTTTGCTACTACTTTTGATGAATGAAAATATCCCCAGGCCAGCCTGAAAGATTTGACAAGCCCTTCACCCCCAGGAGCAGCAGAAACACGGTAGGGATAGTTTCACTTGCTTACACATCCTTAAAGCATATTTCTACATGAAGAACTTAAGTAATTCATAGTCTAGATTAAATCAGCAATTCAGAACTCCAATTGAAATCTTTAGCAAATTTGAAAGAGTAACTAATTCTGGCCTACAGACGTAAGGTAGTTCTATTTACCAGATTTATTCACCATGTTCTATATAGCAATCACTATGTGTGAATACCACTGCGACTGTAGTTCAAGCACTAATGACGAAGTAAAAAGCAGGGTGAGCGCGACTCTCCATACAAACAGCTACACAAAGGGACCTTTCCCTTTGGAGATTTTGCAGGCACACAAAGTTTCTACCGTCAACAGTATGTTAGGAGAAGGTTACCACATGGTATATGTCTGCCTTCTGGAAAGCTACTTTCTATATATTTCCAAACTGGAATGGGTGGAATATGAAACTCAGTAACAAAGAGGTCTCTTTGCCCAAGAAAAAGAAAACACACCAACAAAGGTGACTTAATCTTAATACCTTTGACACTGAGTTGGGCTGAGCAAAAGTCTTTCCCAGCTTCATTACTAGCTTGGCAAGTATATTGGCCAGAGTCTCCTTTACCCACTCTGAGAACTCGAAGGTGAGCTGTGTTGGCTACAAATGTAATATTGAAGTTTCCTCCAGTTCGAATCTCCCGACCATCCTTGGACCAGGTGATGTGCATTGGCTGGGCTCCAGTAACATGGCATTCAAAGTCAGCACTTTCTCCAAAAGGCACATCAATAGATTCTGGTTTGGTATCAAAGACAGGTGCTTGCTTGGGTTCTAGAAACACAAAAAAAAATTGTAATACTCATAACTCGAGAAAAACCTAATCCAACACACAGATACCATCACATGCAGGAAATGGGAAGGGGAAGCCTATGATCCAGGCAAAAGATTTGTAAGCCAACACACCTGCCACTGTGAGCCGAGCACTTGAGGTGGCAGTGCCCACAGCATTGGTGGCTGTGCAGGAATACTGCCCAGTATGATTCATCTCGGTTCGCACCAGGTGCAGCACTGCAACATTATCTACAAAGGATGTGTGCACATTGTCGTCATCGCTTAGCAGCACACCATCTTTATGCCAAGTCACATTAATGGGCTCTGAACCATTGAGTCGACACATAAATTTAAGGGGTAAACCAACAGGGTGCTCAATGTCCTTTAATTTTCTTGCAAAGGATGGTGGTCGTTTGCGCTCTAGAAGAAAGTAAGTAAAGGATAAATACGCCCCAGGAAGCAATTTTTTTACAGTTTCGCGAGAGCAAAAGAATTTGTAGCAAGCTAATATAAAATCATCACCTTGAACTGTTAAGAGAGCCTTTGTAGATGCAGTTCCAACACTGTTTTCTGCCTTGCAGATATATTCTCCACTGTCATTGCTAACCACTTTGTTGAAAATAAGTGTAGCAACGTTGTCTTTAAAGAACACTTTGTACTCAGGAGTAGACCTGAGTTTTGTATCACCTTTGTACCAAGACACAGTGATTTCTGGTGTTCCAGCAACATGGCATTGCAATGTTGTATAATCCCCAACTGACACCTCAAGAGGTTCCAAGTGTGTAACAAAATAGGGAGGTTCTAAAAAAGAAAAGCAATTAGATAGGCTCATTATAGTGCCAGGCCTTGGAAAGCATACACTTGAAAGAACAGGCAAGAAAAAGAAGCAAAGGCAGCACACACCTAAGGTAGAGACTACAGCCTCACAAACATCTCTTCCTGCCTCATTTTCAACATGGCAGGTGTACTCTCCTGCATCTTCTTTGGTGCTGTCAAGTATTTCTAGGATGCAGGATTTCTCTGTGGTGGTGATGCTACACTTCTGAGATTGAGAGATGGTGTGGCCATTCTTCTTCCATGTCACAGAGATGGGGAGGCTGCCTGTGTAAGTGCCCTCCAAGATGATGGGCTTGCCAGGCTCCACATACTGATCGCTCAGTTTCTTCACAAAGACAGCTGGCTCTAATGAAGGATAAGAAGCCACAAATGTTGAGTATGGCAGGACAAATGGAGGGAAGGAAACAATATTTAAGGTAAATAGAGAGATGCAATCTTTACAAACCTTTTACTGTAAGGTGTGTTGTACAATTTGCCCTGCCAGCATCATTAGTCACTAGACAAGTGTACTCTCCACTTTGGAGAGGAGTTACATCAAATAACTCAAGTTCCACAATGGAGTCTTCCAAGTAGATATTGCACTTGTCCCCTGGCACAAGCTCATTGGCCCCTTTAAACCAGTTCACCTTAAAAGGAGGGGTTCCTCTGATAACACATGTAAAAGTGATGCTTGTGCCTGGCAAGACATCCAGAGACTCTGGTGTCCTCTCAAAAGAGGGTGGTTCTAAACACACAAGAGAAAAAGAGAGATAAGACAGGTTGCTACAGCATAACCCTGGCACTTCCACACACCTAGTGAAGATAGAAAACAAAATCTTTATTTTCCAGTGAGTAATTTCACCCAAGAATATTTACAAAAGACCACAGGCAATTTAAAGAGAGAGAGAGAAAAGAAGCTCAGAGAGCTTCCTGACCCTCATATACTGACCTTGTACGGTCAATA
Organism: Tringa tobata; assembly: GCA_033628505.1. Lineage (NCBI taxonomy): Eukaryota > Metazoa > Chordata > Aves > Charadriiformes > Scolopacidae > Tringa > Tringa tobata. The sequence continues at coordinate 3,427,160 of JAHREE010000531.1, read as the reverse complement.
CAGCACTGCATTCATCTGCACCAGCTATGTTGGTAGCTTTGCAGGTGTAAGTTCCAGTATCTGAGTTGCTCAGTGAATTCACTTCTAAAATACATAGGTTATCTGAAAAGGAGATTTGATGTTTTTCCCCACTGACTAACTTATGTCCATTTTGGAACCAGACAACAGAAATAGGAGGTGAACCCGACACTTTGCATTCCAGCAATGCTGAGGCACCCAGGACACAAGGGGTTTCCTTTAGTTTTCTTGTGAAAGAAGGAGGAATGATTCGATCTGTATAAGAAAACATAATAAATCCATGGTTAGATAAAAAAGGAGGGAAGGAATGGTAGAAAGGAAAGAGAACATGACTGAAAGAAAGTTTTTGTAAAAGATAGAAGACAAGCAACCCAACCCACCTAAAACATCAACTGATGCTGTGCAACTGCTTTTCCCCACGTCATTCTGCACTGCGAAAGTGTACAATCCGCCATCTTCCTTTTCTGCATCCATAATTTTAAGTGTAGCCACTTTATTGAGGAAAGTAATTCTGTATTTTTGGCTGCTGGTCAGCTCTTTGCCATCCTTGAACCACCCAGTGGAAAGCTCTGGTGTGCCTGCCACTTTGCACTCCAAAGTACAGGCGTCTCCTATAGTAACTCTCATTGGCTCTGCTTTCTCTACAATGACTGCAGGCTCTGGAAGGAGAGATGGGTAACATGTCTGATGAAAACAGGATTGAATTAGTACTACCTATAAGTATCACAGCGCTATAAGATGAGGTTTATACATTTGATATTAAGCATATCTCCATTTGTTGGACTGGGGAATTTTTTCAGCTCTGATTTTTCTACCCTTTATTTTACCCTAAACTGGAGATTTCAGATGCTCTCCAAAATGAGGTAAAAACACTTTTAAATTCCTAGGAGAGAAATGTAACTGTCTTTCCCTCTCCAAGGAGGCGTGAGCAGAAGACAAAACTTAGAAATCCAGTCAACTGGATCCCATCACAGTGTAGAGGGCTGTGGTTTCTTTCACCCCTGTCTGGCCAACTGGAAATAGGAAACCTGGCTATTGCTTGCTGGGGACACAAGGATTCTCTGGTTTGATTGTTTTGAACTCAGTGGCATAAGCAAAGCATACAGCTGACACTGAATAGCCAAGTTCCTAACTTCAAAAAAATCTTGTGCTTTTACCAACCTAAAATAGTTAAGGTAGCCATGCACTCGCGACTTCCAGCATCATTTGTGATCTGACAGATGTATTTTCCAGCATTGCTTGTATCTGTGTGCACAAGTTGTAAAGTTGCAATATTTTCCATAAATGTGATCTTCGTGTTTTCACTTTCTCTAATAATTTCCTCTTTGTCTTTAAGCCACTGCACAGAAATCGGCTGGGAGCCCTCCACTCTTGCTTGCAACTCCACTGGTTCACCGACCACAACAGTCAGGCTGTTTATTTTAGTCAAGAATTTCGGTGGTTCTGAAGAAGAAATATGTAGTTATAGTGATAACTCACAGTGTTTATGTGAAGAAGAGCAATGCAGTGCCATTGGGAGCACTTCAGAAGGCATATATACCAATACTTTACCTTTCAGTTTCATAGTGCAAAAGCAAGTGTCGCTTCCTACATCGTTCTGTGCTTTGCACTGATATTCACCAACATCTGCAGCTTCAACATTCAGAATACGAACGCTTGTATGGTAGTTTTTGGCTGTAACCTTATACTTCTTACTACTGCGGATTTGTCTCCTGTCTTTGTACCAGGTAACATCAAATGGTGGTGTTCCTGAAATCTCACATTCCAGGCTAACCTCAGTTCCTCTCAGCATGTCAACTGGAGAGGGCTTCCTGCTAAAGACAGGAGGTTCTGACAAAGGAAGAAAGGAACATTTTTAGAAAGGAATCTGGAGTTACTTGACCAAAACCAGTTTACTGAGACCAGTTTCTACACAATGAGACTGCTGAGATAATCAACAGAATGGTCAAGGACTTTCCTTATTTTCTAGGCATGTTATGGAACGATCTTGCAGGTATGTGAGCATTCAGAACACTTAGCTACTCTACAGACAGGGTAAACAGAGGGGCGGCCCTTAGCAGAGGGGATACAGGCCTCATTTAGCAGGTAGTAGTCTCAAATACAGGGTGTAAAACTGACACTGATCAGTTTGGGGCTGTTCTTTTTCTTCACTTTTTAGCTCCTTGATATACCAATTCCCACTATGATCTATCTTGGATATTGACAGTCATAGAATTGGGGAACACTCATCTGCATTAAGAATAACATCTCTCTTGTTCAGGCCCTGGCAGATGGAGTGAGGGGGCATCAAGAAACAAACATGACATGAAGAAAAAGGTAGTGCTAAAAAAACCAAAGTAATCTCATTATCCTGTGGATTTCCAAGGGATGAAACCACCAGAGAGAAATAGGATATAACCAGAGAACAAGAGGATGGCTAACCTTTCACTGTGACTTTGGTGCTACAGCTGGCCTTTCCGGCAGGGTTGTGAGCTTCACAGATGTAGTCACCGCTCTCATCCGTACTGAGGTGATTCATTTCCAGCACAGCCACAGAATCAATGAATGATGTCCGGAATTTTTCACTGGCAACAATTTCATGGTCATTTCTGAACCACACTACTTTCATCTCTGGAGATCCACTTACTTTGCACTCAAGCCGGGCCGAGTCACCCTGCTTGACTACTTTTGCCGCCTCTAGCTTCTTAGCAAACTTGGGTGGTTCTAAAAAACCAGAAAAGCGGGGTCAGGAAGGTCCAAATTAATAATGGAAAGAAAAGACGAGAGAAAGAGCCAAACAACTGTGGGCTGCAAACACAGGACAGGGAATTCACTTGACAGCATATCAAAGATCACTGAGGTGTGCTTGGGAAAAAGGAAAGAAAGGAAATAGACAAGAAGACTGTAACACAACAAGAAAGAGTGCACACCTGTTACCATCAATGTTGTAGTGCAAGAGTCACTGCCAACGTCATTTGAAACGTTGCAAGTGTAGTGCCCACTCCTAGAAGTATCCACTGAATAGAGAGTTAAGAATCCAGTTGACCCTTCAATCCCAATGAAACAAGTTGGACCAGATACAAGTTCTAAGTCTTCTTTGAACCACTTTACTGTAAAGGGTGGTGTTCCTTTTAGTGTGGCCTTAAACTCCACCGTGGAATCTGGGATGGCTTGCTGGCTTTCAGGTTTTACTAAGAAGCTTGGTGGCTCTGCAGTTTTTAAGAAAAGAAATATTCCGTTACATCAGAGGTGTCTAAGAATGAAGACAATTAGTGAGGTAAAGTTGGAGATTGAGTTTTCAGCATTAATATTAAGAGTGTATAAGAATGTTATGTTAGCATAAGATGTAAGATATTTTCCCAGCATCTATCACAAATAAGAAGTAAGAAAAGAGTTTCAAACCTTTCACAGTCAGGACAGCACTGCAAGAATCATTCCCGGCAACATTAGAGACACTGCATGTGTAATTTGCACTGTCTGCCAGTTCTAGATTAGCAATCTCAAGTGACACAGTGTTCTCATGGCACAGGCTTCTAAATCTTGCACTGTCAGTTATCTCTTTTCCATCCTTAAACCATTTTGCAGTAATGGGGAGTGACCCAGAAACTTTGCATTCCATTTGGATAGAAGATCCGAGAATGGTATCCTTTTTGGTTAGCTTTTTGATAAATGCAGGAGGAATTGATTGATCTGTCCAACACAAAAAAAATGCCAAAAACACACTGGTTACCTCCTTGCCTATCTTTCACAGAGACTATTATTTTTCATTTCCTCCCTGCTGGATTGGCAAATTTGCCAAATGACAATACAAACCTAGCACAGTCAGAACAGCTTCACAGGTGCTACTTCCAAAGTCATTTTCAACCTTAAAACTGTATGTACCACTATCCTCCTTTGATACAGGCTCAATCCTGAAACTGGCCACATTGTTTTCAAAGCTCATTGTGTAGTATCTACTGGGCAGCAGCTGTTTGCCATCTTTGTACCATCTTATTCGGAGCTCTGGTGTTCCAGCCACAGTACACTCCAAAGTCACGGGGTCTCTTTCAGTGACTTTGAGAGATTTAGCCTTTTCTATAATTTGTGCAGGCTCTAAGGTACAAAGAACATAAAAATGGCAGTTAGTTACACAGGTAAGGGACTGACTTTCCAAGTATTCATCAAGGATGAGCTTGAAGGGTCACACCTTGTACACACACACCTTGTACAAAGAGCAGAGCAAAGCACTTCTCCACACCGGACTCGTTCTTTGCCTGGCAGGTGTATCTCCCTCTGTGGCTGAGGTCAACGTTGATAAGTTTCAGTGTGGCCACACTGTTCTCAAAGGTAATGTGGTGGTGTTCATCATCTTCTAGTATTTTCTCATCTTTTATCCATGACACAGATAAAGGTTGAGCACCTGCTACAATGCACTGGAAGACTGCAGTTCCTTTCAAAATGCTAGTGATGTTCTCCAGCTTCTTGACGAAGGATGGTGGTTCTGTGGTGTGAGGTTTTGTTTGTTGTTTGGAAGAGAAGTCATGGAAAGGGAAGAGGGGAAAGAGAGATCATATACAGTCATCCTAGTCACTACAGTTTAGCTAGGGGATGTAATGTTTCGGATATGCTTCCTAGAGGACTGACCTTTCAAGCTGAGCCTTGTACTGCAAGAACAGCTCCCACCTTCATTTGATATAATACACTGATATTCACCAACATCTGCGACATCACAGTTAGTCACATTAAGAGTAAATATTGATTCTTTGGTGGAGATGGCATATTTCTTGCTGCTGAACATCTCCTTATTGTTCTTCAGCCACTTCACCTCAAATGGAGGCGTACCAGTCACCTCACACTCAAGCGTGGCCTCCAAACCCTTCACTACCTCGGTGGGTCTTAACTCCCGAACAAATGTAGGAGGCTCTACAAAGAGGAATGAGGGGAAAGTAGATAGTAATGTAGAACGAAAATTCTCCCCTACTGCACCACCCCAGCTATGCAGCATGATAAAAATATGTTCAAAACCAACCTTTTACTTTCAGCTCGACGCTGCAGCTCTCACTACCTGCATCATTGTGGGCTTCACAAACATAAATCCCACTGTCTGGCACTCTGGCCTGAGTGACTTTCAAAGTGGCTAAACCATCTATGAAGGAGATGCCATACTTAGCTTGGTCAGTCACTTCATTCCCATCCAGGTACCATGTGACGCGGATCTCTGGTGTGCCTACTACCTGGCACTCAAAAGTTGTGGACTGTCCTTCACGCAAAGCTACTACAGATGTTGGCATCTGAATAAATCTGGGGGGCTCTAGAAGATGGACAGAAAAAATGGGGCTTTGTGATATTCAAGGTAGTTTAAAGAAATACAAGGGTTTCCTAACCCTCCCCCCAGACTGCAGCGAAAAATTAGAACCACAAGATGAGAAGAACATTGGTTTGCACACCTTTTACAAACAGAGATGCTTTGCAAGTTGCAGTCCCCACATCATTGCTTATCTGACAAGTGTAGTTCCCAGAGTCAGATGTCCTAGCTGAGAAGAGCTCCAGTATACTGGATGTGTTGTCCTTCCAAACAGATCGATTTGCTCCAGAGAGGAGTTCCTGGCTGTCTTTAAACCACTTTATCTGCAGAGGAGTAGAGCCTTTCACCAGTGCTTTGAACTGAACCCTAGCATTAGGCACAACCTCTTGGGACTGGGGTTTTTCCACAAAATATGGCGGTTCTATAACAAGTAAAAAGGAAGAAAGATGATTACTCTGAGACAGGGGAATTCCAAATTTTGAATGAGACACCTAACAGAAGACAAAGAAGGAGTTCAAACCTTTGACGGTTAAGAACCCGCTGCATTGGTTGCTTCCTGCTTTATTTGTTGCTTCACAGGTGTAAGAGCCACTGTCTGTGCCTTCCAGTTTATCAATTTCTAGAAATGCAGTATTATCATGGAAAGAATATTTGTGCTTTTCACTTGCTGTTATTTCTTGGCCGTCCTTGTACCACTGGATACTTATAGGATGTGAACCAGACACTATGCATTCCAGGTGGACAAAGGACCCTTTAATGCTGTCCATTTTCTTGAGCTTTTTGGTGAATTTAGGTGGTATAATAAGATCTATCCAAGACAGAGTAAAAATAAAAAGCATTAAATTTAAACTTGACTGTAGCAAATGTCAGCTCAGGAGAAAAGACTTTGTATATTAAAAAAATGATAAAAGAGAGACTGTACACACCTAGGACGTTAATACTGGCGGAACAGCTGCTGCTCCCAACATCATTGTGAACCTCAAAGATGTATTCCCCACTATCTTTCTTTTCTGCATGAAGCACCTTTAGGACTGAGACAGTGTCTGTAACACTGATTTTATATTTTGGGCCTAATGTCAGTTCCTTGCCATCTTTGAACCATTTGGCTGTAATATCTTTGGTTCCCGAAAATTTACACTGCAAGGTTGCTGGGTCTCCCTCAGTCACATCTATTGACACAGCCTTGTCCACAATTGTAGCAGGTTCTGTTGTAAACAAGGAGAAAGAATGTTAAGGGCATCCGTAAAAATCACAAAGAAATCATCTGAGATCACTACAAGCCCTCAGGGCAGGACCAACCTTTGACAGTCAGCAGAGCAGAACACCTCTGAATTCCCGCCTCATTTTTAGCCTGACAAAAATATTTCCCATCATGTTTCAGTTCAATAGACCTCACCAGAAGAGTGGCAACATTATTCACAAAGGTCATTTTGATATTGTTGTCTTCAATCACTTCATCATTGTCTTTGAGCCAGGACACAGTGATGGGCAAGGATCCTTTAATAGCAGCCTGAAACACAACTGTGCCCCCTCGAAGGGAACTAATGTTTTCTATCCTCTTCAAGAACTGGGGGGGCTCTGGCAGGAAGAAAGTGGCTATATAAGTATGGGTCTGGTGCATGACAGTGTGGCATGGAAACCACACTGGGATAAGAGCATGCTAGGGGTGTTATGCATCTTGTACTAACCTTTCAATGTGACCTCTGAACTGCAGAGGCAGCTCCCGACATCGTTTGTTACTCTACACTGATACTCGCCAACATCAGAAGCATCAAACCTGAAAATGTGGAGGCTAATCAAAGATTTCTCAATGCTTATTCTGTGCTTCTTACTGTTCCGCACGGGTTTATCATCTTTCACCCAAAACACTTCAAAGGGAGGTGTGCCAAGCACCTCGCACTCCAAAACCACATCAGAATCCTTCAAGACTTCCATGGATTGAAACTCCTTGGTAAAATAAGGTGACTCTACAGTGCAAAAGAGACAGTGCAGTTTGTATTAATCATACTTTTGAAGCCTGAAAAACTGCACTGAGTTTCAAGAGATAAAGTGGGTGGCTGGATGTCACACACACCTTTGATAGTAACAATGCTACTGCAAATATCTTTTCCAGCATCATTTTTGGCTTCGCAAATGTATTCCCCACTGTCTTCAGTCTCAACCCCTGTAAGACGGAGTATTGCCAAGGATTTTGCAAATGACATCCTATATTTGTCACTCTCTTTTAGCTCTCTATCATCCTTGAACCATGTGATTTTAATCTCAGGAGTACCGGTGACTTCACAGGTCAGCTCAGCATATCCACCTTTCTTTACCAGATGGGTTGGCTCTAGCTTCTCCTTGAAGGCAGCAGGTTCTGTGGATTTAAGAAGAGTGTTCAGGACAAAGAAGGCAAGAAAGAGTGCCACTGGCTCAATCCAGCAGCTGAAAGTTTAAAAGAGAGTAAGAATGCAAACCTTTTACAAACAAGTTTGCACTGCATGTTACTGAACCAGCTACATTGGAGACTTTGCAGGTGTATTTTCCTGAGTCTGTTGGTTTTACTGCATAAAGTTCCAAGTAACTTGCTAATGCTTCTGTCATAATGTAGCAGGCTCCTCCTGTCACCAGCTCAGTATCACCTTTAAACCATTTCACTGTCAGTGGTGTTGTGCCTTTGAATGTGCCTTTGAAACGTACGGTTGATGCAGGCAGTACATCTTGTGACTCTGGTTCTACAGTGAAGCTGGGTGGCTCTAGATTACATTGAAAGAAAACAATTGTCAAGATTAAGACACATGGCTTGCACTTTGGGGAAGTAAAGTGAGAAGTAAAACTCCAAGAAATTTGAAACAAATTGCCAAACCTTTTATAAACAAAGTGCTACTGCTGTCTTTGCTACCAGCAGAGTTTGTGGCTCTGCAAACGTAGACCCCAGCATCACTTGCATCTAGGTGTTTTATTTCCAAAGATGCAGAGCCTTCTGCAAAGTGTACTGTGTACTTGGCACTTGAAGTGATCTCAGTGTCCTGCTTAAACCAAGAAACGGTCATTGGAAGAGAGCCTGAAATTTTGCAGTCTAGGCGGCATGAGGTGCTAATGATGCTGTCAATATTCTTCAGTGGTTTAGTAAAGAAGGGAGGGAGAGTGCGATCTGTTGAGAGTGAAGAAAAGGAAAGAAACCAACACGTGAGCAAACCAGGCACGCAGCTCTGCTTCTGGCTCTGTTGGGCTCAGAGCAGAGTAGCAGGGCTCTTTGCAAAGAGTCAGTACCAACCTAGCACAGTGAAGCTGGTAGTACAAGAGCTGATGCCCACATCATTGGATATCTCAAAGGTGTACTCGCCACTGTCCTGCATTTCAGTGGCATAAAACTTGAGCTGGGCAATGTTATTTTTAAAGCTGATCCTATACTTTTTGCTGGCAGGTAGTGGCCTTCCATCTTTGAACCATTTGGTTTTTAGCTCTGGAGTGCCTGTGACAGTGTACTCCAAAATGGCTGGTTCCCCTGCTGTTACCTGGATCATTTCAGATTTTTCAATGATTTTGGCAGGTTCTACAACAGAATTAAACAATGGGTGTTAAGGACAAAAAGAAATTGCTCTTCCTCTCGGGTAAGAGATAATGTGGGAGTCACAGCACTACCCCACTGACCTTTCACTGCTAGTTCACCAAAGCAGGACTGACTTCCTGCATCATTCTCAGCCACGCAGGTGTATTTGCCACCAGAGCTCAGCTGGACACCGGTAATTTGCAGCGTTGCTAGACCATGTTCAAATGTCACTCTCACTTTGTTGTCATCTTGAATAATGTCTTTGCCCTTCATCCACATCACCGAAAGAGGCTCTGACCCTTTCACCACAGCCTGTAATGTAACACTATCTCCAGCCAGAGCTGTTACGTTTTCGATTTTCTTAACAAAAGATGGTGGTTCTGGTTCAAAGAAAAGAGACAAGAAGAAATGCTCATCTGCTACCACATCATTCCATGAAATCTGCTGCTTAAAGACAGTTTTATGAGACAGTATGTGCAGTGAATGACACAATTCAGCTAAAGAGCAGGCAAGGAGAAGAGCTGTGTTCCCCAGCTGGCAGCTAATCTATGGCCCTTTAAGCTCAACATCTTTCAAATTCACAGGTTTGACGCCAGATAAGAGTTAAGACATACACAGAATTTTAAGAGAATAAGAAGATACTTTCCCACTCCACCCTCCCCAGCCACCCACAAATCCAAAGAAAACACATTTTAAGAAATGAGAGGTTCTTGCTGATCCCTTCAGCCAGTGAAGTTTTCTCTCTCCCACTGACCTTTCAAGATGTATGTTGCGCTGCATATGCACTTCCCAACTTCGTTAGCTATCACACACTCGTATTCACCGACATCCGCACTGTTAAATGAGGACACCTCCAGAGAAATAACAGTTTTCTGAGAGGTCAACCTGTATTTTTTACTACTGCGAATCTGTTTTTTGTCTTTGTACCAGCTAATCTCAAATGGTCCAGTGCCAGCAACCTCACACTGAAGAACGGTGTTTCTTCCCTTCACTACCTCTGCTGGTTCAAGTGTTCGGATGAAAGATGGAGGTTCTATAAAAGCAGCAAGAAAGAATTATTCACCCAAGAAAAAAAAAAGAAAAAAAAAAAAAACAAACAGGAAGGGAAGGTTTTTCTCAAGAATGGACTGGCAGCAGCAAGAAGAACAGACCTTTGACAACTACTTCGGTGGTGCAGCTGTCACTTCCAACCTCATTTACAGCTTCACATGAGTAGCTCCCACTGTCATCAACTTTCATCTCCAAAATATCTAACACAGCCACAGAATTCACAAAGGACATCCTGTGCGTGTTGCTTTCACGAATTTCCTTATTGTTCTTGAACCAAGTAACCTGGATTTCAGGAGACCCTTTGATTTTGCATTGAAGGCGTGCAGAATCACCTGGGGTCAGTAAATAAGATGGATCGACCTTCTTCACAAAGGATGGTGGTTCTAAAAATGGGAAGGAAAAGGAAGAAAAGGGAATAAAGGGAAAAAGGGGAAAGGAAAAGAGAAAAGGAAAGAAGGCTGAAATACATAGCTTTGAAAGACTGGTTCCTAGCGCAAGAACAAAACATGATTTCAGAAAAGATCAGCATAATCTTTGCTGAGCTGCAATTCTCGTGGTTTCTCTAGTCCTCTCCATCCATCTCTCCCCTGCATGCAGGAGGAATTCTTGGATCTGTCTAGGGAAAGAAATACTGAAGCAACACACAATGCACCAAAAGGCAGCAGGGGAAACAAGCAAGAGGTGAACGGATCGCATGGGAGATCCAATAAGAGTTCACAGTGTGATTTGAGCCCAAAGAAGTCTTTTGCCTGCAAAAGAAGAAATGGGAACCCAAGAAGCGCAAAGGTAAAGGGGTGTAGGGCTATCTTACCTCTGACTGTGACGCTGGCAGAAGAGGAGCTGCTTCCTGCCTCATTTGAGGCAGTGCACACATAATGGCCTGAATCCTTGAGCTTAGCCAGGGGAATCTCAAGTGAGGCTATTTTGTCTTCAAAGTAAATCTTATAATCTTTGCCTGGGGGAATTTTGTTTCCATCCTTTGTCCACCCTACTGTTACTTTCCTGTCTTCATCTACCTGACATTCAAGACGTATTTTTTTATTGACTGCTGACTGCACTGACTGCAAAACTTTAATGAAATGGGGCTTGTCTATAATGACCATTTCAGCCTGGCAAATGTCAGCCCCAAATCTGTTGGAAGCTTTGCAAGTGTAAACCCCTCTGTCACTGGTAGTGAGAAGGGAAATTTCTAACACATGTTTATTTTCCACTTTGGAGATCTTGTGATGGTCCGAAGGTGAAATGGTTGTGCCATCTTTCTGCCAGACGATGTCGATGACTGGAGTGCCCGAAACAGTACACAGGAACTTGGCACTTTTGCCCACAAAAGTAGTGATAGATTCAGGTCTGGTAAGAAACGTTGGCGGAAATGCTTCTGCAAAACAAAGGGGTTCAATGTTACCCAGAGGTGAGGCCAGAGCTTATGCTCTTTCTCCACATTTGCCAGGGACAGAGAGCAAGAGGGGCCAGTTTGTCACTGGACACTCTTAAGCAAAAGAAGCCAGCAGCGAAGGAGCCAAGAGGTATTAAAGATTATGAATTTTGGCTTTTGGCTTTGTACTTCTTGGATCTCTAAATTGCTCCAGAGCTTGAAGGCATTTTGAATCTCTGGAGCAATTTACAAACTAAAGGAAAATAAACCAAAACCCAGAACTTCCTCCCCCAAGACTGACACGTTTGCACACCATTCCCTCAAGATAGACAAGTTTGCATGCATTACACAGTTTGTGCATCTTTCTTTAGTCTCTAACATCTAGCTCATAACAAAGACTATATAAAGACTCCTCCCACAAAGAGAAAAGTCAGAGTAAAAAAATCACTATACACCAAAAGTCCAAAAGACAGTGAGGTTTTTTTAAAGGAAAAAAAAAAAAAGAAGAAGATAATTTTAAAGTGCTCAATAGGCAAAAAGTTAGCAGATTGTAACAGCTTTAAAACCTTTCTCTTTTTATAGAAGATCTATTTCCCCAATCACACAGAGTTCCCCTTAGGCCATGGCACACAGATGTTCAGGTATGCACAGCTGCAGGCAACATAGCCTGCCTCACAAGTATAGCTGCTGGATAAACACAGGGTGCAAGGATAATCGCAGTGATTATTACATCAAAGAAATCAGATTTAAAAGTTTATGTTTTCTTGTTGTCTGGAAGTTAAATAAACCTTCTTCAAGAATGTATTCACAAACTAATCCCATTCTGTTGGTGACCTAGTTCCTCCCACTCTCTCTTTCCCCTTACTTTCTTCCTTTCTGAAGGTTTTCACACAGATTCCTTTTTCCATGTACAGAAAGCACCTCAAAGCATTCTCAAAAGTTATTACTTTTATGCTTGTGCCTGCCAAAATTAGGTATGGATTACATATAAGAATGGAAATCAAGAGCCCTACCATAAAGATTTGTAATTGTAACAGTGAAAGCATTAAAATATACCAAGATATTTTACGGAGAAGTGCTTGGAAGTCTGTACTTACCAGTTACTGTTAAAATGGCTGTAGAGCTAACACTGCCATGCTGGTTGGAAGCCTTACAGCTATACTCTCCGCAGTCAACAACCTGCGGCCTTGGGATCTCCAGTGTGGACAGGTGGTTGGAGGTGCGAATGGAGTATTTGTCCCCATCATATATCTCCCGGCCGGCTTTGTACCACTGGAACCTGACATTGGGAGCAGTCTCTACTTCACAGGTAAACTTTGCCACGTGATTTACGGCCACCTCCAGAGGTTCGAGCCTTCTCCTCAGTATTGGTGCAACTGAAATCAGAAGCAGAGAGTAATTCAAAACCCTGTCTGCTGACATTCTGGAAAGTAACAGTGAAGTAACTGACTGAGAAAAAAAATATAGTTATTTACATGCAATCCACATAAAGTGACTGTAAAAGGAAAAAAAAATATCTGTAAGAAATGAAAGCAGTACCAGGCTCAGCAGACAGGCAGTGATACGGTGCATAATGACATCCGGAAACACAGTGGTGATGCTGGAAAAACAATGTGCAATAACAATGCAATACAAGCATATACCACACTATCCTGGAGCCGTGAGAAATTATGGTGTCAATGAGAAATTGTGCTAAACCTGTGCAATGACTCTAAAGAGTGAGACAGGGTGCAGCAGTGAGAAAAGTGAGAAGAGCAGGTCCACTTCACAGACAACAATGGGAAGAAATTGTCAGGACTGAGATACAGCTTGTCCTGATTGTGCTTGTGTGATGAGAACAGGAAACAACAAAGTTCCTGACTGAAAAATGGGGTGAGGGAAGTGAAAGACTTTGCAATGTGGTAAAAGGAGACCATAATCCAGAGAGAAAGTGGGCCCTTTGATTAGTAGCATGGTGGTATTAATATTGTATCTGTATCCAAAGATACAGACACATAGTAGGGCAGTTTCATTAGTAGAGCAGTGTATCAGAAAGGCAGTATTTAATCCCCATAATCCAACCTCTTTTAACAACTGTGAGTTTTGCTGCTGTTGCTCTTTTTCCACCTTGATTCAGTGCCTCACAGGTGTACTCTCCTTGGTGAATCTCCCCGCACACTTTGCTTATTAATAGTGTGTACGTGTCTTGATCTTGCAAACACTTGAATTTGTCGCCTGAAGATACCAGTTTACCCTCAAAGTACCAGTTCACCTCTCTGACATTTGTTATGACAGACACCAGACTGATGCTCTCCCCTTCCTCCACAACAGAGTCAACCAGTTTCCTGTGTATGATGGGACAATTCTCTTTGCCCAGCTCATCCTCTAGCTTCCCACCTCTAGTTTCCAGACCCTCCCTGCCCTCTTCCTCACATATTTGTTCCCTTTTCTCCTTCCTTTTCAGTATTTCTGTGGGTGTCTCAATGGGAACACCGGCAGAGGCTACATCAACAATGGCTGCAGCTGCTCCCACATCCTTGATTTGACCTTGCGCAGTCATAGTGTTGATTACTTGTGCAGACAAAGACTTTTCCAGGGGTATTTCTGCCTCCATAGTCCTCTCAGCCTGTTGGGGCTCCAGCTCAGAGGTTTCACCACAGGATTTTCCTGAGACAAGTGGACTGGGATGGACTGGAAATGCTTTGGATTTTTCATCCATCAAGAGATGTTTTTCTTCACAAACAAGAGAATAGAAAGCCTCCTTCAAGACCGCTTTCTGGTCAGCTGTCTCAATGCTTACATCTTCCAAGGAGATTGCAATTTCTATGGGACTGAGTCCTCCTGTGGTTACAATATAGGTGCATAGGGTGTGTTTATGTTCCTTGGTGATGTTTATTGTCTGTATTTCAACATTATCTTTATCAGCCAACCATTCTGAAAACAAGAGATTTTGCTCACTTACTACTGCAGCTTTTAGTGCATTTCTAATTTGAGACTTTATGTCTAAGTTGCAGCTCTTGGGAACCTGAGCAGTAAGATGGCTCTCTTTGTTGAGAACTTGGCTTGGCTGGAGCTGGTGAGTATACATTGTTTCACGGGGTTGTTTCCCTGCCCTCGGATGCTGCGTGAGTGGGCTGTCAAGACTGACAACATCTTCCTCCTCCAGGGACTGGTTTTCTTCTAGCAGCAAGGGAAATCTCACAGCCTGTCCCTCATTGATTCTTGCAGCAAAATCTTCCTCTGCTGCTTCCAAGGAAGAAATGTTCTCCAGGGGTACAGCTTGGCCCACAGTGAAGACCAATTCAGAGGGAAATCTGGGTTCAGCCTTCAGCTCACCTTGCATTGCCTGGAAGCTCTCAAGGACCTGGATATGGTCACCATCTATGGCACGGCTCTCAGTGGTGCTTGATACCTGTAGAGGGGCTTGGGAAGTCTCTGTCTTCAGAGCAGCCATTTGCTCTGCCGCCTTGGGGATAACTTGTTCTTTGGGCAAGAGTATCTGTGCAGCTACAGTCCCAAGGCAGCCTGGCAGTTGTGTCTCCATCACTGCTGCAGGCACCACACCGCGGGGTCCAGCAGGAAGGGGTTGCGTTGGCTCTGCCATAAGCCTGCTTCTCTCTTGTGTTGTGGCTACCTGGGTGAGCACCTCTTCAACACTCTGTGCAGCCAGGCAGGCCGGTGGTAGATCAGGCAAGATGTCCTCCCTGGGCAGCACATGCTCCGCTTGGCTCGTCTGGAGCTGAAGGAGGGCTGGTGGCTCTCTTGTGGCCTCAAGGCTGAGCACTCCTTCCATGGCAGGAAGCTCACCAGCCTCCTCGTAGGAAAGGGGGCTTTGGTCCTCTGCCACAGCAGAGTGCTGCAAGGCTGGGCTCTGTCTGCACACAGCATGTTCCTCAGGCACCACAAGGAGCTCAGCAGAGCATGTGGCCTCACCCAGGGTGTTCACTGCCCTGCACGTGTAGAGTCCAGTGTCCTCCTCTGTGCACTCCCGCACTGTCAGGGAGCCCGAACCATCAGGATGGTGAGCAGCAGAACGATGAGCATCAGAGAAGAGCTGCTCACTCCCCTTGAACCACTGCACGCTGGGGCACGGCTCCCCAGCTACGGTGTACTCAAAGACTGCAGTGAAGCCTGGTGCACATCTCACGCTGTCTGGCTCCCTGGCAAAGCAAGGGACCCCCGGTATCCGCTGCCGCACGTGGAGGTGGGCACTGCATGTGGTCTCACCGTGCACATTGCTGGCCACACATGTGTACTCGCCTTCATCCTGCACACCCACATATGGGAGGATGAGGCTGTGATCATTGCCAGCAAACACTAACTTACAGTCCACGGATGGGGTTAGCTTCATACTGTTGAAAAGCCAATGGATTTTGGGTGTAGGGCTGCCAGTAACAGTAACAGAGAGCCTAGCTACATCTCCCTGCCAGACTTCAACATTTGAGACCTGTTTGAGGAAAACAGGGGCTTTGCCCTCCTCCTCCATTTTCATCTTTGCTTTGCTGGAATAAACTGGTTTTTCAGACTCAAATTCAAGTGTTTTCTCTCTATCAGGCAACTGAAGGCCGCTGCTGTAGCCTTCACTTCTTCCTTCCTCAGAAGACACAGTAAGAGAGCTAGTGATGTCTGTATGGAAAAAAATTGTTTTGTTTTACTAGAATGTTTAAGAGAGCACTTGTAGATAGCAATAATCAGTGTTACTGCAACTATTTTTGTATATCTGGAGGCTTTCTCAATACTGTAAAGCAGTTAACAACGAACGTGATGTCCTCTTGCTGTCAAATGCACACCTGCCAAAACCAGCAAGACATGCTGTGCTGTCAGGTTACTTATCAACTTCTCATCTGGATCAACACGGTTGTCTCTTTAAACCTGACATCACAGTATGGATTAGGCATACGGCCAGGGTGTACAGTGCAAGTAACAGCCAAGAAACATTGGTATATTTTATGAATTACAAATTGTAATTACAAATATAATTAAAGTGGTCTGTGCCGTTCATATTTGTATGTACACTTATACAAACAAGTAGGGTAGTGCAGTGCTAAGACCCTGGTTTAATTCAAAACACCAAGAAAAAGTAGAATGCCAGATTTAGGATTGGAAAAATAACACAAACTTTTCCGCAAAACAACCTTTCTTCTGGTGCAGTTAGTTCATCTCTTTCAACTCTACCTTTTGTCTAACACGTTAAGATATTACCTCTCCCTTATCAGCTTTGTCCTGGTTTTGTCATTAGACCCTTATGCTTACAACAACATCATTATTAAAATCACAAGTTTGCACCCTTGATTTAGTGTCATTGATTTAAATCTCTGCTTTCAAACTCCTCAACTCCTCCCTATCACAATCTTGCATATTAAAACTCCCACAATATCAGAGATATAGAGGAAAAAGCACTTTAAGTTTTTTCTTTTTCTTGCCTTATATGTGGGACCACTTTGTTCTAACGACAGTTTAAAAACGAGAGGAATCAAACGTCAACATCATGAAATTCTCTGCAGACACATAACACTAGAAACATCAGTGAACTCTGAGACTTCCAGGAACAGAACAAGCCATCCATGAAAAGCATGACACAAAGAAAACTTTTGGAAATCAAAGCCTGTTGTCCTCACTGAGTCAGGTTTGCTCAGACAAGGCCTGCAGTATTTGACGCTGGAAAGACATGAGAGTTGTTAAAAAAGAATGAAAGACATGTGAGTGGATAAACATCTCCAGGCACTCTAATAGTGAACCTTGTAAAGTTTCTCAATTACAGTGCTTAAATTCCAAAACTTATTGTGAAGTAATAATTTTTGCTGCACTCCAATAACAACTATAAAGAACAGAATATGCCATACCCAATTCTTTCTCATTGGTTTTAGCAATTATTAATCTTGCCACAAATAGCATAATATACATGACATAGCGCAGTGCAGACAGTGATTAACTGCAGAGAAGAGATGCTTAGGTAAAAAAAAATAAAAATTGCACCAGTTCTTGAGTATTACCTACCAGCCTTGTTAAAACAGTAGGGAAGTTTCCCCAGAAACACAATGTGCTAGTGAATTTGAGAATGGGCAGCAGAAACGAGCCCATAATAAAGTATAAAAATTGCAGAATAAAACCTATGCCGACACACACGAGAATGCTCTATATACAGGAGTGGGGCAAAAATTAATGCACTTTTGTGTGTTCCTGGATATTTATGACATAACATTTATACAGACACTTTTTCATATTTTAACTATGTCTGTGAAATGAATAAGGTACAAGAAGTGACGGAGTTTAATCATTTAGATATTTATTTCACAAATTAACCATACATTTTAACATTCAATACACATTGATGACAAACAAACATAATTCATCCTTTTTTGAAGATACCTGGTTCATAGAAATGAAGACAACATTAAACCTGACAATGAAATTGTGAGTTTTGTAATTCCTATGAAAGCACAAGATTTTGAAGAAAGATGGTCAGTAGTGGCTCTAAGCTATACCAGTTTACCCAGAGTGGGTTTATTCAAAACCAGAATTACTGCAGATTTACAACGTTGTAGCTTGGATGAGACTTTGTCTCTCCATAAGCACATGATAGAACTCCTGGCTAATGAAGGAAACGTAAAGCAAGACTTTTAAACTTACATAAACAACAAACACTGCTACACAGGTAGAGATAAAGATGCTTGGCCATGTATTTCAGATGTCAACATGAACTTGGACCTGTTCTGCTTATGGTTTCAAAAACAAATATGGGCCTGTTTCTATTAAAAGTTTCAGTTAATTTATGTGCAAATTAAACACACATCATAATTGCTTAGGACTTAACCAAAGGGTCTCTAACCTCTTTGGCTTTGGATCTAAAAGATCCCTTATATCACAGATGACGTATAACATCAGACTTCTTGCTAACATCTTCATGCCAACTTCCCTAGGGACCATATCTGTCTAATGAATCAGTGCTACAGATCTACACAAGGAATGGATTAAGGACACATCATGAAGCAATTCTTTCCCAGCACAAGGCTGGGTCAAACTCTCATGCTTCTCATTCCTACCGCCATTACCTATGAGAAATCACAATTGTCTCTGCCTTCTAATGACATACAAATCATAACTATTTATCATGGGGTCATAAGTGGAAAGAAACTAAAGTGACACACTGATACTAGCCTGACCACTCCAGTCATTTTCCCTATGTACTGGGTCATTAGAACCTGCCACTCCTGGCTTTAAGTTTATATCGGGCAACACAAATGGGCAAAGTGAATCTTTCGATCAAAAATTAGTATCCTAGTTGAGTGAAGGGATAGTCTTAAAGATTTTGAGGCATGCTGACCCCAGTGTGAGGACACATCAAACTCAGAAATAAGAACATGCATGAACACAAATGAGTGTCCCATATGAATAGTTCTTTTGTGCTTAAAATCACCATGCTCCTTAAAGCAGATTCCACGACAACTGACAGCAATTTGCAAATAGTTTTTTATCTCCAGATAAACATTAATAACTTTCATATTTTTAACACATTTTCTTAATCAATTTATCATTGTTTATGTAAGATAAATTTAGTTCTGATTTAATTATGCCAGCTACTGCTGATTCCTCCTCCTAAATACTAGCATTATTTTAAATACAAAAATATATACTCGCATTGAGAACATTAATGTAAAAATCTCTTCTGCTGAGAAAATGCCACAGAAAACAATTGCATGTATTCTACTTATTTCTGGTCATCTTTACTCAAAGCACTCCTCACTGTTACTAATTAAAAAAAAAAAAAAAAAAAAAACAAAGAAAAAAAGGAATATGTAGAATATGTAAAGACTTAGTTTTAATGTGAAACAAAAATACTGCATAAAAATCTCTCACTTTTTTACTCCTATGTATTTTTTATGAATGACACTGGAATACGGGGACAACCAAAATTATTTTAATGAATTTACAGTTACATCATTCATTTACTATGCTCGCTCTCCTTTCCCTTTAACTTCTAAAGATACAGTACAAAATATGTTTTCATGTTTATTACTTGGTAATAGAGAAAAAAATCCTGTTCAGTCTCTACTAATGAAAAACTTTCTATTTTTTCCCATTATATTGCTTTTCTTTGCAACAGTATAGTTCTAATGACTTTAAAAAAAAGTCATTTAATTCCACGAGTCAACAGAATGAGGCCCATGGAAGTAAGAATTTTGCAGCAATAGAAACTATGAACAGGATTTGAATGGTGAGGCTCACATGTTCTGACACAACATTGTGTGAGAATTGAGGGAGAATAAGAATTTAAGGAGTTCTTTCACAGAACTATATCCAAACTAAACAGCAAGTGTAAGTTAGTATTCCATACGTTTAGGCTACAAGAAAAAGCTGGTTTCTACATTTTCAGATGATTTCTAGCCTACATAAAACAATAATAATTGCACTGTTACAGACACACAGGAATATGTACACTATGAAAAAATTAGTCCTACATAAATGAGTGTCAATTATAATATCTTTACAAGAATGAGTAAGGAGCTTGGAAGGAGTCTGAAACATACCTTGGTGCAGAAAGTGTGCACAAGACCTATGCACAGATTAAATCTCACTTAAATTCCCCAATGAAAGCAAGTTTAAGTGAGACAGAAATATGCCCGTATAGAGTGGTTTTCATCCCTAAAGAGATGAAAAAAAAAAATGCCCCTAAAATGCATGCTGCATTTTTACCTGTGGTGAACAATAGCATAAACACATTTACTGTTTCAACAGAGACTCTGAAATAAATTATGAATATTTAGTATAATGTTAACACAGCACAAGTCTCAGCAGTTCCTGCCCTGTTAGTAGCTATGCATTTGTACTGCCCACTGTCACTTTGCATCAAGTTTTCAATAGTAAGGCTATGAGAGCCCCCCTGCTCTTCCTGCACACAGTACCTGTCCCCTTCCAACAACACGCCATCCTTGTACCAGTGGACACTTGGGTGGGGGGAACCAGTCACAAGACACTGGAAGCATGCTGAGGCACCTACAAATGTACTGTAGTCAGAAATGAGCCTGAGAAATTTGGGAGGGGATTCTGTAACCTGGAACTCAAAGCTGCAGCTCTCCGAGTCCTCTGCCCTAAATTCAACCCGTTCCTCTTGGGACGGCTCCGCAAACACATCAAAACTAATGTTGACACACTTCTCTCCTTCCACTTCCTGCCCTTGCTGGGTCACTGCAAGCAGTCGGATCGCTTTCTCCGAGTCGTCTTTGTGCGGCTCAAACTCAAACTCCAGCTCTATTTCTGACTGGTCACCCGGCTTCACAGTCTCACTCAAAATCAAGTCACACTTCTGGGGCCTGTGTGGTTCACTGCCTGTGACTCTCTCATTGCTCACCTTGGCACTTGCTCCCTGCTGAGCCACGACTACAAGGGAGCCTTTGCACATTGCTTCTCCCAGCCTATTTATTGCCCGACAGTGATACCAGCCACCATCAGAAGGACATACATTTTGGACCTTCAGACTGTGAAGTCCTTCCTTCTGACTCACAACATACTTCCCTGTGGCAGGTGTCACACAGGTGTCACCTCTGAACCACTGCACTACTGGGACAGGAGTACCTGTTACCACACACTCAAACACTGCTTCCAAGCCTTCTGTCACCTCGACATCTGCAAAGGGCACGGCAAAGCGGGGAGGCATTTCAGTTACTTGAAAATCAATTTTTACATCCTCATTCTCCTCTGCAGCCAAACCTGCAGCTTGCTCCAACAAGGCAAGTGGAAGGACATCCAGGGAAACCACCATGCTCTTCTTATCTGGGCTAAACTCTGGACTGGTTATGATTTTGACCTGCTTCTCAAACTCTTTCACCTCATTTTCATCCAGCTCCACTTCCAGGAGGATTTCCTGTGGTGAAGGTGACCTTGATGATGTATTTTGCTCCAGGTCAAAGTGTATAACATGCTGGTGGGTGACAGGGGGTGGCAGTGCTAGTGACCGCCCATCTTCAGACAAGACTTCCACATGCGCAATACTTTTAGCTTCCCCGACAATGTTCACTGCATGGCACAGGTACTGGCCCCCATCAGCTTTCTGGACGTTAGTGATCTCGAGCATACATTTGTCCCCATCCTTCTCTATCCGCACTCTCTCATGCATCTCCAACAGAGATTTATTATGATACCACTTCACCCCTGGCTTGGGCACACCCACCACCTCGGCCACCAAGCTCAGCGTGCTGCCCTCATACAGTCTCCTCCTGCTCAATGCCTTGAGGAATGCAGGTGGCATGTCCCTGCCTGATGGCTCCAGGGCTTCACAGGGAGTCCTAAACACCTCAGCCTGTGACTGGTCTGGAGGTTGCTGCCTTCTCTCACAGAGGGGGAGCACAGCCAGGGCATCCATGTACTCCCCAGTGGGTGTCCAGTAGTGCTCTGGTGGTGTGCTGTCCCCTGATGCAGAGCAGAGTCCCTCAAAGGGTGTGAAGTAGCGCTCCAAGGGTGTGTTGCATTTTGAACCCTCAGAGGGTGTGGAGTAGTGTTCAGGTGGTGTGGAGTATACTGAGTCTTCAGATGGTGTGGAGTATCGCTCAGGTGGTGTGCTGTACCCTGAGCCCTCAGATGGTGTGGAGTAGCGCTCGGGTGGTGTGCTGTACCCTGAGCCCTCAGATGGTGTGGAGTAGCGCTCAGGTGTGCTAAGAGGTGTGTGATACGATGCTGATGAAGCAGTTTCAAAGATCTCCACTGAGGAGGGAGGTGTGTAGAAGCGGTCTGAATCAGGTGACTCCTCTCCACTCCCACTCTCCAACTCTATAGACATTTCTGACTCAGGAGAGAAGGGCCGTGTGAGTTCCTGTTGGTTGTTGTAGTAGTCATAAACTGTGCTGAAGGTAACCTCCTCCACTTCCAGTGAAGTGATGGACTCTCGCTGCTCCTTCTGAACTGCCCCTTTGAGATCTGGAGTTTCCTGCACCCCACTTGACCTTAAATAATTGGCCAGGGAAAAGCCAGGCTCCAGCTCTGAGGCTTGAACAGTACTGGGCTCTGGATCTGCAGAAATATCCTCCCACAGTTCTTCTGCATCCTGGCTATTCTCAGAGGTTTCCTCAGTGGGAGTCTTCTTCTTGCCCCAAGACTTCTTCCTTTGCTCCTTCTGTGCCACAGGATCATCCATTATTAAACCAAGTAAGAGTTGGCCGAAAGAGAAGCCCTTGGTTGTGTTTGGTTCCTGTTGAGTGTCCTTGATCATCTCCTCAGGGGAACATGTGCTTTCTTCCTTACAGGTGGAGCTGGTCATTCCTGTCTCCAAGACCTTTTCTATGTCAGAACCTTCTTCCTCCTCAGCCTGATGCACAGTCTGGGGTTTCTTTTCACGTGCAGCTTTTTTCAAGTCAATGATGAAGCTGTCACTCTGGGAATCTGTGGTCTCCAGTTGTTCCTCACTTTCCCACACGTGTGTTTCTTGCACTTCTCTTTGGAAATATGCTGTGGACTCCACCAGAAAGCTATGAATTTGTCGCTCAGGTGAGTCCTCCTTACAGACACTCACCTCCGACTCATTAATTTCTTCAGCAGAGGATCCCTTTTCAACTGGTATCATGATACTGCCAAGGTCCCCATTATGGATTTGTAAATCATCCCTTCTGATTTCGCTTGGCTGTGCCTCTTCCTGGGCACCAACTTCCTCCTGCTGCATCCTGTAGCTCTGATGCAAATCCTCACTTAGAGACATCTCTTCCACAAGCACATCATGTTGGTGCACAGGGGAGATGAGCCCAGTTACTCCTACCTCCACACTCTCCAGAGCTGTGGGGCTTTGTCCCTGTTCTGTGTTTACAGTCTCTGCAGCTGGGAAAGGCTCCGCAAACTTCTTCAGATCAAATGTGATATTAGTCTCATCAGTCTCAGATGGCAACAGCTGCTCTTTGAAATGTACTTCTTCTAAGTCCACTTCAACTTCATCACTAAAATTGTGACCCAAGGTTTCTATGCCAGGAGGAGTGAGGATTAGACCCAAAGAAGACTTGCCTACATCAGACTCTATTTCATGCTGTGTTTGTCCATCATTATGCATTTCCCAGTGTGGGGCATCCCCAGTATTAATTATTTCTTTTTTACAAAGATGATCATCAACCTCATTGTCCTGTTCAATATCAACTGATCTCTCTTGTTCCTTGGCCTGTTCCTCCTGCTGCTCTTCTGTACAGAAGTCATAAAAGCCAAACTGCTTCTTTGTGGGTGTGCTTTCAATGTTCTCCTGCAGGTGGGGCACACTCAGCTCTTCTACAAGAGGCACATCAGGAGACATTGCCTCGCAGGCAGGGGCATCACTCTCCTCCATGTAAACATCAGTCCCCTCTTGCACCACAGGTGATATAGGAATGAAAAACTGTGAATCCTCACACTCTCTTGCCAGAGCAGACTGCTCAGAAACATGTGTTTGCCCTTTCCCTTCCATAAACGGTTCCTTCAAGATGTCCCAGGACAGAGTGTCTGTATGTGGTACCACTTTGTCTCCTTCAGCCTCCAGCTCCTCTGAAAAGTGACCTGAGTCCTTGGCCACCAGTTCATTCTCTTCCCTGGCCATGCTGAGGTGCAACTCAGTGGCGTCAATTCCAAAACTATGTTCCTCAGAGACAGCTTTTCTACTGTTCTGCCTTACTTCAGAAATACCATCTGTATCCCTCACACTTTCTTTTGTATAACCTATTTCTTGCCTTGCATAAACCTCCATGGTATCCAGCACCATCGTTTCCTCCATCTCAGTTTCCCTAAAGTGAGAAGTTTTCTCACACTCCTCTTCCAACTTCTCACCAGAAGATGGAGGCAGCCTCAGGGACCAGGGTAGGTGGGTTTCCTCCTCCTTGGGGCATGTGATCTGTTCCTCATTATCCTTCCCAAGTGTGCTGAGGCCTTGGAGCTTCAGAACTTGGTCCATGGCAGGCAGTTCTTCAGTGCCTTCATCCTTGCTATACAACCTGGGTGCACTGGGCTGCACTGTCAGCTCAGAGGCAGTCTGCGCTTTTCCAGCCACATTCTTGGCCACACAACAATACAGCCCAGCATCCGCAACAGAGACCTCTTGGATGTGTAAGCGGTACGTGCCATTCTTGCCTTCCTCAAACCTCAGCCTCTCACTGGCAGAGAGGCTCTGGCCATTCAGGGACCAGGACACAGCTGGTGGTGGCTGCCCAGACACAGCACACTCCAACACCACTGCTTCCCCTTCATGGCAGTAAATGTGTGCTGGGGCTTCTGCCACAATTTGGGGTGGCTCATTTCCTACATCAAATGAAAACTTGAACTTGTGCTTTATGGTGGGAGCAGCCTGGTCAGGAGACGGCCGCATGGTCTCCCTCATCTCTGTGTCTTGCTCTGGTGTCGGAGTGGGGGCAGTGATTTTGATTTCCACTGGAAGTGACAGCAAGTCTGAGTCTGGAACTGCACTTAGCAGTCCTTGCTCTGCTGCGAAGGCCTGGCTGACTTCTTCCTCCTCCTCCTGCATCTTCTCCTCCTCCTCCTCCTTCTCTTTCTCCCCTTCTTCCTCCTTCTCCTGCATCTTCTCCTCCTCCTCCTTCTCTTTCTCCCCTTCTTCCTCCTTCACTTCCCCCTCCTCTTCCTCCTCCTCCACTTTCTTCCCTTCCTCTTCCTGCTCCTTCTGTGTGGCCTCATAGGCTGGCATCCGCCGCCTCACATGCAGTGCAGCTGAGGTGCTGACTGTGCCCAGTGGGTTGAAGATCACGCAGGTGACAGTGCCACCATGCTGTGGGAGCAGGGATGGGAAGGTCAGTGTAGAGCGGCACTCCGTGGTGTGAACAGCGGTGCCCCGGATGCGCCCCACAGGCTTGCTGTTGTTGTACCAAGTGACTGTGGGCTGTGGGCGGCCATGGAAGAGGCAGGAGAAGGTGCATCTGTGCCCCTCAACAGCCTCCTGGGGCTTGATTTCCTGGACAAAAAGGGGTGGGCAGGGCTCCAGGAGTCCACCTGGCATCTGCCATCTCTCCCCTGCAGCCTTGGGCCTGTGGTACCCCTTCACTACCTGCACCATGAGGGGCTCTGAGCCACCCATCGTGGCGGCCACCTCAGGTGGGCTGGGCTTCCCGGGAGGGCCTTCCTGGGGCATAGACATGAGGGATTCCTGCTTCTTTTTCAGTGCTGCCCTCTTTGCCTCCCGCAGCCGCTGTAGCTTCCAACGGATCTCCTCATCCAGCAGCTCCTCCGCATCCACCACTGTGCCACTCTGCTCCCTACCGCGTGCCAGCCCTGGACGGTGAGGCTCCACCAGTGGCAGCCTCTGGAAACGGATAGTTCGTACCATGCACCGGGCTGGGGAGACATCCCCAAGCAACTGCTCAGCCTCCTGCCCCTTGTCGAAGGGCGAGCCGGTGCAGCGGAGCACCACCCGCAGCCGGTCTTGCTGCTGCTGCTGCAGCAGGCACTCCCAGCTCTCCTGCATACACTCTGCTTTCCTTGCAGACCCCGAGCCCTGCTGCCTCCCACTGCGTGCCACCAGCAGCGAGGCAGTGGACTCGGCTGAGCCCTCACTGTTAATGGCAAATACCCTGTAGCTGCCAGCATCATGCTCCCGCACATCCCGCACCTCCAGGCTGGCATGGTGCATGTGCTCCTCGCTCTCGGTGCGGATCACCTTGCGGCAGTCCTGGTGGACCGGCCGGTTATTGTGAAACCAGGCCATTTGGGGTGCCGGGCATGCCACCAGCTTGCACTGGAAGAGGGCAGGGTCCCCTTCCAAGACAGACCTACACTTGAGGCCCTGTGTGAAGGTGGGTTTACGGTTCTGGGTGCAAGCCAGCACCACTGCCGTCCCAGGTCCCTCGAGGCTCGCCTTGCTGTGCTGCTCTGCAAGAGAAGGAAACTGGGTTATAACAGGCCACGCTCCGCCTGCCATCTGATTGAAAAAAATGAAATAGCAATATATTGAAATAAAAAATGGGCATGCAACAGATTTCATCACACACCCAGGAAAAAAAAGTAATTCACTCACCATATTTGTTCGAATAAACGCAACGCCTTGCTCTGTTTTAAAGATTGACACGAAAATCGTTCGTTGTCTGTTCTTTCTTCAGACTGTGGAAATTTCTTCTTGAACAAGCAAAAATGAATTTCAAAATAACACGTTCTTCTCTGCGTGTATGATTTTGCTGCCTGGAAAAGCTGTGTGTCTTTGGGTGTCAAAGAAGAAAATCTTACCTGACTTGCAGACAGTAGAATAAACGCCCTTTCTGACCCTTCTGTTTTGTAGATTAAATGTTCAAACAATTGAGAAAAAATATTTTGAAAGATATTTTTTTAAAAGTAAGTAATTAGCTAACATGAAATGAGAAGGCGTTTATTCGAACTAATACAGCCACTAACTTCACAGTGTTATGCACAGGGAAAAAAGCAAGCAACATGAACCACGTATGCTATCTGCAAGCCAGGGTAAGAAATGTATAATGATGAATTAATGTATGTGAAAAAAGTGCAAGGAATCAATGGGAATGTGTAGCTTTCACATATCCTAAACAACAAATGCTTTCTAGTATACTTCATCCATCCATACAATTGAAGTGTCCATTGAACTGATTAATGTTAGGTTGCTAACATGTTTAAAAATACTATGATTAAGATTTGTATAACTTCCTTCTGAAGTAAACTATTCCATGCATTCAAAAGGAAATTCAATGAATAGAAGCTCTATGAACAGCTGCAAAGCATGAAGTAAAAGTTAAAAATACGGCTGCAAAACTATGAATCTGAAGTTTTAAACATATTTTAAAACTTAAATAACCATAAAATGCTGGTAACCCTTTGCATATCAAAACAAACATGCAACATGTTCCAATATGCTTCAAAGTTTGTCTTTCTTTCCCCATCAGACATTACAGGTAAGCAGATAAAAGCTTTTCACAATGTTACTAATCAGTGGTACTAATTATTCAGTGTAACGTCATTGGTGACTGTACCTTTCACTTCCATTTCAATCTCTTCCTCTAGCTTCTCATGAATAATTTTTTCAGGAGCTAGAATAAAAAGACAAAAATTTTTGAGCTATAGGTGCTAAATGTGCCAATCAACAGTTTATGTAGTAAAACCATCCAATCTCTTGCAAATATACAGAAATTCACACATACATACACATAAATGCATGCCAAACAATTCAAACACTTGATAAATTTTGAGAACAGAGTAATAAAATGCTTTCAAACTTGTTTGCAATGTACACTTTTCTGTAAGATTTTCTTCCTTGGTGGGGAAAAGTTTCTAATGTAACATGCCTTTATCATGCCTTAAATCCCTGAAGAAAACATTCAACAATCCACAGACTAACGAGATGCTTTTTGTTCTTTATTATCTCCCAGGGAATGAATGTACTGGAATGCAATGATGCTATGCATGAGGAATCGATACGTGGAAGGAACATGCAGTTGCCAACCTGTCACTCTCAGATGGGTGCTGCACTCGGCTTGTCCTGCAGGATTAACTATTCTGCACTTGTATATACCCTTGTGGTTCTGACCAACTTTGAACAATCTTAAACTGCACAGTGGCCCCTCGTGTTTTAAGGAACACAATGCAGACTGCTCAACTATTTGCTGATTGCACAGCCAGACCACACAAGGGGTAGGCACACCCTTCATTATACAAAAGAGTAACACATCATCTCCTTCTTTTACAGTTGTTTCTGAAGGCAGAGTTTCAAGAAACTCTGGTGCTTCGGCGTCAGTGTCTGTGATGTCTTCACATGGCACAACATCAGGATAGTAGACTCTGTTTCTTTGCTTCTCAGTTTCATATGGTCTTTGGGACGTAGATATAAACAAGCTCGAGGTTTTCTTGGAAGATTCTTGCTTAACTTCAGATGCTTTAAACTGACAATCTTTGGCTGCTTTAAAGCTTTTAGTATCTGATTCAAGGATAATTTTTGTTACTGCTTTGGCTTGTGCTTCTTTTGCTAGGTAAGAATAAAGTTAGGAAAAGGATTAGATCAGGTGTTTTGCAGGAATTAAGAATATCCTTATATTTTGGGGGAACCCCCCCCCACTAATTAGTATTGAAAGAATGTCCAGCATATTAGTGCTACAACAATGCTATTAAACATGAGTGATTACACATTTAAGAGCTCTATTCCTGCTGGGCTGATTCTAGGTAGCAATTAAGCCTATGGGACTTCCATGGGACCAAGACTTGGTGTGTAATGCCTAATACAAGCACACCTTTATTTTTGAGACCCTCAATTTAGGAAGTAGCAGCAGAAGATTATGTAAAGTGCTTTGCACAGCTCAAGAATGAAGAAAGAAACTTCAATATCTAAAAGACAAATCAACAGGGCCAATGGCTTCCTCATTACTCATCTTATTTTTCTGCTCATTATTCCATTTACCTCAGTAGAAATACTATCACCTGTCCAGTGTGGTGATGATACATTTTTGGGTTTTCGCTAGTGGTAACACTACTAACACTCTAATATGCTGATGACAGGAAGAAGCAGAAGGAGTCTTAACAAAAATAAATACTTATATCTCAAGAGAGTGAAGGGTAGAAGACAATTCATGTAGTGCAGTAATACAATACTTGCACCCATTAATTCTTTCAATTACATTGGCCTATATTGCCAGTCTTGGAATTAGAAACAAGTTGGACCCATGGTGTTTGAAACAGCCAGGTATCTAGTTCAACATTGCTTATCTGACATTCTTATCTTCCTTAAAACTCCAGCTTTGGGAATTCTCGAAATGCAAAAATTCCTACCAGCCTGTTTTGCTTTACATCTCACTGCATATCATGAAGGATATGAGGAATAAAAAGCCTCAGACATCTGTCACTTGCTGGGAAGAGCCATGAAGATACAACACCAACTTCCCAATACTGCAGGGGTCACTTATGAATAGAGCTCTAAATGTGGAGGAAAAACCCCAAAGCATTATTAATAGAGCCTTCTCAATTAAATAGTGATAATAAAGGAAATATGAGTGAGCTGTAGGCAGTGATAATGAAGTTGCAAAAGATAAGCCATAATGTTAAAAGTCAGATAACCACCTTTGACTGTTAGCATTGCAGCAGTTGTTGTCCCTCCGTAATCATTGTATACAGTACAACTGTATAGTCCTTGATCAGTCAGCTGGGCATTTAGGATTGTGAGCAGCAGGACACTTCCTTTTTGTGATATCTTCAGTTTTTCAGATGCTTCTATCCTTTCACCTTCATGAGCCCAAACAAACTCAGAGAAGAATTCATTTTCTAAGCCACAGATAAACTGAGCAGTGTCACCACATTTCACAGTTAGGTCTCTGAGTTGCAAGAGAATCTTTGGAGGGTCATCTTTCATTTCCTGAGCAGTGGCCACAGAGATCCTGGTGCTCTGAGATGTTTGGGAAAGGATTGTTGTGTGCATGGCTTCCATTTCTTCAACTGATGTAGCCTTCATGGTCAAACTTTCCGATACGCTCTCAAAAACCTGTACACCCAATTGCCGTGGCAGCTGTTGCATTGATTTAAATTCTTTTTGATAAGTTTTAATGTTCTTCTTTGGGAGGGGAGCAACATGAAGTTCTGTTATAGCCTGTGACCGGATAGACTCTTTTACATCTTTCCCAGAACTTTGCCTATCTAGGGCTTGCACTGTGTAATCAAGTAACAAAAATAACAACAATATTAGTATCTAAAGAACTTTACTGGGCCATGATCTGATCAAAATCAAGCAGCATGAAGGATGAAAATGAATGATCTTCATTTGAAAACTCAGCATGCCAGATGCACTACGCCCTTGACACAAAGATTATCCATTCACATATATGAATGACAAGGGATGCCTAAGGTATTCATGCAGTAGATACATAGTTGATGTTTGTCTCTTCTTGCATTGAAGTTGTCTATTTTAGTATTGGAAACTTATTATGGAACTTTTTAAGGAGGTATTTTCTTTTCTTTTTCCCTACAAGATAGTGCAAAATACCTCAGTCAATGCTATAAAGATCACTTAATTCCTTGCTTAAAAATATGAATTTCTGCAGTAAAAAGATTCTATTCTTTGCTCAATCTCAAGATACAAATTTGCAAATTTCTGAATTTTACAGCTTAAACAGAAGAAATGAGAGTGGCTGGGTTACAGAGGGTAGGTTCTACTAACATTAACTGGTAAAGAAAAGGTGTGAAACAAGGAAAGAAGAACATTAGTAATGGTGTAAAAGTGTGGTATACAACAAACTGAATCCCTTTGAAGTAAAAATGGGGTTTTACCTTCTGCAGTCACTGTAAGTGTAGCTGTACAAGTTGTTTCTCCAGCACTATTTCTTGCCTTGCAAGAGTATTGGCCAGCATGCTCTAAGAAAGCATCTACTATTATCAGTATAGCTGTGCCTGTAGGCTCATCAAAGTGGAAAACTATGTTTTTTGTTGGCAACATGAGTTGTTGATTATGAAACCACTGGATTTTTGGTTTGGGCATGCCAGAGACTCTAGCTTGAAATCTGACTGATTCCCCGCTGTATACCCTGCAGCTCGAAATAGGCTGGATAAAGGTGGGCCTTTGGCCAATAGACTCCTCCTTAAGTGAAACAGATGAAGAAACATGCCAATGGGACTCTGTTGTAACTTCTTCAACATTTTTAAATCCTGAAAAGAAGCACGCCAACTTTTAATTTCTTACCCTACACTACAATAGATTTTCTCTCTCATTCAAGATTTTTTTTATAACTTGCAACTTAACAGCATGAATTATTCTAATTCATAATTTATAAAACCCGTTGCAAAA
This sequence comes from Tringa tobata, assembly GCA_033628505.1. NCBI lineage: Eukaryota > Metazoa > Chordata > Aves > Charadriiformes > Scolopacidae > Tringa > Tringa tobata. The sequence continues at coordinate 3,396,238 of JAHREE010000531.1, read as the reverse complement.
AGAAAACAAAATATTTATGGTTAAATAATATCAAGGACAATATAGAACTTAAATGGCAAATTCTCCAGACAATATTTCTGCTCTAAAACTTTGGTCAATGTTTCATCAATTCATAGGAATGTAAACTATTTCTTTTCAGCTGTCCAGGTACCTGGTACACACCTCTATTTAACATGTTTTCCAACACTTTAAAAGTAATTTTTTTTATACAAAACCTCATTCTGGATTCTCCTCACAGTCAAATCAAATAATGTGTAAGCAAAACAATTCCATTAGAAAGAACGTTTCTACCATCTTTGATGCATGACAGATTCTAATACTGGAGAGAATGAAAAGGTGAGGTGCATGGAACATTGAAAAAATGTGAAATAAGCTTTCCTGTGCATGACCAATATTTTGGAGACATAAATGTATGCTGTGGACATTGTAAATGGTAGCAATTGAGTTAAAAGACAACATGACAGACAACGACTCACATATAATCATCACTGTATATTAAGATTAGTATTGGAATATGACCTGAACAAGACATTTTCTTTAATCGCACACTGTACCTTCTAACTTCAAGGTAGCAGTGCTTGTCACTTGGCCTGCAGAATTACTAGCCACAAAGGTATAGATTCCTTCATCCTCTGGATAAGCTTCAGCAATCTCCAGCTGGTAAGTGTCTTCAAACTGAGTCATTCTAAAAAACCGTGATGGCTTGATCTCTCTGTCTTTGCTGTACCAAGAGACTTTTAGATCTGCTCAAGCAACAGAAAGAAGAAACAGTATGCAAGTTACAATATTAGACTAATAACTAAACACTATTTTTACATTTATATCTTTCAGAAATCTTAATCTCAAGTATCTTTTTAAGTGCCTTGTCTTACTTTGGTAATGTATGATTAGTGGAAAGTGACTTTAAGCTTTTATCTCTGCATTGAAAATATTTGTATGGGAAAACTGATTTTGGTGCTGCTATATTTCTCAGTAAAAACAATTTTTTCCTTTCCCCTTTTAATACATAACTTTAAAAATATTTTGCTACTACTAAAATCAGAGAAGGTCTCATTTTTAAAAAGAGATTAAACAGGCTATAAAACCACTTGATTGAGCTGAACAGGTTAAAGAAATTAAAATGGAATATCCTTTTGCTAAGAACAGTACCTTGCCTCTTTTTTGTGGCAAATATTCTAAGTTTTGCACCTCTCATTTCTCAAGAAAGGTCCTGTCTTTGTTCCTTTGTAAAACTCCTATATAAAATGTTATATTACTTGATGTGTATAGATTCTTATAGACTTGGGAAAGGACTGAAGCAGACTTTAACTTTGCCTCTCCACCTAGCACTATATTACATCATGAATCAAATGTTTTCACTCAAATAGTGGGCTATTACTGTCATCAGAAGAAAGAGACTGTATTTTCAACAGACAGCTACGTAGTGTGTGCTGTTAAACAACTGTATTTGCAATCAGGTATTACCTAACCTCATAGAAAATGTTTTCACAACACAAGTGAGAGGTATGTAAATATATTTGGATAGACTATTCAATACAGGGAATTTTCAATGCGAAAAATTTCTTCACTGAAAGGGTTATCAAGTACTGGAACAGGTTGCCCAGGGAAGTGGTTTGAGTCAGCATCCCTGAAGGTATTTAAAGACCTGTAGATGTGGCGCTTAGGGACGTGGTTTAGTGGTGGACTTGGCAGTGTTAGGTTTACAGATGGACTCAATGATCTTAAAGGTCTTTTCTAAACTAAACAATTCTGATTCCATGAAAGGGGACCTAGATGAAAGGATCCTTATGCTCTGTGCTGTAAATGCAGCTTCCACATTCACATGAATACAGTTCTTGTAAAAATATTGACACTAGCATGCTTTGCACAGAGGGCAGCCAGTCTTTCCAACATAGATTGTCTCAGATTTAGCACCACTTCTAAAGTAGATCTGTTTAAAAAAAAAAATTGGAGTTTGATTTCAAGTGATGGAAATGCAAATTATGTATATTTGCATACCAATTTTATGTGGATTTTTACCCAGCTATCGCTCGGTGTTTGAAGCTTTATTTATCTTTAAATAATTGTAAATTCTTTGGGATTGGAACTGGATCTTGTTCTGCACTTTACCATGTGAATATTTTATCACTAGTCATACTCAAGGCCATTTATTGAAGTGAAGAGAGATAGTTTTATTTGCTTTTGTGTTAACTTGGAAAGAATTATTTTAATTACAGAATGATATTCTTTGTAACTAAAACTAGTAAACTTATTTAAGGAAAGTCTACACTTAAAAAGATAATGAACAAACACCTTTTCTATGCTATGAAAAATAACGCAATTGCAGTTTACTGTTTGCAGAATGATATGAGATACTTAGGAATATCAGGCTAAATGTTGAGGCACAGTTTCAGTCTGTTTGTTTAGGTAATTGACATGCACTGTCTGTCATTGGAAACTTCATCATGTTCATATAATATGATAATGCTTTTCCACCATGATACTCATGTTTTGAAATTCTGTATTTTACTCACTGACACAGTTTTCCAACGTAAGTTAGCGTTTGAAAGGCTGAGAAGTTTCCACAAAGTTTTTGAAACAGAACTTCTTTTTAGAAATGCTTAATGTTTATGACAGTTTACAACTTGCATGCTTGACACCATCTTCAACATGACTTGCTTAACTGACAGTTAAGTAACACTTTGCTCGAGTAACACTTTGCTGTTTGTGTATGTCAAACAACTGTACTTCTAAGGAAAGACTGATCCTGTTGCATTTTTTCTGAGTTCAAGATGAAAAATTCTAAAAGACGAAAAGATACACAGACTTCATTAAACCCACCTGTCCCTGTAACTCTGCACTGAAAACGAGCAGACTGTCCCTCGGAGGTAACAGCATCACGTAGTGGTATTATGACAGCAGGTGGATACACTGGCACTTCTAGCTCAGGAGAAACAACTTCTGGGACTGGAGGATAAGAAGAAGTAGTCATTTTTAAAGATTAAGAAGATCACACACATATTGACAGTCTCATTTCACAGACATTGCTGTGAGCACAGGAAACTCACTTTCCACTGAAAGTGAAGCTGAAGTTGTAGCAACTCCATAGTCATTTTTTGCTTCACAGGTGTACACTGCTGCATCTTCAGGGAAAGTTTCAATCAGCAATAGAGTATATTCTTGTGCATCATGAAGAAATTTGCACTTGAAACCTGGAGAAAGCTGTTGATCATCTTTGTACCAGGAAATTTTGGGCTGGGGTTTGCCTGATATCATAGCGCAGAAGCGGGCAGGTTTGCCAGACTCCACAGTGGTTGGCTCTAGCTCCTGAATAATCTGGGGTGGCTCTGGAGCTGAAAAATGGGGAAGGGGGAAAAAAGGCAGGGGGAAGGGAGGAGAGAAAGAAGGAGAGAGAGAAAAATCTCATTATTGATATTTTTCAAGGCTTCAAAAATATTAGCAAGGAATTATTATTTGTTTAAATCTTCTTATTCCCATTCTTGCATGCCCATGAAATTCTGCCCCTTTCCTTAATACAGGAGGAATGATCTAGCAACAAGTCCCTTAACATAATTAGCTATGTTGTTTTATATGTTTTCTGTCAAAACCTGTCCAAGAATTGTTAGGCTGATCCCTCTGACAAGGCATATTTGTCCAGAAGAACAAATTAGTTTTATTTGAACTTGAGAGTTTCCTGGTCTAAATAAATACACTGGGGAAAAAACTACTAGAGCATTTTCATCAGCCAGCCAACTATTTCAGCAGAGCAAGAAACATCCATGTACATGAGGGTTTTGCTAGTGTTCCAGACATAAGACTGTCTTTGGATTTTTTTTATTTTAATTTTTCTTACTTTCAGGTTAGAATTCCAGAAAGGTTATATAGAAATCAGAAAAACACAGGACAATAAATATAGTCAAAACATTGTTTGCGGGGACACATACCATTCACATAAAGAACAACGGAACTCCTATTCCGTCCTGCAACAAAAGTATATTCTCCAGCATCAGAGTAAGTGGTTTCAAAGATGCTCATTCGATGAACTCTCCTTTCCACCACATAACTGTATCTTTCCTCATACTGGAAGTTGATCTCAATACCGTCTTTATACCACTGTGGTTCAATGTCATCTTCATTGACTTCAAATTCAATTACAGCTCTTTGTCTCTCAATGACCTTTGAACAAGTAGAATAAATATTAGAAATAGTATTTGTTTTTACAGACCACAGAATCGCAGAATGTATGCGGTTGGAAGGGACCTCTGAAGATCATCTAGTCCAACCCCCCTGCCAGAGCAGGTACACTTAGAGCAGGTTGCACAGAACATGTCCAGGTAGGTTTTGAGTGTCTCCAGAGATGGAGACTCCACCACCTCTCTGGGCAGCCTTTTCCAGTGCTCTGCCACCCTCAAAGTAAAGAAGTTCCTCCTTGTGTGTAGATGGAACTTTCTATGCTCAAGTTTGTGCCTGTTACCTCTTATCCTGAGGCACCACTGAAAAAAGACTGGCCCCATCCTCTTCACACCCACCCTTTAAGTATTTATAAGCATAAATAAATACTTAAAGATGGTCCCACATTCCAGTTTCCTAGAAGGTGACCCTGATCTTATGATCGCAGATTTTTATGTTAGGACTCTGGCTGGTTAAATATTGTTGCTCTTCCTTTGCATTATTCTTTGAGTGAAAAAGTTATGAAATATTTCTTCTCCTGCATAGGCCATACCTGGATATCTTTATGGACACTTCTGATACGAATGTCACGACCTTCCACTATCAAATTGGCACTGGATGTGTTTCCACCTGCTACTACAGTGTACTGACCAGCATCAGACATTCTTGTGGAAGGAATGATGAGACGATGGACAAATTTCTCTCTCTGAATTTTCATCCTAAAGGCAACAGAAAAGAAAATTAACAAGTTATTTTCTGGGGGAAAATACATAACAAAAGTCAATACAGCGTAGAAGCAATCATTTACCTGTCACCAATCTGGAGTTCTTGTCCATCCTTCATCCACTGGACCTGAATGTCAGGTTCTGAAACTTCACATTCAAAAATAGCCCTCTTCTTCTCCACAACCTTGATATCTTTAATATGCTTCCTAAATTCAATGTGACGAGCTAGGGCAGAAAATAGTAGAATGAGTGCCATGATTCCGTTTAAGGCACTAGAAGTCACTAAATGCACAAATCAAGAGGGCAAATACCTTCCACATATAAAGTGGCTGATGAAGCTGCTTTTCCAGCAACAAAGGTGTATTCTGCAGCATCACCAAAATGCACATTCCTTATGGAGAGGGAGTGTGTGAGCTTCTTTGTTCGTATCTGGCATTTATCAGTCGATTTTATTTCTACCCCATTCTTTAGCCATTTATATGAGATACCTTCATAGTTAACAGTAACTTCAAATGTTATTGTATCTTTCTCTTCAGCATTGATATCTTTCAGCATGGAGGTAATTAGGATGGCTAAAAGAAAAGAAATGGACACTGTTCAGTTCTTTTGTTCAGTTTCGCGTTGTTTTATACACATGTTAACTGGATAAGAGATGTTTAAAATTCTTTAAGACAGATTGTGATTTTTGGTAATATTAAAAGGAAGGTTTTGTGTCCAGAATCAGCATTACAATTAAATTTCCAAAACTTTCTGAATGACATAGGAATCCAAATTCTAATTCTATCTCCTCTGGTAACTTGGCATTTAAGCACGTTGGCCTAAACAGAACAATCCAGGATCTGACTTTCAAGTTCATAGCTTCTAGATCTCTTTTAAAAATATAATTGAGGTTGTTCAAGATTATTTGAAAATACCTCTACAACAGTGCTGGTTTTGTCTGAATTGCACCGAGCGCATGTATTAACACAAACTCTATTATTGGTAACAGTAAAATATTCTGGTTAATTTCATTTTTACGTACGTTTTACAGTCAGAGTTGCACTGACTCTGTCATTTCCACACACAAATGTGTATTCTGCAGAATCTTCACTGCTTGTGTTCATGATATTGAGCTGATGGAGTTTCCCCTGGACTACTATTTTGAACTTTTCACTCATTTCAATCTCCACACCATTTTTCAGCCAGACAGCAGGCACGTTGAAATGAGAAACTTCACATTGAAAAGATGCAGTTTTGGTCTCAGGGATCTCAATATTTTTCATGGTCTTTGTGATGTGTATGGCTAAGAGAGGCAAAAAGAAGAGGAAAGGAAAGAAAACAAAAGAAAGGATTTTTTTTAAGAGTCAGTATGTGTGGAAGACATCAAAAAAACCAAGGGTAACAGCCTGTGAAGTGTGAGATCAAGTTGTTTAATACGAACTGGTGTAGCAATTCACATAATTACTTTCTTACAAACTTACAATACTTACTTTCCACAAACAGTTTTGCTTTACACTCAATTTGCCCAACAAGAGCTGTGTATTCCCCAGCATCAGCAGGAGATATGTTATGCAGCATAAGCTTGTGAACTTTCCTTTGAGAGATCATCTTGTATTTATCACTTTGTTTAAGCTCAATATTTTTGTGGAACCATCGGACTGGTACGGTATCATGGGATACACTCAGTTCAAAGGAGACAACAGCATTTTCCAAAGCAGTCACATCTTTTGGCTTTTTGATGATCTTGACAGCTTGAGGAAAAAAGTTAGCAAGATTCAGCAGTGTTTTTCATTTGAATTTCAAATCACACATTAAAGCAAATATTGAAACCAGATTGACTTACTTTCCACATGAAGTCTGGCATTTGCTCCTATCTTGCCAAGCTTAAAGCTATAAACAGACTCATCAGTGACAACACAGTGTTTGATTTTCAGTGTGTGAACAGTTCCGTTCACTGAAATTTCATATTTGTCATTTGATTCAAGTTCAACACCATTTTTAATCCACAGTGCTCCTTTCACATCAGGGTGGGTAAGTTCTACACTGAAAACTGCCTCCTGTGTTTCTGTCACAGTTAAGTTCTTTAGTGTCTTCTTTATCTTAACAGCTAGGGGGAAAAAGAAAAGAAAGGAAAAAAAAAACAACACTACAAACCAGACCAAAATTAAAAATTATAGTAAATATAATAATCTTAATAAAAACTCAATCATGGGGCTTCATTTTAAAATCTTGTATGTATATATTGATTTATACAGTTTCCACCAAAGTAGTGTGCTTGGAACTCAAAAAGGAATATTTACTTGTAGCATCCATGAGAAATAGACTTTTTTATATGTTTACAACACCACTAGCAAAGAGTCAATTTCTACTTGCTAGCCAGTACCTTGAATAAAATGTGTTTTTATTAAAATACCGAACTAAATTCCAAATACAAAGCCTCCAAAATAGAGCAGGTTTGCTACCTCAGAAAGTGCATCGGAATATAAAAATATTTCGAAATATGCTCGTATCCTAGGGCCTGATCCAAGACACAGTGGGTGACCCTGGACTGAGTCTTAAAGACATTAGTTGGTTATAAAAAATACTGACCTTCGACCTTCAGTTTGGCAGATGTCTTTGAGCTTGCTATTTCATAGCTATATTCACCCATATCATCCAGTTTTGTGACAGGGATATTGAGCCTTCTCTTTACGCCATCAGATTCAGCACGGTATTGATCTGTCACAGGTAGTGGTCTACCATTTTTTAGCCACTGGCCATCTGATTCAGGATTTGCCACCTCACATTCAAAAACAGCTGCCTGGGACTCAGCCACAGTCAGGTCAGTGAGAGGCTTTGAAATGGCACCACCTGTTGGGAAGCAAAAAACCATGGTTTTCTTGTGTTGCTGTTCAGCTTTCCCACACACAGAAATGCAACAGCGTGAAAGGTTAATGCTGGACTACTTTGCCCTAGTTTGCAACATGCCTGTAGACATTCTGAGTTCTGTAAAAAAATCAAGAATAGAATGTGCCCTGAACATCACAAAAAGACGTGTCTTACTTCTATCCAATTTTTTCTCATTTATTATTTTTATTATCAGCACAGCTATATTGAACATTCAAAATAAAAAAATTATTTTTAATTACATCAAAAGTGTACTACAGAATTCCATACTATAGCTCTGATTTAGCAAAACATATAAGCAATTACATAAAAGCTTTTTTATATTCAAATTATACCAATCACAAAAGATATGGGGAAGAGACAGGAGAATATAGAAAAAAAGATAAAGACAAAAAAAGTACAGAAACAGCACAATTGCTACAACTACAAAACACAGTACATTGAGCATTGTTTTATAAATGACAGTGAAATAAAAATCTTGGACATTAACCCTACTAACCTGCTACTATAAGCTTTCCAGATGTTTTCTTCTCTCCAGCATAAAATACATATTCTCCTTCATCATCTTTCATCATCTTCACCACTGTCAATTTATATATTTTGCCATGTGCTTCAATTTTATATTTAGGACCAGCCTTGATCTCTTGGCCTTTGAAATGCCAAATTACATCAATCCCTGAATGTGAGAGCTCGACCTCAAAGGATACATTCTGTGTTTCAGTGCAGGTGATGTCATGAAGACCTCTAATAATCTGAATTTCTATAAAAAAAAATACATTACAAATATATTAGTTGCTTCCACAATTTTGTATTTAAAGTAATAATTTCACAAAGAACTTTGCATCTTAAAGGAAACCTACCTTCAACTGTGACGTTGCAACTAGTTTCAACTTTGCCAACCATTAGCTTATAATGTCCTTCGTCTGATGCATGGGTTCTGGTAAGCACTAGCCTCTGTTTATTGCCTTTACATACAGCTTGTACACGTTCATCAGGCTTTATCTGATGATCATTTAGGTACCATTTGGAGGAAGACACATCAGGTGCTGAAACTTTGCATTCAAGGATAGCTTTTGTTCCTTCAACTACGTGAACATCTTTCAGAGGCACTACTATTTCCACACCTGTCAAGTAAAAAAATATTCACCATTAAAAAAAACTATGCCTTTAAGAAGTAAACCTAAAGGACCCAAAAATCAAGCACACCTTCAAAATCATGATAATGACTTACTGTACACTGTGATCTTTCCACTAGTTGACAGTTCAAGACCAGGAACACTAAAAGAGTAATTTCCAGTATCTTCCTTTGTTGCATCTTCTATCAGCAACATGTGTGACTGTTTATCCAGCACAATGTGAATACGATCACTTGATTTAATTTCATGGCCATCTTTCATCCAGACACCTTCCACATTTTCTAGGGAAACTTTAACTTCAAGTTGTACAATATCTCCCTCACAGACTTTTTGATCAGTAAGTCCTTGAAGAATAGCCATGGGACGAGCTGTAAAATGAAATGAAGCTAATTAATCCTCATAAGAGATAAGCAGAATATTGAATAGGTATATAGTACAGGTTATAGGGATATAGCTATAATATATACTGTAATATGGAAAAATCTAGAATATATCTACAATATAAGAAAGGCTTACGCTTCATTTTCAGTTTGCAGCGAGTCCTTTTTCCATCAACGACAAAGCTATACTCTCCTTGATCATCTTTATTAACATCTTTAATAGTGAGGATTTGGCGACCACGACGGGATGCAATCACATATTTATGATTAGAAGTGAGTTCAACATCTCCATGATACCATTTCCCTTCTACGTCTTCTGGGGAAACCTCACATTCAAGTTCACCTGAGAAGGATTCTGGTACTTCCACATCCTCAAGTTCTTTAATAAACTCAACCACAGCACCTACAGGCAAAAATAATTACACTCATAAATAAGCTTGATTAGATACTCGTGATGAAAACACTTATTAGAGGAGTTTGAACATTTTCTTAGTGCATTAGACATCAGTTTAAATTGTTTTATTTCTTCCTGAAGCTGCTTTCACTTTAACAGCACTGCGTGGTACTGAGCTATCTGCTTCTTACCTTCCACAGTAAGCTTTGCCGTAGTTTTTATGGATTCATCTTCTACCAGTGCACAGCTGTAGTCATCAGCATCAGACATTTCAATTGCTAGTACAGAAAGAAAATGAGCCTTTCTGTCCGAGTGCATCCTGTACTTGTCTCCAGAATGAATCTCAATCCCATCCTTAAACCATTTCACTTTAACAAAGGGTTCTGATGTCTCACATTCAAATGTTGCCATGGAGTCTCTCTCTTTGGCAACAATATCTTGTAACTTCTGGGTGAAGCTGATTAACTGCTTGGCTGCAAAACAATATGCAATGAATTAACAGTGCACTGGCCATACAGACTTAACACACTATTATAAGCAGTAGGATAAAAGTAAGAATTTAAATTACCTTGTACTAACAGGAAAGCATGGCTAGAAGTTTCACCAGCTATATTGAATGCTTTCACCATGATGCTGGCAGAATCATCAGAAGTCACATCTCTGATGACCAGTTCGCAAACATTATCTTCAGGCCAGTACCAATACACACGATCAGTCCTTTCAATTTGCACGCCATTTTTGAACCACTGGCACTCAGGGTCTGGCTTTCCCACCACTCTCACACGGAAATGTGCATCTGTCCCCTGTGCTACCGTCTGGCTTTGAATTCGTTCAAATATCTTGGGAGCCTCCATGCTTGGACTAAGCTCAACCTTCTCTGGTTTGAATGTTGGAATGGTGATTTTGCCTTCAGGAGGAAGTGCTTTCTTCTCTTCCTCTGGGATCTCTTTGGTCCAGTGAAGAAGTTCTTCTTTTGTCTTTTTCAGCATTTCTTCATATGATTCATCTTTTTTGCGAGACTTAAGTTCCACAGCAGTGATGGCTTCATAATAGCCCTCTTCTGTCCTACGCTTGAATTTACTACGCAGCTCTTCAGATTCCTCTGAGAGCTTCTCATGGGTGATTCTTTCAGCCCTTTTCAGTTTCACCACTTCTTTGGTTGTTGCCTCTGCAGGTTTGTCTACCTTCTGTACCTCAAAGAGAAGTTTTCCAGGCTCTGTCACTACAGGCTCGTGTTTGGGTTCAGGAGCACGACGAAGAACAGATCTGAAGTCTTCCCTCTGCTGGATCTCAAGTTTCACCTTATGTTCAATAAAGCCTTCTGGATTCTCTGCAGTGACTTTCACCTCTCCTGTGTCATATGATTTGCAGTCCACAATATCCAGGTAGTAGATTCCATCGTAACGGAGTCTGAACCTTTTGCTCTTACGGATAAGCTGCCCATTGAGGTACCAGTTGACTTTGGGCAAAGGATAGCCAGTCACACGGCAGCGGAATCGTGCTGTTTCACCTTCCAGGACTCTTGCAGGTTCAGGAACCAAAACAATTTCTGGTTTTTGTTTTTCCTTTTGGTCCATTGCAACTGCAGGAAGAGCACCCTCGTGGGCCATTCTTTCTAACTCTTCAATTCGCTGCAGTCCTCTTCTGCCTTCTGGCAACTGGGATTCTTCCACAAGGCTTTTCTCATCCTTCACAATCAGAGTAGCAGATGTATGGTCTGTACCATATTTGTTAGTTGCCCTACAAGTGATCACTCCACTGTCCCTAGAATAGGCTACTCCATAGTCCAGGCTACAGTACCCAAACTCATTGATCATGCGGAGTCTGTTAGCTGCTTCCAAGGGTTTGCCATCATGCAACCACTCCACCACCATGGTTGGGTCACCGATTGGTGTAAGCCTGCACTCAAAGTGTGCTGGTCCAAATTGCTTGAGCCGTACAGATGTGAGCTTCTTCTTAAAAAATGGTTTCTGCTGCTTTTCTTTGTCATAGAGATCTCCTTCCTCCCATTGCTCTTGACCATAACGCAAATGTAGAGGCTCTAACTCTGGTGCTGCAATCTCCTTGGCTTTGTAAGTTCCTTTTGGAATGATTAATCTCCTTTCTGGTTCAGGTTCAGCATGTTCAACTTCAACATTTACTTTGCATCGAGTAGTGTCCCGCCCAGCTTTATTGATAGCAGTAGCGGTATACCATGCAGCATCTTGCCTGGCAGTAGATTCAATTTTAAGTGCAGCTGCCCCTTTGGTTCCCTCAATCCTGAAATATTAAAACAATTTTTTTAACGTTTTTGCACTTTTTTGTTATTAATTTTTGCCCTTGTTTAAAATTAGGTCAGATCCTCCAAAGGCAAATCTCTGGAGAAATTAGACATGTTGTGTATGTTTATTCACGTTTATGAGTGCAGTGCCTAAGAATCAAACAGATAAGGATAATAAAAAACAGTCTTGAATTCAGTGGCAGTTTTGCCTGCAGAGGACTTCAAAATTAGAGACAGTAAAGGTTCTCTAAATCTTTGTTGTAAGAGCATTGGCTTCACAGAATACAAAATACACAAGCTGGAAAAAACAGTGTGAGTCCTGCAAGACATTTTATATCTTGTAGAGTTGCTACAATGCAAATGCTGTTAGTAGCTTCTGTAGCCATTGGACTAAGCCAAATTAATCCTTTCTATGGAAGCAAGAGTATTCAGCACACTGCAGGAGGGTGATTATTAACTCCTTTACTCTTTAAACAAAATAAAAATGCTTACTTTATTTTGGGGTATTTATGAGGTACAATGATGTCACTGTTCTTCAGCCATACAATGTCAGGATTAGGGTTGCCAGTAGCTTTCACTGCCATCTGCAATTTAGAGCCCTCCTTTACGCTAACATTCTTCAGCCTTTCCACAAAGTGTGGTCTGACTAGGTCTTCCTTAGCTGAAAGAGCAAGGGTAAGTTATCACAAGAGGAAATGACATAGCCGTGGTTTTTATAAGGAACACTCCTTAGACTCTTAAAAAGCATGCACAGTAGATACCTTCCACAGTCAGTGTCATTGAGACTGAAGCTTTGCCTGCCCTATTCTGAGCAATTACAGCCCATTCTCCAGAGTCATCAGGCATAGCAGGAACAATGATCAATGACTGGGTGCCATCTTCTTTAATTACTATTTTATGGGTGTAGTCATTAATCACTTGTTGACCTGCAGATACACATGAAAAAAAAAAAAAAGTTGCACTCAAAACAGTGTCTCAACAAAATGTAAAATGCATATAAGATTGTTTTTTAAGATCATTTGTTGATGAAAATGTGGCTGACGTACCATTGTGGAACCAGTATGTCTCTGGCATAGGTCTCCCAACAACTTTTAAGTCAAATCTTGCTGTCTGCCCCTGTGAACATTTAAATGATGTAGGTTTCAGCACAAAAACTGGCTTGTATAGTCTCTCTAATTGTCCTTCATCAGTTTCTTCTAATCTGCGGGCAGGAGAACGAGAAGGAGAACTGCGGGCAGGAGACCGGCTTGGAGAACGTGGAGAAATAGACCTGGAAGGAAAAAATAAAACAGATGTGTACGATAATATCATATAGCAGTGGACTAACATGATAAATAGAGCATAACTCTATTTATTTTGAAGAGGTTAACCAATCTATCTGTGTAAGACACTGTGAGAAAGTTCATTTTTATTTGCAGTCAATTTTCTTCAGGTATTTGGCAGCAATTTGTATAGGTGAGTAGTATTAGGACACACTGTAGCCACAGAAACTTTGGGGACTTGGATACTGTGCGGATATGGATGTAATCCTGTATGTATATGTGTGTATGTATATGGAGACAAAACACAGTACATGACAACACTGGATTTTTTCTGTCATAGAAATACAGCTATTTCAAGACTGGAAAGTAAGTGTTGCACACAGTATTAAAATTCCAAGTGCAAAAAAATATTTCCCCAAAACATGACTACTTTAAGAAATAAATATGTTTTCTGAGGTTGTAAATCTGATACTGGGGCTGGATATGCATGTGAATGATGGTACTCTGGGAACTGCATTACTCATTTAGAAGGCAAATCAGACAAAAGTGTTGGCACATAAATCCATTTAAGCAACAAAGACAGCATTTAAAACTTCTTTTGAGGTGTGCAAACTCCAATAACTTAAGCTGTTTAGCTGCTGTGTTATGAGCTTTTGTACTGTCTATCACAGCAGACTGAAGTCTCATGAAATGTATATATTACTGTGTACCCACCTGTATCTTCTCATAACTTCTGGTCCTGGCATGTAACCTGGAGCTGCTGTGGGTGCAACCGGCTCAACGTAGAGTTTAGCTGAGCAAATGGCATTTCCTTTCATATTACTGGCAAAGACAGTATAAATTCCTTCATCCTCAGGTAAAACAACAGGCAAACGCAGACTGGCACTGCCATCTTGCAGAACTTCCATGTGGTAGCGCTCTCCATGCCTTATGCGCTTACCATCTTTGTACCATGCAATCTGTGTGGAAAGAAACAGTGGAATGCTATGTGAGCTCTCCTAAAGACAAAGATGCAGTAACAACCCATGCATACAACAGATTACAACTTCTTATTTTTCAGGTGATGCATCATCACAGCCTATATATATGTGTCAATATTAACATTTTTACTAGCAATAAGTAAGACTAAAGTAACACGCTTTCACAGTAGGCCGAAACACAAGTTTTGGAACTAGAAATAAAGCCCATTTTGACAAAGAGCAAAGTGACGTAGACTGGACTTGCTACTGTGTTGCCCACTTGTGACGCCTAACTCAGAGATACTCAGAATCAAGACCAACTTAACTGGTAAATCTAACCCACCTCTGAATGGGCTAGCCAACCTAATACTATTCTATTAAGGGGAAAAAGGAAAATTTAGCTTGATAATGAAACAGAAGGCTGGATTTCCTTTGAGATTTGCTTTTTTCTATGCAGGATGTAGAATGTCTGAAAACGAGATGTTTCAAGTAGAGCACCAGATGGTTTTTTAAATAGATTAAATGTCATACAGGTTTGGGATACCTTTGGCAACGGATATCCAGTCGCCTTGCAATGAAAAGTAACTCCTGTCCCTTCAAAGGCTCTGTAATTCTTTAATCTTAAATCAAATCCCGCTTGTACAGCTTCAGATTCAGAAATATCAACCATCATCTCCTCTCCGTCTTCTTCAAGAAGTTCATCTAAGGTTGTCTTAATAATTCTGAGTTCAATTTCTTTGATAAGTCTTTCTTCAAAAGAAGAAATATGGAATTCCTATACAGAAGAACAAGGCCATTAGTTCTGTGTGTCAGATAATGACTTTGTAAAGAAGTGATTTGTACTGGTAATATGTTAGTATACAAAATTAATATGGAGTGGTAGACATACCTCATCTTCTACAAAAGTTCTGACCATTACTGTATCTTTTGCCATTTTCTTCCTAATTAGGGCTTGTTCTTTTTCATATTCTTTTTCAAAGTCACCATATGAAATAGCTGGGGCTACCTCAGCCACTTTAGGTTCCTGTACGTATGCAGTCATCTGAGTTTGGTACATCATTTCTTGTTGCGATTTTATGTAGGCTTCATAATCAGCTAAGAATTAAGAACATAATAGTTTTGATAAGTTTTTGTGATTTTCACTGGCTAAATAGAGAAAATAAGTATAAACTTTTTTTACTGGTTTTGGTGATTCAAGCAGAGTTTCTGTCTGTTTAGCCAATAAAATGCAAACAGCAATAAATGCAAGGACTGATGCCCTCAGATGAGATTTTTTTACCTGTTTATACAGGTAAAAGTTTTACTGTGCTCTTTAGATGTTCTAGTTCTCAAAGTAGAAGCACTTGTAGGGGCTATTTTACAGTTTCTTCACTGTGACTGTCTCCTGCAAACTTTCATGCTTTTTTACAAGGATAATTAAAAAAGAAAAAATTAAGTTAGCTTGTTTCCCTGTAATAGAACAACCTATCACTTCATTAGTCTCCTTTCCCCACATCACTCTCTGACGTAGACTGTTATGGACATCAACACAAGAGGGTTTCTATAGCTACATATTCTAGCAAAGACTATAAGTCCTTCAAGAACCTGATGTCAAAAAAATCTGCTTTGCAGATATGGAGCCACCAGATCTCCCTTTATGTTTCGCAAATAGACCAAACTAAGCTGCAAAGGATTTGCAGCACAATTTAAAATCTTTTTCCCATTTTAATGTTAATTTTAAGAAATGTTTTCCCCATTTTTTTAATCTACAACATACCTTCTTCTAGTAAGGAGACCGTTGCAGAAGCTTCTCCATGTTTATTACGAACAACAATAGTGTATTCTCCGGCATCGTCGGCAAAAGTCATGGAAATTTCAAGTTTGCATTCCCCGGTTTCTCTTTTGTAACTTACTTTGTATCTATAGAAAAAGTGAAAGTACAAGCTCTCTATAATTCTGATGAACAGAGTTTCTTAGTGCTTTTTTTTTTTTAGTTACACAATTAATCAGAATCACTCTTAAATTGCACAAGACCAAAAAAGAGAAACTTTTTCAGGCAATTCTCATTCAATAAATCTGCAGAACAGTGTAGGAAAAATAACCATGCTGAAACTAGAGTACAGGTCTAATTTTTTTCTGTTGTCACTAAAATCAATGGGACACAAACAGCAGTACTGAAATATCAGAGATTTAGTTAACAGACATTGTAAAATGGTATATGCTGTGTGCACAGATTTTCCTAATATGGGTCATTATAGCATATGTTTCAAGAATGCTACAAATATATTTTTTTTTCTCTGCTAGAAAATGTGTTGCTTTCTATACACAGTTTTGCATAGATAGAATGCAAACATTGCATAGACAGAATAAAACAAACACAAAACTTCTCCTTATTTGTTTTTAAGAATATGCAGCATTTCTCATTTTATAGTCTTTTGAATATTTCTATTTTAAAACTTTGTAGCCTCCTAAAATCTCACTTTAAGACATGGTCCTATGATTTTTCCATTTCAAAAATAGAATTTCCATGATGTTATTTGGCTAAGCTTCCGTAAGGGAATCAAAACTATGGTAATGTCAATTAAATATTCTTAAAAACTATGTTTGAACAGTTTTTGTGCATTGTATTCAAAGTACCTGTAGCCAGTCGTTAGAGGAACTCCACCTTTTTTCCAGTAGACGTGTGGCTTTGGGTTGCCCCCTACTTGGCATTCAAAAATAATGCTCCCACCTTCAATTAATTTATGTACCATGGGTTTTCTTATGAAGAAAGGAGGTATGGGTTCTCCCGATACTTCCTCTGCTGCAGCAGAGACATCTTCCATTACAATGTCCTTTGTCTCCACATAGCTGAAATAAGATTCCAATGCAGGTAAGTGACCTGATATGTGAAGCTCTCATAAACAGCATGCAAGAAACTAATGACCACAGTAGGATCAGTCTGTTTAGGAAAAACTTTACCGTTTCTCTTCTGTAACAGCCTTCTCAGAAATGGTTTCTCGAGTCTCAATTTCTTCTGAAACTGCAAGGTAAATATGATATAGTGGATTTTAAAATACTTTAATAGTGCTTAAGCAGTGAGTTTTGTTGACACAAAGAGACAGAAGGTTAAGTAGTTGGCTCAGAGGGCCAGATACTTCCACTTAAGAAGCAAGTTAATTATCTCCATTGACCTTTAATTGGCCTTTACCTCATATTCTTCCAACCATGTTACCTAGCAGCCCTGGAATACAACCCAAGGCATACATTCTACTTAGGGCCACGAGGATGATCAGGGGGGTGGAGCACCTCTGCTACGAGGACAGGTTGAGGGAGCTGGGGTTGTTCAGCCTGGAGAAGAGGAGGCTCCGGGGAGGCCTAATAGCGGCCTTCCAGTACCTGAGGAGGGCCTACAAGAAGGCTGGGGAGAGCCTGTTTACAAAGGCCTGTAGTGAC
The DNA here is from genome assembly GCA_033628505.1 of Tringa tobata. Classification (NCBI taxonomy): domain Eukaryota; kingdom Metazoa; phylum Chordata; class Aves; order Charadriiformes; family Scolopacidae; genus Tringa; species Tringa tobata. The sequence continues at coordinate 3,378,694 of JAHREE010000531.1, read as the reverse complement.
AGGACGAGCGACAATGGCTTCAAGCTAGAGGGGAGCAGATTTAGATTGGAGATTAGGAGAAGGTTCTTTACTGTGAGGGTGGTGGAGCACTGGAACAGGTTGCCCAGGCAGGTGGTTGAGGCCCTATCCCTTGAGATATTCAAGGTGAGGCTCGACGAGGCCCTGGGCAACCTGGCCTAGTTGGGGGTGTCCCTGCTGACTGTGGGGAGGCCAGACTAGATGACCTTTGGAGGTCCCTTCCGGCCTGGACAATTCTATGATTCTACTTGGGAGCTGACAAAGTCTAAGTTACATTACAAGTAAAATGCAGTTAACAAAATTATAATCTTCCTACAGTGATAAATATACTTACCTGTCACGTATAAGTGGCAAGATGTGCTGACACTCCCAGCCTTATTGGTAGCAGTGCAAGTAAATCTTCCACTGTCTTCTGCAAAGGCTTCACGAATCACAAGGCGAGCAAGCCCTGCTTTGAAAGTGATCTGGAAGTCCATTGAGCTCTCAATCTTGTAGTCTTCCCTGTACCACGTCACAACAGGCTGAGGATGACCAGAGATATGGCACTCCAGAGTGACAGACTCACCTTCAGTCACAGTCTTATTTTTGAGGCCCTGTAAGATGAAAAATAAGTATCATAGTCAGCATATAATTTCACTACTAAACAGACATTTAAATAACTAAAGCCTATTTGAATGGAAAATTTAATGTCTACTTCAAAACAGTGTTCTGTTCAGCATTGTACGCAGGAAAAAAAAGAGGCATTTTCCAAAGGGAATTATTTGAAACTGGATTTGGGATGACTGAACGTTACTGTTAATAACAAGAAACTGAAAACTTAGTTTGATGTTTATACAGATTATGGTGAGAAATTGTTTCACTGCAGCAAAGGTCAATCTGCTATGTGACATAATTATCACATAATCATGCCCTCAACAGTCTTTCAGAATAGTTTGTATCAGATAAGTTGTGTAGCTGAGTAAGTCTAATACAGAGTTTAAAAGATTAAATAGAGCCAAATTTTCATGGTCAGGTTTTCAAAGATAAAAGTTAGAATACAAAATGGGTGAAACACATAGTGTCACTTCCCCAGTCTACATACAAATTACTTACTGAGACTAAGGTGGGTGGAGTAGCAGGGGTTTCTGCAGGCACAGGAATTCTGGCAGTTTCTGTCACCTAGGTTGTTTAAAGCACAGTTAATCAACAGCTTACAAAGCCAAGGACATAGACAGCAGAATTTAGATATGATATGAAAAGAAATTAGGCAAAGAGAACTCCTTTTTTTTGCCATCAGTGAATATTAGGCCCTTAGAAGGATTTGTGTAAAAAAGCAAAAATAAAAGTCAGCAGGATGCCATACAAGTGGAAAATTGCAATGACGAAAGCAAACAAGTGAGGCCTTGTTAAGATGAAAGTCACTCAAAGTGATGGAAATTTGTGTAATAACGTACCTTTTCTTCACTTTCTTTCCGCAGCACCAAGTGTTCCTCCTGCACTGCTTCACCTTTAAAGCTTATACCTGTCTCTTTTTTAGTCTCAATGTCATAGTGACTCTTATAGGCCTCTGCAGCCTCTCCAAAGGGAAACTGTGGAGAGGGAAGAGGCTCTGCTTTTATCCTGACTTCATGCGGCTTTAGCTGAGGTGGTTTCACAGACTTGGTGATCTTTTGCACAGCAGAAGCAGCTGATAACTCTTTTTCCAGGGTAGCCATGGCAGATCCAGCTATTGAAACCTAAGGAACAGAAGAGAAAGAGTTACAGTTTGTTGTTCTCTTGTTTTCAGAGGCGACAGTGTATTTCTTGAGTCGATTGCATACCCACCAGTTGATTCCTTAGTTATTTATTTGTTGGCACTGCAAAAGCTGTATAAACAAAAATGACTTCTACTTTTAGATTGCAGTAGTGGAATACTGGAAATATAATATCCTTATATTATTATTGTTGATGTGTCTAACATTCAAATATTTTCTCTTTTATTTTACTTTAGAATTAGATCTTTAAATGGTCAAGAAGCTCTTAAGTGCAACATGAGAAATATCCTCTAAATTTATTCACTTGAGGTCTTAGCCTTCCTTTTAATCAGTCTGATACTGCAATAAACAATACTACTAATTACATAATTTTCAGTGATTAAAATAACTGAAGAGATTTCAAAATGTTATTGTAGGTGTAATAACTTTGGAAAACACATACATCTCTAAAGACAGAAATATTTTAGGTCATTTTTATAGTGTTCAATTATGTTTGAGGGAAAACCAGTTCATTTTTGAAGTCCAGGTGAAGAGAGAAAGTATGCTTGAATGAGAAAATTAAGGCCATGTGAAGGAGTCAAACAAAAGAATGGAAAAAATAATATTAAAAATGGATGGTGTCATATTTTGCTGTCTGGATTTTTTCTGTTTCAAAAACTAGCTTAGTATGTAGTAATCTCCAAGGAAGAAAGAATTTTAGCAGTTTGTTTGTTACAGCACTGCTTTTTATTAGTTTAACAAGCCAACAAAACAACTGTAGAGAGCATACAATTGTTCTTCTTGGGAAAGCACCATACCAGAGTGGGAGGAAAAGTTAAATGTGGAATGGGCAACCAACTGGTCATTATCAACAAGCGTGCTGTTCTTCTTTTCATTTCTTACCTCATATGCATGCTCAGGTTTAGGAACAGCAATTTTGGAGACTGTGAAATGAGGACTTGGTGTGCGGGGTCGCGGGTGCTCAACATGAATTGTTTTCTCAGTTTCTGTTGCTCTCTTTATCTACACAAAGCAATGAAAAAAGTTGTTGAGAATGTGATGCTGTTATGCAAACTGAAACAGATTTCACCAGGACACAGTTTTTGGAAAAGAATGCAACGTAAACCGAGTCTAACCTCTGTAGATATATGAACTTGCTTCTTTTCAGCAGCTGAGATATGTTTCTCAGGAGGAACATAGACAGTTTTAACCTCTTTAGTGACAACATGATGTTCTGCTGGGGCCTCGGCAACATGCTCTTTATAGCCATATTCCAAAGTTTTCTGCTTTACATAAGCTTCATCTGCTTGTTCTTGTTCCCAGGGTGATCGAACACGGGCCTGATCAACTGCTGCAACCACTGTAGCTACAGCTTCAGCCCTTTTTCCAGCTTCAGTCTACAGATAAAATTGACGGAAATAATACAAATATTCATCATTATATTAAAGGCTTGCATATCTGCCAAATACTTATAGGTATAATGCTCAGTATATTCCAAAGAAAGAGTGCATAGATATGCAAAAGTCATAATGTAATCATCAAATATATCCACCCATAAATACACTGCAGAGTCAGTAAATTCAAATATAGACATATTTTTTCTTAGCTTTGTCTATGCATATTCAGAACATATCTATGGCTGTGTGCTTTATACACATTAAAATTTATATGCAAGCCCACTTTCAATACTTAATAGTTACATTAATTGCTACTTATCTAAGAGCAAAGCAGGTATGTAAATGTGCATATAATTTCAGTCAGTGTGCTCATCAACTCCATATAAATGTAAGATGCTACTAAAAATGTAGAGAATGTGTCTAGCTTCTCATGTGAATATATTTACTGAGGAATATAACCATAAAAATTTCAACCACAGGCATATCTGTTAATTCAGTGGTAATCTATTTAAAATTATTTTACAAAAGAAGGAAAATAGAGCTTTCTGAGAAACTGGAAATAATGCATTTGTATCAGAAATTTTATTTGTTTCTAATAACTCATAAATGCTGTTAACTTCTTTGTTATCGGGGTCCAAATTTCTGCCCAGTCAGCCAGCAGTAGGTAATAGGATGATTACTAATGGTGCTTATTATTACTGTCATAATCCATCTGGATGTAGCAACAGAACACATGAAATGTATGCCTTGTAGATGGAAAACAAAGTAACAGATTATTTCATTCTGATTTTAAAATTGTTATCACCTTAAACTAAAATAACTTAAGCAAAGCCAAAATGTGATTGTTTACAGAGATTTTGTTTTATTATTATAGTAGTATTCAGGTAAAAGGTACCTCTTATTCAGTATTGTTTATACTAACTTGAATTTTGCCCTAAACTTGTATCATCTAACAAGTAACTAGTCTCTTAACCATCTGACTCCTCTGAGTGAGTTTTATATGCTATGCTCTTTTAATTATGTTTTATAGAAGTATTTCTGAATGTAGCATACTGTTTCTAACAAAGAAGATATAGATAGACTTTAAATAAAAGCTATTGGCAACCATACTATTCTTCCACATAGGAAAATTCCTGGCTATATTATAATAGAAAATCTTTTCTACTGTTGGAGTCCTACTGGAACAAAGCCGTGTCAACAAGTGTCTGACTGTCAGAATTAATAAACTGGAGAGACTTGGATGGATGTTGAAGTTTGTATTGTACAAAGAACAATAAAATTCAAACCTTAATGGAGAAGTTGTTTCATTTGACAACCACAAAATTGCAAGGAATCATCTTGTAGAAAAAAGATTGGGAGTCAAAAATTTGAGCAAGTAAACACTATTTGAAATTCATCAGTATGGAGTAGGCTTTCACGGAGAAACACGACTTTGTCTTAAAAGTGGCATTTCATAACAGGATGAGACATAAAACTCTATCACTAGAAACTTAATCACACTGACTCTGTTACTTGTCAATCATCCCACTTAATGGGTATGTTATCAGGAATTAATTTGAGGGCGCTCTATTGTACCCCAGTAGGTCTTAAAAGGTGAGTTTTGCAGATAAAACAAATTGTAACAGTGCATTTCACATCTGCAACAGATATATTCACCTGATCATAAGCTAGATGAGTTTGTTCTTGCTTGGTTGTAATTTCTTCTCTAGTTCTGGAAACTGTGACTGGTGCTTTGGTTTTATCAGTGGCAATTATTTTCGGAACTACAGTAGTTTTCTTAGCTTCCTTTTTAATCTAATTATTATAGCAGAAATAAGTTTCAGTTATATATGATCTTGAAAGAAATTCGAACAATGGGAAAATTTTTGAATGGGAAAAGGGAAGGAGATTTTAGGGGTTAGATCCTTGTGCACTGCACACAGCTCTGTATTATATGTATACTGATAAGTATTGTTGCTCTCTGACACCTATTTAAATATAAGTAATGATATTTTTTTAAAAAAAGCTGAAATACATTTCAGGAGTCAGTCAGTTCATTCCAAAGGTAAGTCAGAAGGGAATTACATACATTCTATTAATGAAAACAGTTAGGAGAGAAAGATAGAGATGGAATAATATAGTCTAGTTAGCAGCAGTTTTAAAAGTTTGTAAGTTTGGAATAAATCTTAGAAAAAATGAGCCTGAAATGTATAGTTAGTATTTTTTGAGGGACACATAAGGTTTGTAAAGAAGAGAGGATAAAAAACCAAATATGGTTGTAATAGTGCTTCACCTTTTCATGGGTTATGCTCACTTGTTCTTGCTGGGTAGTAATTCCTTCTTTAGTTTTCGATATTATGACCGGTGCTTTAGGTTTATCAGTGGTAATTACTACCTTAGGTACAGAAGGTTTCGTATCTTCCTTTTTTATCTAGTTTTTATGGTAAAGAAAAATAATAGCAATCATTTATGCCTGTTGTCAAAGTTACACAGCTTTTCAGGAAAGTGGGATAAGGTTTTGGAATGTACATCAATAAGAGAAAAACTACCTGAGAAATTAAATAATTCCTTTGTACAAGCCAAGTTATAGCCTACTTTATATGCTAGCTGAAGAAAGTGGAATGAAAGTCATTAACATATTGCAATAATCTGTGTGTGAATTAGAGAAGAACCATGCAACTTCCTAGTTAATTGTGATATATCATTGCTAAGTTTTGTAGAAACTGTTTGCTTAAAAATGAGTATTACTGACTTAATATTTGCTCCTGTCAGTAGATGGAACTACTTCATCATTTACTCCAACAAACAATGGTTCCACAATATGGTCTAGCAGATGCATTCAGTCCTCACACAAATATGAACTTCATTAAATCGAACTCTACACCAAAATATATCATGAGAGATAACCTTTACAAATTGTCTTCACAAATCACAGTATCAGATGAAATTCTGGGTACCCTGGAAATAAAAGCCATAATGCTCAAAGGAAGGGCAGCTGCATTCTTCCTCTGTGGAGAGAGCTGCTATGGAGTCAGTAGAACCAGACCTGCAACGCAGGGCCTATATCTGCAATATCTTGCTTTATAAAGTTTTCATTTTGTAACCTTCTTTTCATAAAGAAGCAGAACAAACACGTAGCATATTTGATGAAGAAAGAGGTTCTGTAAACTTATTAGAGTATAACAATGAACTAAACATCTCTAACATTTATTTACCTTTTCATGCGCAATGTGCACTTGCTCACGTCTGGTAGATATTTCTTCTCTGGCTTTTGATATTCTTTCTTGTTCTTTGGCTTTGTCCGTGGCAATTATTACTTTGGGTACTGGAGTTTTCTCTGGTTCTTTTCTTACCTGGATGTTTATAAATAAAGAAGTTTAAATGATACTTTATTAAAAAATATAAGGTATGTGATTTTCAATACACTTGGAAAAGAGGATGCAAAAGGAGGAAGAATGTAAAACTCTGGAATTCTGAATCATTTAGTCTGGAAACTACAACAAGTACTACAATAAACAGACTTTTTATAAAATGTATATACATTTAGCATAAAAATACTTGCTTTGTTACTGAAAGCAGTAATAAAATAGTAATAAAATACTAAAATCAGATAAGAGGAAAACTGTCCTGCATCATAATCAGTTTGGGAAAGTGTAGGATATTAAAAACAAGTTTCAGGTAATTTTTACTTTGCCAAGAAGTTTAGATGTAATGTGCACATAAACATGTAAATTTTGGCCAAGTGGATTTTTGTTTCTCAGTACTTTAAACATAGGTTACACTTCCTTCCTCACGCATTTCAGCTAGAATGCAAATGTAACAGTTCTCTATAAAAGCTGGTCTTCTATTAAATCACATTTGTCTGATAAAGCACATGCTAAAATCATCTGAATTCCAATCAGTCATCAATATTTTCAAAATCTATTTCAATGCAGAATGAGTTTTTCCTCCTTTTTCTGACCCACTGTGCTGCCAACAAACAAAGCAGGCTACAAATGGCAAGCTTAGAAACAAAATCAGGAAAAAAAAATGGAAAAATTAAGAGGTATTTGCTACATGTCAATTCCTTAAATGATTGAGAATACTATCTAGTAAATCAACATAGAATATATTAAAAGTAGATTTTTTCCTAAGTTAATGTTTTGAAAATTCATCTATCACATTCTTCGGTATTAAAAATGGAACTGAAAGAAAAAAAGGAAATGTAGTCAACATCAAGGAGAGATAGGAGAAAGATAGTAACATAAACTAAAGAGTGAACACACGTAAAAGAAAAAAATTATATTACGGTATGCCATTTGCCTTGTTCATAGGCTTGACTTTTTTATGAGATACTAGATTATTTGAAGAAGGTAGGGTATGACAATCATAGGTAACATCTGTATTCACCTTTTCATGAGAGATGTGCCTTTGTTCTTGTGAAGTAACAATTCCTTCTCTAGTTCTCGATATTATTGTTTGTTTTGTTGCTTTATCACTGGTAACTACTACTGTTGCCTCTTTTCTCACCTGATTTTTATAGCAACAAACAAAAAAGCAAATCCTTAAAATTCATTTTAACAAATTGATCATCAAAAGAAGAGGAGAAGGAAAAATAAGACAGGAACGCAAATGAAGGAAAAATTCCAAGGGAGAATTATTTCATTGCTAGTGGGGAAATGATAAATGACATATTAGAGAAAAAATTTCAACAGTGTAAGAATAATGTTAGAAAATAAATGACAAGAGGTAATAAAGGATCACTTTCATAGAAGGCATTCTTAAACTTAAGAACAGTTTAAGAATAATTAGTTCAATCCTGCTATGATGGAAAGCAATAAAATAAGTGATCCAAGAACATTCCTTTACAGTCCAGATGCTCTGTAAGAGTATGCATGCTTTTGGGGTGCACTGGGCAATATCTTGTTAATTCCTCATGGTGAATCATGCCTTGCTTGCACGTGGGATGAAGAGATAAAAAGGAAATCATAGAATGTCTGTGCTCTATTTCTACCTGCTCCTGAACAGGTTGAACGTGGACTGCAGTCATTGCTGTCCTTTTAGCAGTTTGCTCTACAACACTTGGAGCTGGTTCTCTCACCATGGCTTGATCCACAGCAGCAACAACTGTAGCAACAGCTGCTGTTTTGTCACTGTCCTTTCTCACCTATATTAGTCACATCAAAAGACATTTTTTCATGTTTTGCATACACTCAGAAGCACACAACAAGTAGAGACAGAAAGTTGCAAAGAAGCATTTGCAGCAGAACTCTCTCAACAGCAGATACACACATATTTTATACACAGCCACTCAGACTCCATTTAGCATATCTATTCAGCAGTGGTGAGTCCACACATAGACCAAAACCTTAATTCTTAAAATAGACTTTACCTCTCTAGCGCCAGCTGCAACCTCACCAGCAGTAGCACCACTAATGGTAACTTGTTCTTGGACCCCGTATCTCCCCTCCCATCTTTCTTCAGTTCTGATTTGGGTAGCACTTGTAGATACTCTTGTTTCCTTCATCTGGGCTTCTGTGGTTGCAGTGTATCCTTCCTGCTTCCAAGGAGGAAGGACTTCGGCCCCAGCTGTTGTCACTACATGTGTTTTACGGATTGGAGATGGAGATTTCACTGGTCTAATAGGCGAGGTGGAGATTCTTCCAGCAGGAGAAACTGACCTAATGAAAAAATAAAGTATTAATATAATTAATATAGTGTCATATAACAACAATTATATAAACAACTTTGGCCTGAACTTGAATTCATTTCCCATTTAGGGTATCTTGTACTTTGTAATTTGATTTTAAGAAGGTTTTTAAGGTGTTGTACTTGTAAATTACACTTTACAATTTACAATTACACTTTACAGTGTAAATTACACTGTACAAATTACACTAACCTATTTTTAACATTATACCCAATATATGTTTCTGTCATACTCATAACTGTAACATACCTTTGTAATAGCTTAGTTAGATCTCCAAAGAGATATAAGGGCATATGTCTAAGGGCATTCCTCTTAAGCATATATATTCAAAATATAAAAATACACCATAAGTTTCTATTTGCTCTATCTTAATTCTCCTAATAGAAATAATAAAAAAGGCTTACGGGTTGTGAATGATCAGTCTAACCCTTTTTGTCAAAATAGCATGTGGTAGCCACCTAGCAACAACGTAATTGTATCTACTCCTGCACCACACCTCATTTCCACATCATCCCTACAGTTGCCAGCCTCCAGGCAAGCTGATCAGGGCCTGTATTTTTTCCCATAGTTATATTTGCAAATCGCAGCCACAAACTTGGTAGCCACTTGGAAAGTGCTAGTTTCTAAATTTTGATATTCCAAAAATTCAATTCCATTCCTAGGGGAAAGTTTTAAAGCATTTCTCAAAATACGATAGCGGGCTTTTTTACTTAGATTTTCTCTGAGAGCAATTTTTCAATGCTGTATTTCCCAGATAGAATTAATGAATTGCAGCAGTAGGGGGCAGAAGTATCATAGGAATTTCTAACGTGTTGTATGTCAAAAAGCGGTTTGACTAGCAGGGGAGTACGAAGTCCTAGTTCCATATGAACTCTAGATGGCACTATTGAATTATTCTTTCATCTATGCAGTTAGTTACTGCTAGTTACTATCAATTCCTTAGTTCTTGTCCTTCCAAATTATTCCCAGTGGGGCAAAATTCACCAGCATACCTAGCTCTGGCAATTTAAATGGGGCTCCTCCAAGAACTCACCTTGGAGACATTCCATGATGCTGGTGCTTCAGGAGGCCAGAACTGCAGGACTTCCAAAGCAATTTTTTACTTTACTTGTCTCTCAGCACAAACATGCTGGGGTCACCCAGACCACAAGCCCTGCTCTTCAAATCCCTCACTTTCCCTCTTTATGCAGCAGAGCTACACTTCATCTTTCTATAACCACATTTACCTTACCTACCTTCAAAACACTATCTCTGCAGTCATTACCAGCACACATAGAACATGTTTTCATGTTTTTTTACATATCTTTCCATTCTGTTTGACACTCATCAGTGTCATTACTCTTCTCTCTGTTCGTCTAAAATAATCAAAGACTAAGCACTCTACTATCTTCTCTTTCATCATGAACTTGGAGCTTTGAGTGCTACTTACAGCTGTATGTAGAGCAATCAAATGTGATTTATTCTCTAAAGGATTTTCTTCCATATGGGATAGAAAATTTACATAAGAAGCACGCCCTTCTATAGCAGTGGTAAATATAGCACATTATACCTCAGTCAGAAAAAACTCAGTCAGTACCTTCTTCCATTTTGTACTATGCTCTCATTCTACAGCATTACTGCTATAAGTGAAAATGATTCAAAAAGCAACCTTGTCTGAAAGAATAATAAGTTTACCTTACTGGTGAGGGTGTTGGTGCTCTGACATGTCTTACAGGTGACGGTGATTGTCTAACAGGTGATGGTGATTGCTGTCGTGCCATTTGTGCTTTTGCAGCAATTACTGGTGGGGTCGGTGATTTCGATGTAGGTCTAGGAGGCATTCGTGGAGGTGCTTTGTGTGGGAGCTGTTGGGCTGTCGCACCTTCTATGACCATTTCAACACTTGCAAGTGATCTGGCATCAAAGTGGGCCTCAATCTTCTACAATGAAATCAAGAAAAGAAGTCTGAGATACTGTAGAAGTAATCATCCACATTTTAACCTTACCTGCTTTGGTTTTGAAAAATATACCTTTTCAATTCTGGCTTGTCTTGTTTGTGAAATCTGAGCAGTCGAAACAATTGTCTTTGTCTTTTTAGCAGGGACGGCTTCTTCCTCACCTTTTGGAAAAGAAAACATGTTTGGGAGAATTGCATATGGCAACAAACAAAAAGCAGTTGCAGAAATAAAAGAACGGTCAATTCCAATTACATATAAATGTATACAAACAACAGAGAAAGATAAAGCAACCATCTCCTTTTCCTGCAGTATCTATAGACACACAATAGTGAAAACAGTTGAAATAATATTTCTGCATTACTACATTATTAGGAAAAAACCCAAACAAACCAAAACACATTTTTGTTCACAATCAGTCCTGGATCTCAAATGATTACGCAGTCTGGAAGCATGACTGAGGTGAAATCCAATCAAGACTGCTCTTGGTAGAATGATTCACTGCTATAATTCTCCTCTATCTAAGAACTGTCTTCATCCTTACCAGGCTCATTTACAAGACCAGGTACAGTTGTGCAGTATAATATATCTATTCTAACAAAGAGAGCTTAAAAATACAGATTTGAGAAATCTACAGAACAAAATGAGAAAACTGAAAGTATCCCACACTTTTTCCTGTCTACTGTATCCTCAGATTAAAGAAGACTCATTCTGGAGAAAAAGTCCTTTTAAATTCTCAGACAAAAATCTTTGGTAAATTTCACCAATACTATTTCTTTACAGTAAGTTAATAACCCTTGAGAAAGAAGCTATAAATGAACCTATTGATATAACTTTGATGAAGTGGTGTGTATTGTACCATTACAACAATGAATGCTCTCTTATTTTCATGGCTTGCAACTTCATCTCTGTTACCTTGAATTAGTAATTCAGCTGTTGAAGTAGCACGTCCCACATTATTTGTGGCATTTACTGAATAGGTTCCGGAGTCTTCAGGATATGCTTCTGCAATTATTAAGCTGTAAAGGTCTCCTTCTTGTAAAATTTGAAAATCGGGGGAGCTTTGGATTTCTACTCCATCCCGATAGAACTTCACCACAGGTGTAGGGATTCCAGTCACTCTCACGTCAAGTCGAACTTGACTTCCCTGTCTCGCAGTCATGCTTTGTAGTCGTTGTGAGAAGTTTGGTGGTGCTGTTCCAGCTACAGTTTTATTGAAGAAATAAATAGAATAAAAATAATGTCTGTTAAAAAGAACTGTAAGGGCTGGATATTTTCATTACTAGAAGTGCACAAGGTCTATTTCTTTTTCGCATACTTCTAACAGATGGTACTACGTTCTCATTCAAAACATTAAGAGATGATTTGCCAAAATGCAAATACCCATAACTTTTTTCATGTGTTTAAAATTTCTGATATTTCTGATTATGTCCATGATTGCAAATATTTCTACAATTAGAGATACATTGATTATACCCATAGCTAGTAAGTGCAGTCTCTTGCGTATGGCCTTTTATGAGAGTTACTTTGTTAAATATCATTTACATCATTAAATATCATTAAGGGCCCCATCCTGTAGCACTTTATCCTTTTTTTATGTGTAGCTTGAATGTAGCCAATGTAACAGATCAGCAGAAGTATACAGGGCTAACCCAGAAGTTTGCAATTATCATTAAGAGTTTATAAGAACAAGATTAAACTTTACACAGTTAAGATGTAAAGGACACTGTTAGAAATTACTGGGGAGAACATATGCTGAATTCTAGACTGCTTTAGGAAAAATAATTTGTTTTGCTATTTCTTTGCTTCAAATTTACTTCAAATCCAAACTTTTTTCATTATCTGTGACACTTCTGCTATCGCTCACTTTCTCCCATTGCTAGCAGTGAGAGGTGCCTTTCTTTAGCTGTCTGATACCTGTGACAAGCAGCTCAGCAGTACTAGTTGCTTGCCCAGATCCATTGGTGGCTTGTACGGTGTATCTTCCACTGTTTGCTTCTGTCACGGTGGGGATCACCAGTTTAGCGCGGCCATCACTAAACGAGATCTGCACACCGGGCAGAGTTGCAGCAGAGAGAACCTGGCCATCCCGATACCAGCTCACCTCAGGAACTGGGAAACCTAAAGAAAAAAGGATGACAGAAGGAGATGTTATGATGTTAAGATGTTATGAAATGCCAGATATCCAAAATCACCATACTACTTGCTAGTTACAATTATAATGAAGTGTAAGGGCAGAGGCACAGGCCTATGATTGTACGTCCAGTGACACAGTGGTAAAGGAATTTCCTTTTTAGAAAGGTCTTTAAAATACACAGAGCAATAGGACAACTGCACAGGCTACTGCATTTAGGGAATCACTTGAATAATGAGTGGACTGCAGTGTTTTACAGTCCTGTTGAGGAATAAAAGTTCAAAATTATGAGGGGGATGAATTGATGCATGTGAGGTATTTTTTTTTTTATTTATTTGCTAGTATCTTAGTAGTATTGTTAACAAAATTATCCAGCCCAGTAGTTTGGAGAAAAAGTAAAAATCAGAACTTCCAGCCAAGTTAAGTAGTTTTCCCAACACTAAATGATTTTAGAAAAAATCATTGTTGTAGACATTAACATCAAGCACTATTAATGTTTTGGGGGTTTGTTTCTTTTTTCTGGATTGAATCCTGTTTGAGTTTGGTGGAAATCGGTCAGCTGGAATCAGCTGATCTTCTGTTCTTCAAATATATTATTCATTAGTTGTCAGGATCATGAGTAAGACCTTTCTGGTCAGAAGGATTTAATCTATAACTACAGCTGACTTTTTTAGTTTTAAATGGTGACTTTAGATTCCTAATGGAAATTGTCTTCATAGTCTTCTACTCGGCCAACTTCATTGAGCAACTGAAATCCATTTGAGGAACAGGTAAAATTTTTATATGAGCCACATAAGTAGAATAGCTAATTTAAGGAGACAGTTCCAGTTCAAAGTCTTTTTTGTAGTCCTAGAACACCATTTCTCCAAAATGAATATGTCTGCAAATTTACTTTATGTGCTTCTCCACTCAAGCCAAATGACCAATTGCACTGCACAGGGATTCAGGAATGACATCTGAGACTGTGCTTCCTACAGCTGCTCTAATTTTCCCAGTTCCACTCTCTGTGGTCTGGAAAACCCCAAGACCACAGAATTCTTCTGCCTTTCTACACTATCCCTACTATAAACTAATTTAATTATTTTGGGGTTTAATGTGCCAGGAATATGGCTCTGTGAGACTAAAACGAAAGAGGAGATACATAGACTGAAGCTTTTACTGATTGTCTGCAGTCACACCAGACTTGGTTAGGAGAGTTTTAAATTTTACTCATAGTTGAAAAACAGATTTTTAGATATAGGTAAACACACAGAGAGAACAATAATGTGGCCAGTTTTAGAGAGGATTAGAAATCAAAAGGGTAAAAGTACATTTAAGCATTGTTAATTTCACAGATGGAAGTTATCAAACAGCCCTGATGGGGCTGATATAATTCAATTTTGTACTACTGGTATAGGACAACTTGGGCATTATCACCACAAATATAGAGCATCCAGCAGATTCCACTGATTTCATCATGAGGTATGTCTCTTTAACATTTATGCAAATCACTTTCAAAATGTTTTAAGCCAGGCAACCAAAAATCATGCTGTAAATAGAGAATTTGTTGAAACATTGCCAAAATATTCCATTTTCTTGGTGCAGCATGATTAGTAAACACAAGGGTCTGTGTGGTAGGCTGAACAAGGCCCACATTTTTTAAAAGGGAGTCTATTTTAATGTCTCAAACTGCTATGTTCAAGGGATCCAAAGTTAGAACTCATTTTGAAAATCTGAACCCAAATTTATATTTAAAAAAAATTCAGCTTCATAAATTTACTAGTACTCTGGTAGTTCCATACCACAGACCTAAAGGTAAGATCTACCTCAGATTATAAATATTTTTTTCCTGGAGCATATGGAGTAAGGACTTATTTTTATACATGCCAAAATGCACTGATTTGAGTATTAATTATTAGGACATTCTTTTTCATTTAAAAAATGTCCTTGAGTTTTATCAAGCTTTATTGCTAAAAAGAAGAAAATGAAGCTGAAGTTCCTCAACTTCACTGCTTAGTAATTGAATTGACTGAGATTGTCCTACTTTGAACAATATGCAGGGTGTAAAGACTAGCTTGCATTGGGTAATACCTGAAAATACTGGTTCAAAGAAAGTCAAGCAGAGCACAGGTTAGTTATTTATGAAAAAATTCAATACATGATCAGTACTGTGGAGACATGAGGATGGGTACTGTTCTAATGCCAGCAGCACTACAGACATTCTTGTTAGTGACGTGCTGTTTCTGTCTCCTCAGCCACTGCTCACCCAGTAGGGCTCCCCCTGTGATGATGTCCTCGCTGCTCTGGCATTTACTGCTTTTAATCACAGGGTCTGTGTGTTCTGTGCTTTCTGAGCAGAGGGAGGTACTGGGTATTTTTGTCTGATATCAAACCTTTGTAATGTGGCACTTAATTCACAGTCTGATACAACAGTACAATTCATTTTTTCCAGTTTACAGACTGAAAACTTGCATCTCAGGTGGTTGCTAAGCTCTTCTTGGTACTCTTAGATTAACCAGACTCTTCACATTTGAAATGTAGCTCTGTATTAATATTTGACTTGCATATATAAAAAAAAGCTGTATTATCAGAGATAAACAGAAAGCCTGAATTTCAAATTCCAAATAATTTATGACAGACAGGAAGAGCAGACTATGTAGCAAAATAAAGCTATATAGTTGACTATTTATGCAATTAGTTCAAGAAATGAAACTTTCTTATTTTTTATGCATTAAGAAAAGTAAATGCCAAGCCACTGTTAGATCTGTCAGTGTCGGTGGGTTGGTTTTGGGGCAGGAAAGATATTCCAGAATACCACAATGTGAATAAATGCTAACAGGTGATTGCCTCACATGATATTTGGGACTAAAATACAAATATGGCATATGCTATTAGAAAAGCTGCTGTATCTTCTCTTAGTAAGAAATCAAGTTTCCCTCCCAAGTACTCCATGATCTCACACAAATGAAAATAGCCAAAATTACACATTGAGCCATAATATTAGCATCCTAACTTGTTCTGATGATCTATTTATGTATTCATAACAATAAGTATTGTAATCATCAGGGGAAAGAAAATTTTCACAGACAATTTACAGTATACAGACAAGAGGACGTTAGCGTAATTAACCAAAGAGCAGAGGGCCAAACAACAGAATAAGGCATGAAAAAATATCATGAATGTAGACTACAGGACGTGTTCAAACACCTTGTGTGAACCTTGTAAGAGTGTTACCCAAAGGGGCCAAGGAACGAACCACAGGGGACCATAGATGTCAGAGATCTCTATAACTGGACAGATCATGTGTTTGCACCTGTCACAGAGCATCTGGGTAGTGTTTTACGGTATGTGGACCATCACATTGCTAATGCCTGTAAGACAATATAAATCCATCAGCAGGAACACATGTCATTTCTCCTTGCTCATTGCCGAGGTCAGAGGCACTCTTAGAACAGGGTGTTGGTTATCTGGTAAAGTTAGCTTGGGGGGTTTGCATGGGATTTTGCACAAGACAGGCTGCTTTAGTAGCGTGTAGACTGGCAAAACGAACTATACTATAAAATTATGGCATCTTTAAATTACATCAATGAATTACATTAATCTAGTCTTGTACTACCATCATGATCACCATAGACATCTACTATCTAGCAAACGAGGGTCTTCTACTCTCTTCAGTGGACCTAGATTTCGTGATTTTAATCCCCCTGCCAGAACTCTGGAATCAAGTATACTCAGAGGCACAGAGGGTAGAAATATGCCTTAACCAGAGTAAGGTTTAGCACTAGGTCAATGAAGAACTAGCACATGCCTTGCCTTTTGCACCTTGACTCCTCATTCTGTCTGATCATCATCCAAACAAGATTATTCCCTCTGCACCCATATGAAGTTCCCTGATTATGTTAGCACAGTATGGTTTTTTCTCTACATACTTTTCATGCTATTTCCCCCCAGTTTTGATGATTCTAACATACATGAGAATTAGACACCAGTTTTATTGGCCGGATGATTGGCTGTTGCCTGGGAAGCCTCGTAACCTTATGCAGTATGTTTGTGGATATCTGGCAGCACCTCACAGTGCCAATCGGTACTGTATGATGTGGATATAAATTCACATTTCAACACTGATCTTTACCCATTCAGATCAGATTATTATCTACAGAAAGTGTTATCGTTGTCTGAGCATAAACATTACCAAAAATAATCAGTCTTGCAAGAATGAATCAAAATCTTACCACTAATATGAGCCTCAAAGGTTGCGGCACTACCCTCCAGTGCCACAACACTTTGTAACGGCTGCGTAAACGTTGGTGCTTTTGTCGTCATCTTTACAGGCACTCTGAAAGCAACAAAAACATAATTAGATATCAATGGTGACATTTTTATTATACACACATCAGTGTGTATAATAAATACACACAATACACACAATACACACATTCAGTGAAATTCAGTGAAATTATACACACATCCTTCTTGCTAGATTTTAAGAATATTTGTAATTATTTTCATAACTATTTACTCTTCTCAGTTTTAAATCGTGTTGACCCGGTGAAATGTGAAAACTGTAGGTTTTGACAAAGTTGTATAGCATATTACTGTTAGGGCACACTTGGCTGAGCTGACTGTAAAACTGTTATATTTAGTGAAGCTGTGATTTGGCATTACAAGTATGCAGCAGGAGACAAAGTTTGGCTTGACTCATTGCATGACCTTGTGCAGGTCATCTTGCCTCTATTTGTCCATTAATCTCCTTTGCCTAAAGAGAAAATAATCTCCACCTAAATTTTTTTTGAATGATCTGAAAAGATTTTGTTAGTGCAAAGCATTTACATTCTCCAGCGGAAAGACAACTTTCAGTAGCAACTGAAAAAGATGTGAAGGTCTACGATCTATTTGGCTTTTAATAATTTAAAAAAAAAAAATCCAGGAAGCTCTTTTAAAAGCAGTCTGTAAGTAGTGAATAATTTTCCTTTACACAGAAGCATACTGGCATTAAAGATGCAGATAAAATTCTACTCTTTCTTAGAGAGTATCTCAGTGGAATTTTGAATACGAGAAAACAGCCACCTTCGAAATGTGAGCTAGGATATAAGGTAGCCACTGACACTGATGGTTTGAACAACTGCAGATCCATGTGAAATCTGAAAGAAAAATAGTTTGCTTTCTCTTCCTATGCCACAAGATCCTACTTTGAAATAGCACACTGCCATTAGATAAGCTTCCGTAACAGGAGTGCCTTATATTTGCATTAACATATTTATTTACTGATGTTTAATGGTGCAGGTTTTTGAAATGTATTTAGTATCTCCTTAATAGCACCACACATCTATTAAAGTTATAATTTTTCTCATTAAAAAAATTCCCCTCAGAGTATAAGATGTCTTACTAAACAAGAGCTAACCCCATGACCTTTTCAAGTCAATCTTACTCACACATTTACTATTGATTACTTTAGCTTTTGTGCCTGGTTTTGTGTCAGTCCCAGGCTTAACTTAAAAATTAACAAGAAAATGAATTTTTTTTCACTGTGAGACAAATTTATGCCACCTTTCAAAGCAGTGAAAATTCTTCATTACATGAGTTTCTTCAATTAAAACAGTGCCTGATGCCTACATACAATAGGTGCATAAGGCCAGAACTGGATACTGTATTGGAATTTTGAGCTGCTTTTTTTGCCTTTAGTGGTTATTTCGACACTTGTTTCAGTTGACAGAGGAACCGCCTTTTATCAAAGCTTTTCAGCTTTGAGGGTAGAGGGAAATGAGTTCAAATTAGAAAGAAATGACCGGCATTTCATTGTAACGGACGCTAGTTTTCTGAAAGTAAGATGAAGACAAATATCTGTCACATGCAATTCACTAAGATCTACTTCAGTTATAACTAAGTTTTGAAGCTCAGCTAAAGTATATGGAAATAATCTCACAATATAATTAAACATTATGAAAGCTTATATATATGTAATTTCCTGACTCCAGAATAGATTGGAAATCATGTAATTAAGTAGATTTGCCTTTGAGTTCACACAAAGTTTATATATTTCATTGTCTAGACAAATTTCAGTGAAGATCTGGTCTTATAAGGCTTTTTGGAATTAGAATTGAAAGTATGCATCTGAAATGTCATGTTCCAGAAATAACCTTCCCAGCTATGAATGACAGCAGACAAGTGTTCCAGAGCTGCCATGTAACTGATACCTTAGCAGTTGATTCCCTTAAAAAGTCATCAGCGCTTAGCTGATACCATACGCATTTTATCAGAGCTATTCTTGGAGCTTCTCAGTTTATCTCTCAGTAGCATAACCTTGAACACTCCCAACAGAAAGGAGTTTTTAAGTTAAGCAGATGTTTCCATGCACTTTTCAAATCTAAATTTATATAGTCTTCAACAATAAATATACTGGAAAAACTTTTTGCTGAGTGTTATCAAAATTTACTTCCAGAAATTTAAGACATAATCTAGCCAGAGAATTTAAGCGCTCCATGTCTATACTCTGAAACCTATGTCCCCCACAAGCAAATTTATAAAGAATAGATCATATCAGGATTATTAATGACTGATAAAATACTTATTACACTAGCAGAAAGATGCTACTAACCTGATCTCTCAAAGTGCCTGTAAGAGTGGGCTAAGCCCAACGAAATCTTCTTGAACGACGTCCTTATCCACAGTAAGATTTTTTAGACAATCCCAGCATGAGAATTGTTGAGCCTCTAATCATAAAAACAAAACTACACAGTCTTGACAGTGTAGTTTTGTTTTTTTGCAATCCCTACACCCGAGGCGAGGCGGGGAATGCACGACTGCTCAGAAGTGCTAACATAGTTGTTTTGCTTTATATACCCCAGCTCTGCTGACAGGTCTGCCTCATCATGTCAGTGCCAGTTCTGATTGGTTTCCTAAAAGAAAGTATCTTGTGAGAGGGGATCCACTCTGTGCAACCATACACCACCTGTTGGTTTGATTGACAATGCTAATTTTGGAAGCACAAAAGGGATTCACCAAGGAAACATCATCTGTTCCAAAGATTTTGATTTATAATTCAGTGTGGTTTATAATGCACAGTTTACAAGCCACTGCAAATTTCCTAAGTCATAAGCACAAGACAAAGAAAGTAATATTGAAGTGTTTCAACAGAGGATATGGACAAGTCAGCAGTAGTTATACTGGTGAGATTCAGCCTTACTTTCTTTCATTATAAAACATCCAAGAAGCTACCAAATGCATCTGTCAATCACCAGACTAAATAAGTAAGCTGAGCTCAGACATGTGGCTGTGTGCTATTAGAATACATCGTTTAAATTATTTTTTTCCATAACTTTGTATTCTAAAATTGTATTTGGTAATATATAGATTGGTGCTTTGTTGAGTTTTTTTGTTGCTTTCACAATTTTTTGTTAAGCAGTTAAGCTTACCAAACAATAGCATACAAAGTGCAGAAAAATAAATTTTGTGAAAGTAAATTAAGACAGACAACTATGTAATTTCTTAAAAAAGCAGATTTAAAGTCTGCTTTTTTCTAGATCTGTGGAGGCCTTGTGCAGACCACAGAGTTAATCATCCACAGACTAACATATTAGTTTGTGAATGTCTACTAGCTCAGCTTCATCACTTTATGCAGCTAATTGTACCATTAGATTAGTTGCCTCCAAAACAGAGGAAAAAGAAAACTACTCTTTTCTATAGCTGGAATGGGACATGTTTGCAACAACACATCTGCCTGTTTTCTTTGTTGCCTTCTTATTCAGAAATCCTTTTCCTGTCTTATGAAGTGGAATATATATAATGCACATCTACCAAACTCGTAAAGCACATGCCTGGGTTATAAAACTATTAATGTGCTTAAAGTCAAGCATGTGCTCAGCTGGTTTGGTAAACGGAGGACTTCAGTCTGCTGTTACCAAGATCCACATTGAAAAGTATCACTCTGAGGATACCCAAAGAAGTAAACGCAGGCTAGAGTTTTGTACTATCAGCTGCACTTGTGTTTGGAAAAAATGCAGAGGAAATCTCCAGCAGGAGGCTCCAGAAAATGCCAAGGAGGGAAAATACCACTACTATGATTCCTGCAAGGGTGTATTATACTAGATGTTGCAGATCCAAAAGAAACAAGAAAGGACATACTGCTGTGATCTCATGAAATTACTTGGGAAATTTGATCTGCCCTTTAATTTACCCATCCTATAAAGTGGCAGCTTTGTGGCTACTCTTGGTGTGCAGCAGTAAAAGCAGCAACAGAAACTGAAAGAATAGTCTCCACATCAGTACTATCTGGAATTTCACAGAAAGTCAGTGTACTATGGCTTATTTTATACTTGTGTCACAAGGAGATATCAGAGCGTCTAATCTCTCTGTATAAGACTTACTACGATAACGAATGCAACTTTACACATTAGTGGGAAGGAGAAGTTAGCTTCTACTAGAAGACACAAAATGTCCAAAGAAATCTGTGTAAAGGGTATTTAATTTCTGACCCTAAATAGAGACTTGCAAATTAACAGATGGCCATTTTTTCTCTGTAGTTGAACATTTAAATATTCAGTGAAAAATCAAACTTGGGGAAAAAGCACAGGCTTAATAAATGCAGCCAGCTTAATGACCATGTCTAAGTCAAACAACAAACATATTTATGAACACATGATAATTTATAAATGACAGAAATGCACAGTCACTTTTGAAGTTATGAGATGGTCAGAAGTTGGAATTTTTCTATTTCAGTCAAGTCAACAATTAATGACAATATTATAAAGTTACAAGGAAAAAATTATGCTTCATTTAAATATGTACAACAAATATATTTTTAAAATATCAACCCAATGTGATTTCAACATGTTTAGTGCAACATAGTGTATTCACAACAAAAAGCAATAAGACTTCAGTCTTTGTATTGTGTAGCAAGGACACTGCTGTTAAAAACATTATTTCTTTTTTCTGGGATCAAACATAAGTCAGATCCAGATAATGACAAAGACTTTTTTTTTGAGGCAGACTTACAGATTGGGGACAGTTATGAAAATTTCAACGTTTGCTTCAGTCTGCTTCTGTTTGAAGCATATATTGCCAATGCTACTGTAGTATATGTATTACATTGTAGGTCAACAATACATCTAAGAAATAGCAGGTAATCTTCAACACAATGAAACATTGTGGTGTGCACACTAGCAACCTCTTTGTATGTGATTCACTTTGATTAATTCTAGTAATCCTATTGACTTGAAGAGTGGAGCTTCACAAAAGGAACAATTAGTAGGCCCACATGAAGATGTCTTGAAAGCTGAAGACTTTCAAGCATGAAGACAAATTCATTCTTACTTGAACAGCGAAAGCTTCAAACTGCCACTTAGGCAAGTTTTCAATGTGCTTTTTTTGGAGTGGAATTTCCTAATTTGTTTTTAAAAAAAACCCACAACCTTTTCTTTTCTTCATTATTTGTGAAACAGTAGTAGCAGACTATGTGCTGTAGCTGCACAGACAACATGGCATAAACCCTGCTTTCTTTCCTGGTTGCTTAATCTATCTACACATGCTAATTTACAAACTGCATTAAAAGTATCTTTCCTGTTTCCTTCTCCACTTATATTTTCCTTCACTCCCTTCTTTCTTTGTCCTGTTCTTTCCTATACAATGTCTGTTGTATTTCCTTTCATAGACTATTTTCATTTCACTCTGCCCCCCAAACCAAATATTCAGAACCAAGGGAGTAACGAAATAAATGATTTGGTCACTTTAAATAAAACTTCTCACTAATAAGATGTTGTCCTAAATCCTTATAGAACTGCAAAAACACAACCCAAAAAAGTATTTAGATATTATATCCTTGCTGAATTCCCAGTAGACTTTTCTAAAGTCTACATTTGGAAAAAAAATTGCTTTCCCTCCTCCCACCCACCTTATTTCTTTAAACTTAGAAATAACTAAAAAATTCTTCTCTTAACTGTTAAATCCTGACCTGAAATCAAAATGCATTTCCACCACCTTTGTCAACTCCCCTTGCCCTGCAAATGCTATAAAAAGTAGCCTTAAAGTAGCCTTAGAACCTTAAATAAACGCTATAAAACGCACTATAGTCACAGGAATATCTATGTTTGTGTGGTGCAGCTGGCTTCTGAAAAGCTTCAGCATTTTCAGATGCTAACATCTCTTAGCCTATTTTAACTGATTATGCAAGATATATTAATCTTTTTCAATACAAACTAGAACTTGCTTGCAAAAAAATGTTTGACTTATTACTGAGGAAGGCACTATCAGTTGCTCCCATAGCAGAAATGATATCTAAGACACTAAGCAATTTTTGAAACTACTTTAGCTATTTCACATTAACACCTTACTGGCAACTGTGACTAGACATGAATGGGTATGCAATAGTTATCAGGGCTCACTGTTAATAGTTGTTACTCATATCATATCCTTAGAAATATCTAAGGGGGACCTTTACAGATATCCTTTTTCCCAAGTCTACCTTGTATATTATTTGTTTATACATCACTCTGCACATTCACATAAGTGGAATAAAGAAGGAATAAAAACATTACTTAGCACCGCACCTTAGCAGGGTTCTACTAACAAAGCCTGGACCCTGAGTAAAGAATATGTCTACTAACTGGTCTAATTCCTTCCACAAAATAATAATTAATTTCATAATTTTAACTAACATCAAGATCATTCTTGGAATTTGATAGATACATACATCCTGACAAATTTTGCAGACCTTTTAATGAATTCATGGGCATCTACGATTTATAAAATAAAAAGAAATAAGCACACTTACTGTTTTCTGTAACGGATCCATTCCCTGGGAACACTTGGAGCTGTGCTCCTCATTGGCAAAAAGAAGGTTGCTGGGTCTTTTGCTCGTAGACACTGCTTTCTACTATTTTGTAAGAAAACCATAGTTAAGAACAAACATAGATTTCTATTGGTTATTAAAGCATTAACTTTTTTTTTTAAGTGAAGTCATATTTTGTGAATCAAGGGGGGAAAAAAGCCCATGTCAAATACTAAAGTTCAAGTTGTTTTTACAGGCTGACAATCAAGAGGAAAAGTAAGAAGAACGCAATGCCTTAAATTTGCTGAGGAATCAAGATCAGCAGGCACTGAATTCTGCACTTTAATTTTTACAGAATGGGCTTTTAAATAGGAAACCTTATATGCCATACTTACGGATTCCAGCTTATACAAGAACATATATTGTAGGGTTTTTAAACATTTTTTGGGGGGATGTCTGATATATACTTTGTCAGTCTTCTAAGTGTGCCTGCAGTTAAAAAAGACAGTATTTTCTGTTAAATCTTTAAATCTAAACAACATGTTCAAAGGAGAAGCTTTCTCATCACAAAGGTAATTTTATGGGATCCACAAGATGTTTGATATTTGTCTCCATTCTGTTTTGGGAAAAGTGGTTTGTGACAGATACAGGGTAAATAAGAAAAGCAAGAACCTCAGTCCTCAGCTACTATATTTATGTGCATATATACACAGCCTTGTGACTTTTTGGTGGGCAGGATGCCATTGACTTTTCCATAATGTCAAGCAAGTGATTTATGTGATCAGGTGAAGACATGTACATATTTTTTCCAGCTCATTTCCTCTCTATGCCTGTACTTTAATTTGGAGGTAAATTTAAGTTTCTACCAGCCAACCTGCATCTTGTTGGAGACAAATGTTTAATGTTTTTGGCATTATGATTTAAGCAACTCTTAAAAATGCTATTTCAGTCCCAGTTTGCACAGATGACAGCTACCTGGATGAAGCACACATATGCCACACTGCTTAAAACCCTATCTGCTGTCTGTGACGAGTGCGAGTGCATTGCTGTGGTATACAAACCCAGTGCAGGCCTAGTCAGTGTTCATATAAAGACTGACAAAATGTTAAACAATAGGCAGTTGCACAATACGCATGTACCTGTGGTATTGGTCAAGCCACACCATTCAGTGCACTGAAGCACAAGTCAGAGTAGCATATGAATCATTAGCTAGGTAGGACTTTGAAAATCTAAATCAGAAGGATCGAGCTTAAGTAGTTATCCTAAAGTCTAACTGGATGTTCCGTTGATCATTGTGTCAGTCAAACAGCCATCTAAAATAGCTGTGAAGTGGAAAAGACACCTAGAGTCTGAATTCAAGAGATGGAGACAAAAACTTCATCATGCTAATGACTGCATTATAGTCCAAAACATTCAATTTCACTTCATGTTTTCTCTATATCCTGAATGGGTGCTGTGGATCGAGGAATTCCATCACTGGGAAGTCCTTGGCTAAACTAAGGATGTATTTTGAAATTAGCACGGCTATCACTTCATAGTCCACTCCTTTGGACTGTAATGACGTGCACCAACTGTAACTGGACTGCTGTGTCACACTAATCCAGTCCTGAAAGCAGAAACAGTATAGAAGAATTCTCCATTATACTACCTTAAAGAGACTCTTTCTTTCCTGAAGACATTCTTGGTACTAAGCATGCATTAGACAAAGTTTGCTATTATTCGTAACCCCTAACAACAGTGGTGCCCAGTCCCCTCAAGACGTCTCAAAGCTGTTATAAATAAGGTAATGAACACCGTATTTAATAAACCAGAGAATTTTGTAGTTCTAGACTCATTTAGTTTTAAGTCCTCATTTGTTTGTGTCTGAATTCTCTATATGAGCCAGTAGGAAGAACTATTGATGGAACTGATGGCATTGATGGAATTTGCAGAAGAATAAAACAGTGGGTACTGATGAATCACCAAGGAGATGTGTAATTTTAAAGGCTAGTGTCTCTTTTTTGCATCATCTTCTTCTGTTATATTTGTCCAACAAAGAAGAACACAACTGCAAAAAATTAGAAATCACCATCTAATAAACACTGTGCACAGCTGAATTTTATTAATGATTTATTTATAAAGAAATCAAATACAAATTATAACCTAGATATAAATTGAAGAGCACTCAAAGATTCTTCTTCTCACACGTGGCCAGTATCTACTAAAGGGCACAGCAAACAACATGAACACCCTCCATCGTGCAGTTCAGTCCATTTTCTGATCCTCTGCAGCAGGCAGGAGAAGAACAGGATCACGTTCCAAATTGATGCGAATCTCTTGTGGCCTCTCAAGTTCAAGATACACTCCTTGAAGCCAGAGTTTCTCTTTAAACCTGTTTAAAAAAGGTCAGTTAATATTTTTAATGGTGGCAGCTACAGCATTCCCTTTCATAAGCAACACTGTGGTGGTTGGTATAGACTGTTCTCTATGGTCTTGAGACAATACAAGGTTAGGGATCAAACAAACAGTGATTCCAGACAGAACATAAAATGTCCTCAAACTCATCTTACTAACAATAACAAATAACTAGAGGGCACTTTAGTTATAAGGAACAGAAGAAAAATTAGGAGAAATTTCACCTTTCTGTATGATTTTCATGTTTTAATCATACTAAATTCTCTATGTGCCCTAAGTAAAATTAACATGATCTTGCATTTGATTTTTTTTATTTTTATTTTGCTTTGGAATATCTGTCATCTCACAGCAATACAGAAAAAAAATGAACAAAATATATGGGATTAATGCTTGATCAGCTGCACATGAAGGAAAGTGTGCAGGCAGCTTATGATGAAACGAGAACAGCTTTTGAATCAACATATGCAATAATTTTCCTTTCCTTTTACATATTGCTCTATGCCTAGATAGACAAACTTCAGGAACTTAAAGACAAAAGAACACTCTTCTTTCTTTTTTCTATGGCTTTTTGTCATAGAATTCACTATGTTTGAAAAGTTCAGAAAACATTCAGACACCTTTAGCCAACAAATACATCTTCATGTGACCAGTATAGACTTAACATTTTGAGCAGACTGTGAAAGACTAGCCTGACAGCAATACCTCAAATTCTCAACCACTTTCCCAGGTCATATTAACCATCACTTCTTTAAAGCCATGAGAATCCTGGAGCCTCCTCTGCATTACATTGATCCACATACTTTCTAGAAAGAAAGCTATTTTACTGTATCATGAAAACAGCTTTTTACCATGAACCAGTCTTACCAATTTCAGAGTTGTATAATAAACATTATTAATTGAATTGTTTAGGTATTTTCTGCTAAAAACCTCTGACGACAAGTCTAATTTTTTTGTGCACACATTTTTCCTAACCTCCACCTACAACACCTCGTCTTATCTGATGCTTCCAGTGAAATGATGAACTAAGAGCAGAGTAAACCAGATTAGTAACAGTCACAGGATATAAAAACTCTCTCATCCCTGAATACACTACTCAAAAGACAGGCAGTTGTAGCACCATGACCTTCAGTAGGCTATCAGAGCCTAAATTCAGAAGGCAAGACTTAACCTTGTGCAAGAGGTCACCACAAGGACTATTGACTTCAGGCATCTCATTTAATCTTCTGAGATTCCACACTGGGAGTTTTTTCGTCTTTAATCAATTAATAAACAATGACTGTCCCTGTGCTATTAGGACTGCTACTTATTCTTCTAAATAAGATGCCTACCTAGTAGAAAACTTTGTTTACATAGTCTGTTATTGAAACTTCATGTTCATGTGGTTCTATTAGCTTGAACTCCTGGAATACTTTGTTTCTTTTAGCTGTTCAATCTGACATTAGTATCTAAATTAAGATACCTAGATTTTAAAAAAATTACTTCACATCATTCATCTTATTGCATAACGTTTTCTACTGTATTATAAGGTCTTTCATCTAACAGAGTTGCATATCTTCTGATGAAAAATAAAATGTAAAAGGCAATCACACATTATGCACTTCATTTACATTATGGAAAAATTCATAAGACTAGGAAAAGTGTTTGATGTTTGCTTTGTAAATTAAGGTCCTTACAGCTATTGGAGTATTGCCAGGTATAACAAAGAGTAAACTGCAAGTTACCTTACTGGGAGATGTTTAGCCACCAGCCTTTCATCTTGCACACAATGTGTGTTATGGGCCTGTGCTAGCTCAGTTGTAGTGACATTCACTTCTTCTGAAAAGTATCCATCTTCCCATTCTGATTTAGCCTGAGTTACAGTAGAAATTTCTGGGGTTTTATTTTTCTCTGAAATAAAAGACATACATGAGTAAGTGGAAACAAGGTGCTCATTTAATATGGCAACAACATGCCTCAAAACACACAGCTGGTAGGATGAATTACCTATCACTGTTACGAAAGCAGAACAGTGTGCATTTCCAATTTCATTGCTGGCAACACATATATATTTCCCAGCATCAGCAAGGACTACATTTCTTTTTAAAAGGTAATAGGTATCTCCTAATTTCTCAATCTGTAAAACAACAGAGCATACATAGGACATCATTAGTAGCATAAACCAAAATATCTTTCTCCCAAGAAATGTTTCATGAACATTAAAACGTACACTGATGGCTCCAGATACCACTTGGATATCATCCTTCATCCAGCAGACATGTGGTTTGGGCTTTCCATGTATAGTGCAATGCAGGATTAAATCTTCTCCTTCTTGTAGAGTTGTATGTCCAAACTTATGTATGAAGTTTGGCTGTATTCCTTGTACTGAAAAAAAATAAAATATTCACTGTATTTTAAAAGGCACAACCTAAAGAAACTAAAGAAAAAATTCTCTTGTCATAATCATAAAGTTCACCACATTGCATGATGAAGAGAGCCTTTATTGACGCCTAGAGCTCAGGATGACTTGTTTGCAAGACAGTAGGCAGACACTGTTTACCTATACAATATAAAGTTTGTTGAAACACATGGATATTAAGCACCCAAGAATTTCATGCATTTGCGTAGTGATATTAGTTCCATGGTAATGCTAAAGAATCATATTCTTTGTGTAGGTAGTAGGCAAGTCTATGCGGATTATTGTGTTTCAGTGAAAGTGGAAATGTAAATATTTCACACAAATTTCAAGTGACAAAGTCAAAAGAGCAAACTTTTGCATTCAGTGAATTGTTGTACATCACAATCTGTCTTCACTTTTTTTCCTATTGTTATAGTCAAAAAAATGTTATTGAAAAAACTAAAACAAGATTGATCTATATTTGCAACAATCACGAAGGCCAGAATGCGGCCTCTATACCATTTTGATCAAGATCATTATTTTGGCCATCATTAATATTGAAACCATGTACTACTAGAACATCCAGTACTAATATGATTCACATCAAGGATAGGCTAATAACTGCATTTTTACTGCAATATCCAGAGCACATGGGATTGAGTTTGTGCTGGCTTCATGCCCACTGTGGGAGGACAGATGACACCTGAGCCAGTACAAGGCCTGGCCAATACAAATTAACCCATCAAAATTGTTTGAAGAAATTTTAGTCAGGAGCATCAGTTTGTACTGAATCAAAGCATTGCTTCATGTAACATGGAACTTAATGAGCTGTAAAGCTGGTTTTACTGGACCACTTTACTGCTACCCGAGGTTCCACTTATATTCCACCTCCAGGGCCGCGGTAAAAAAGACTACCTCAAAACTCAGACTAAGTAGTGTTAACACAGGGAAGCCAAAGCAGTGGATGTTAACACACAGAAGGACACATAAAGACATATATTACAACAAAAATGAACATTTTGCATTCCTATCATATAAAGAATATCTTCTCATTCCTCTTTGCTATAAATTGTACCATGTGTCCATAATATTTACCAGAAGTAATCACTGGCCTTCCCAGAAACAGAAATGTATTGAAATGTATGATAACTAACAGAGCTTGACACTGCTTTCAACTGTGCCAGCATTACTCCACTGTTTTAGGATGAAATTTTTTTTCTCTATGCTATTGTGAAACAAAAATCAACATGTCTCACAAAGGTGCCCAACTTCTAAACCTAAATGTATTGAGACTCTGGCTCATTTTCAAATGTGGGACTGTCACCATGGTGAGGCAGACATTTTCACCCACTGTATTAATAAATTCACTACTTAGGTGAGCTCTTACTTGCAATAAGCTTTCAAGCTTAGCTGCTTTTACATTTCTCATGTACTGGAGGACTTAGGCCACAATATAGAGCAGAAGTAGTTTGAGTTGTACTTCCTCACAGCCTTCCTAACCTAAGCTCTCTATTAGCCAGTCCTGCAGCTCAAAAAATTCAGTTCTTGGCTGTTGAAAGTTAGCATGCTCAAACTGCCACTGCCATTGCATTGCATGCACCAGAAGCACAGAAATTTGGGATCTGCAGCTTCACTTCAAGCAAGAGAACCAAGCTTACATCCTTGCCTCCTCATTGCAGGCAGCTGGCAAAGTCACAAACAGTGCATGATTAGCTTGTATTCCAGTGGAAAATGTTAAGGGGGCATCAGCCACTCCTTGTAATATTTTTGGCTGAATTCCATTATTTGTGTGGTTCGTATTACCTTGAGAAGTCAGGCTGCAGCTCATACCAGGATGGTTTTTACCATTTAAATAAAAAAATAAATCAAAAAAATAAACTGAGTGGAATGGTGATAACAATCAGACCCCATCTTATTTTGTATCAGTAAGTCAGCAGAACATAAAAACTAAAATGACCAGTTTCTAGAGAGCAAAGGGAAAAGTATGTGCAAAGAAAACCATGAAGAGATAGTTACTACAACTCTTTAAGGCACAGGTTAGAATTCAACAGGGAAACAAAGTCTGCTGTAAAAGAAGTGTTTATCCTCTGACAGCAACTTTCAGGTAGTCAGTGGTACTGAAATCCCACTCTGATGACTTCAGATAAAAAGTTTGCCAAATATTAAACATAAGTTATTTGTAGGAACCAGTAGAACCAGCAAGGAAAACTCAGCAGATTGGAGCAAAACAAAAGGTGGAGAAATCATCTACATCTGGCTTTATCACACAGAGCCCCAAGTCTCTCTCACACAGGTAGGACCAGATCAATCCAAATTGTTTTCAGCAGCCATTTTTTATTACTTTGCTTCACAGTTATTCTAAATCTATTTAGTCTGGGCACTTAATTTCCAACCAAATGTGACACTAGCAAGTTTATGAACTTCCCCCTATTTTCTCTAAAAATTTAGGCTAGACTGAGATTCACATTATACTGCTCAGAGATTTTGGATTCGCTCACCATTGCTCTAAATTAAGATACTGCACTTTGTGTTAGGAGCTTGACTGAGACAAAATCTCTGAACAATAATCAGAAGGAATTTTACTAAGGAATACCAAGTGGTCTCATGACCCAATTGATCTGAAATATCCATAGTCCAGAGCTCCAGTCTCCTTGAATACCATGGCATAGCCTCATTAAAGTAAGGGTGAGCAGTAATTTTTAAAGGCAAAGCTCCTTTAAGCCACAAAAGATACACAAACACAAAAATTACTAGCTTACCCTAGCAAAGTCTCCAGAGAAAGGTCCAGAAATAGGCCTACCTTACCAGTCATTTGAGAGGAAGCCAACTTCTCCGTTGCAGCTCCAGCCACATCTGATCCAAAGCCAAGCAGGGGAAATGCCTCATTCTCCCTGTGCCTACTGACTTACACTTGGTCCCTCAGACAGGCTGCTTCTTTTGAAAAATGAAAATAATTAATCCCTTCCTCACCCCCACCCCCAATTTATTCACCATGTGTAAATACCCCTTCACACAACTCTACATCTTGTATTCAGGCAACCTCACTCACCCCTTGCTTTCTTAATGGGTTCCTGCATATGGGGAAGGCGGAAGGGAGGCTAGGTAGTAATATGCCTAAGTATAATATTTTTGTTGTAAGACTAGAGAGATGTAGCTTTATATCTGCTATATACATAGCATATATACAAAACACCTAGATATATGCCCTGTTTCTACAGTGTGGTTAAAACGAGGAGGAAGGGAAGCGTGCACAACATGAACTATAAAAAAAAGGGGGGGGGAAGGCACATTAAGTTGAAATTGCTGCTGAAACAGAATGAGTTTTTTTTTTCAGAGAAGTATTAGTGTATCATGAGACTACATCACTGCCTCACTGTCGCTCTTTTTATTTTTTTTTTTTTTAAG
Organism: Tringa tobata; assembly: GCA_033628505.1. Classification (NCBI taxonomy): domain Eukaryota; kingdom Metazoa; phylum Chordata; class Aves; order Charadriiformes; family Scolopacidae; genus Tringa; species Tringa tobata. Next base: position 3,346,917 of record JAHREE010000531.1, on the reverse strand, counting down.
GATTATCTGAACAAAAAGCAGCAGGAATTTTCCTACAAATTTTTTGGGGCATTTGTTAAAAGTCATTAAATAAAGACTATTTAAACCCAGACTGCAGTTATCAGCATTGATTACACCTTTGCTTAAAAAGCAAAACATTAAAACCAGGAGACTTCCAGTATTCTGCTGTGTATCTGGTATCTCTAATCTCCCCTTTTTTAACCTCATTTCTTGCAGCAATTAACAATGTGGCTGGAATCCACATCCCCCTTAGAAACTGTGTATTTAGAATTATTCCTGTTTTAAAGTAGATGCAATACCATAGTCACAAAATCAAGTTTTGTTAACCCAAAATGCACAGAAACATTCAAATTCTCAGAGGAAAAGTATAACAAACAAAGGAATTACATACTTCTACAATTACTTATTAAGATCTACAGATGTGCTAATGCAATTTCTGGCCTTATATACCTTCTTGCATTTATTAATTATAACATTTGACTACGCAAAAATAACAACATTCTCAGAAGTGACAAGGTGGGGGTTTTTTGACCTTTCATTATTTCACAATGTCTCTTATATAGCAATAGCTATACTTTTCAAAATAATAGCACGCTTAGATTTTAAAAGTTGGATTCATTTGAATCTCACTCTCTTCTCACTAGTAAACTTGAAAGATCTTATCTAACATTTAAATAGGAATTCAGTTCCGGGATTTAGTCCAGTAGTAGGAAGCTTACTTTTCACAGATAACATATTTGAATAATAATGAAAGTTGATGCATTGGCACAGGAGCAGATCATAAGCCGTTTCAGCTGCCTTTGAACTGAACAGCTAAACTGAGGGTCATTTTCCTTAGAAAGTCAGCTGGCTTCCCTGGATGACAGGGAATATAGGGACCTTCCATGTGCTTTAGACCCATATAGTTTTAATCAGGGTATACAAAGAACTCTGCGTTAATCTACCCTCCCCAGTGGAATAATTTTGTTTTGTCTTGACACCCTTGACATCTTTTTTCTTTGAGGCTATGTTGAAATCTGGGCTACTTAATTTGTCAGTTACAACAAACATTTAAGGTTCAAGCTGGAAAATTAGTATGAAACTCACCATGTGGCATTTCAATGCTCTTCTGCTTTCGTAGTTTTGTGGGCAGAAGGCAGCTTTCCTTTAGTGACTTTCTAAATACAAGTGGTGTAAAATTATCCTCCTCCAACCAATAAAATTGAGCACAGGTGTTGTTTCAACACCACATCATAGCAATAAACAGTTATAGAGGCAACCTGTCAATAAAGCTTCCTCACCTGATCCTCACCTGAAAAGCCTTCCTGGAGCATATAATACCAAATCAAGTCTCAGATAAAAAGTCCATTGAGATAAACTATTTTTATGTCTTGTTTGGTACATGAACTATCAATAGTACTTTCAAAATATGATGAAAAAACAGAAAAATAGATAAGGAAAAATACAAACTTTACCAACAAGGGTGATTTCATGAACTATTTATACCCTAATTCAGAAGAAACACAATGAACCTGTATTGATAAATATTTTTCTGCTAGGGGAGAAAAATATAAGTATACTCAATTAGAGAACTGCAGCATGATACATCCTCAGAATTTTACTAAAGACAGAATATGATTGTTCATAGGCATATGCAGCACAGATTTGTAAATGCTAGAATAAAATTTGCTCTCTCTGAGGCTACTTTTAACTCTTCCCCTCTTAGAGTCCTCCTTGTTATTCTGGGAACTGGGAATGTACGCCCAACTCCAATAAAAGGCTATATCCCTGGATACCTTCTAAATAATATTAATAAAAAGACAGAATAAATCCCACCAGCATTCAAAGCTGCATCTCTTACTCTCACACAACTTTGTAAACTGACCTTGTATTCTGGCTGTCAAATCTCAGGTAATGCAAGTAACCAACATCTCTCCTGCTTGTTCTAAAGATGGTTAAATGAAGTTAATGGATTTAATGCAAATGTGTATGAGGGAAAAGGTCTGCATGCGTCCTCCGTTGTAATACTTTAGGAGCCTGGATGTAAATCAGGAGGTATTACAAGGGAGGAGAAAGAATTTGTCCGCATAACCTGTGTACACTTGTCCAGTAGTTCTGTGTCCCTTTGTTGCCTTAACTTGTACAGCTGAATATCATAAACAGTGAGCGGTCCTTCTGTAAGTGCAAGCAAGCAACAAGGTCCAACTACAAGTCTAGATCCAAGCTACCTCCAATTCCTGCTCTATGACATGATGAAAAGTTCACATCTTTTCCTCCTGCTTTGATAGAACTACAAGTGAGTTTGGGACAACTTTTCCCAAGCAGGGGTGGAATGATAGCTCTAGCCTTGCTCTCTGAAGGCCAGAGACTCACTTCACAGTGTTGTTTTGCTCAACAAATGGCCCTCCTCCAACCAAAAAGGTCACATGCATATCTCTGAACTCACATACTGACCATATAAAACGGACAAGAACAATGACCATTCTAGCACTGAACTTTCCATAGTTGAAGGATCCAAAAGTCAAAACAGAGATGCAGCTTTAAGCCCCGCATCTGTAGAGCTACAATGACTCTCTCTGTCACAAGCCTTATGACAGTTAATGCTTAATTTAAAGGCCTCATTCTGGCAGAGGCAAGGCAGAAGAAGAAACAGAACATCTCTGCTTTCAATCCTCATTTAGCGTCAATAATGAAGACAAATATGCCTTTAAAAGTGACCTGAGTATTACTTAAAGTTATACGGAAAAAACAAAAAAACAAGTTAAAAGAACATCCATGATTAATTTTAATTTTTGAATTATGACAACTCTCAGTAAAAATAGAGTATTGAAGGGCAGCTGTCACACAGAAGACTCATTTTCAAACAGAAAATTACTTATGAACAGGATAAAGTTATCAAGCACTGGCAGTTCTGCAGCAGGCAAAACCTTACAGCAAGTAGGAGAGGTATTTTGGCTTGTTCTTACCACAATATTGCTTAATGTACCACTTCTGCAAGTCAGCTTGCTCACGTAAGTTTTTGCTGTATGCTTATAACAACCATACATAAAATCACAAGGGCGTAAAAACACTAAACTGAATTTTACTTTTATGAAAATTGAAACAGTCAAAATCATACTAATTATTAAAATTAGATTTATTGTGAAATGGAATGTACACTTTAGGAAAATAGGTGAGTTTTATACCTGAGATGATTATTATGAATCAACATTTTTGGGAGATGATTGAACTTAGAAAGTTGTTCATCAAGAGTAATACCAATTTTAGTTAGAATTTAATTGGTTCCCCCATCTACCCACCACCTCCTCCCTCTCGTATTGCTGTGAGGTTATATTCCCTTGAGAACTTCTCCTGTTTCAAAGTTACAGGAATTTTAATAAAGTTGCAGTCACTGGGCCAAAATATCTAAATGTCAGCCTTCAATCTCACTGACCCCTGGCAATTTGCAATATATATTCTGTTTATAGCATGCTACACAGTAAAAGGCATATTTCATTTCAGCAAATTATGCAAAAGAAAGTAAATAATTCCTCTCTATAAATTTTCCATACTAACATAGTTGTAATACAAAAGATGCAAATCAAAGATGCAGGAAAAATCACGTAGCTGTTTTTCAATTGTTTTTACTCTACAAATACAAAAAGCACTGGAGCTAAAAAAAGAAGTTACATTTGAGGATTTATAAATGAAGTCTTCCACTGGCACATTTATGTTGTTGTTATCTAATGCTTAAACAAATTACCACTTTAATAAAATAAAAATATTTGTGGTTGTCTTGTGGTTGTCAAGAACAAAATGCAGTATGTAGGTGAACAAAGTCCTGGTTTGGATTTACTGCTCTGAAGTTATAGGAGAATTCTATTTGATGGAAATAAAACAAATGGGGTTATACGAATACATTTTGGAGTATCTCCCCAATTTGGTTGATTTGAAGTCAGTGTCAGTATGTTAAAAATTTTTAAACATTCACAATGCTTACTTCATAAACTACTATCTTTCTTGTCTTATGCTAATAATTTAGTGGATTATTAGAAATATTTATATCTTTAATTACAGAAGAAGGCAAAGACAGTATCACAAGCATCTGCCTAAGCAGACTGATACATTAGAACATCTCATTTTTTAAACATTTGTGGGTTTTGGTCTACTGTATGCTAGGTACCACTTACACAAATCCTGATGATTCTGGGTCAAATCTTTGTAGCGCAAATGATCACAACTCTATTGGAACTACTGCTGGGCTTTGACAGATCTAAATCTGATCTCTGCCAGTGCAATCATGAATGGTACAATTTCTTTACTAAGAAGCATTATCCTACAAATGAAAGTTTTTTAAAAGTATAGGAGAAAAATGTGGTTGGAAATAATATATTCAACATTTTAAAAATATTTCAACACCCCCTCTCCCCCAAAAGTATATTATAGAATATAAGTTGTTCTCAGCACTCCACCCGGGTGTATCTTGACATTTAATACCTATAACCATTAAAACTGTTTCCAACACTTTGTAATGCCTACATTTTTAGAAAGCAAAACTCTGCCTCAGATTCTAGAAAACCTTTGTAACTTTTTTATCTCAACATCACCATGAGAAAGGAAAAGAAACACGTAATACTGGTATTAAAGAAACAAGCAATATATTGAGTGTGACATAAAAGTGGTTTGGTACAGATTTGTGAAAGATGCAGAAGAAAATAAATTTAATGTTGTCTTAGCATGTGAGAATTAAGTCCAGTGCAATCAATATTGTACTTATCTTGTGAATAGCCAGTATATTAGTGATATGCTAATATAGATGACACACAGCATTATCCAGTCTATTCTTGTAATAGGTGGCCTGTTACCTTTCACGTGGAGAATGGCACTTGATGAGATAGTGCCGTTCAAATTTTTAGCCCGAACAACATAGAGGCCAGCATCTTTATCACACACCTTCTGAATGAACAAAGTATGCTTTGTCTCCTTTTGTAAAAGCTTTAAGTGCTCATCTGCAGTCAGTTTCTGGCCCTTCTTGTACCTGAAGCAGAGAGTCAGTTTTCAAGTCAGATTTATATCACTGTATGCCAAGCAGAACTTTGCAAATAAGACAACCTCTATAACACTACATTGACAACAACAGATAGAGCTCACTGCTGTGCTCTCATTCCTTAGTTTTAAAGTTATATGCAAATATGGATGAGTACTTAAGCAATCCAAATTGTTGGATAATACAGTCTTAATACTAGAAAATGTGGTTCTGAAAATGATTTTCAATGTACAAGTCACAGTTATCTCACTGCAGTACTGGAGACAGTAGCATGAAGGCCTGGGCCATCAGTTTTGTGCTGAAACATTTTTGCTAGTAAGGTCACTCCACATTCAACTCATGAATAAGCTCTTAAAATACATAAGCAACATACAAACTTGTGTCTTCAGTATGAGGAACAGCCAAGGACCTGTTCCCTCCTGGTCCACTTAACGTTTACTTAGTTCCCATAATCAAACAGGATAGAACAATGCATCAGGAGCTATTTCAGAGAACTGGTGTCATATTCTAAAACTTGAGGATCCGTCACCATGCATTAGCATTGACTCCAGATTTACATATTGGAAGTAAGAGAAAATTCTTGCCTCATGATGCTTCAGCATAAGCTACATTTAACATACATAACAAAAACACAGAAATTTTTTTCCACATGTATATCCAAAAAAAAAGTCTACACCAGTATAAAATACATGGTACTGGTAAATCTTTAATTACAGAAACCCCATTTTTCTATTTTCATAAAATTCTAATACGCCAAATATTTTCAGTTGAATGCCATTCTTTAAAAGACCATATACCAATAGTGTATATATATTTTTAGCTAAATTAATGCTTTCTTATGATAAAATAAAAGGGAAAGTACCTCTTGCTTCACCAACAATACTCCTCAAAGTATAGAATACCAGGATTTAAAACAAAGTAGCTTTATTGATACCAACACAGTATAGCACCAAAGTTGCAGTGCCTAGTATTTTTTCCAGTGCCACAGAAGAAAATTCAGCTTACTAAAAGCTTATAGCTTGCCTAATTCTTTAAACGTGCAATAATAATCTTATCATCAAAACATTTCTAGTAAGAGGCATACCTAAATTTAATACATTAAAAGAAAGGTTTCTATTGTGAAATTGTAACAGAATAAGTGGAAAAATTGCAAATGAGGTAAAATTTTAGGAAAATATTCCAACACATAGAGGACTACTACCAAAATCTTGAAAACCTGCCCCTCTTTCTGTCTCTATTCCCTTTGGAAGGGAATTTCTAAAAAGTCATCTTAAAAAAATGCTTATATTACATCATCTGTATTTCTCACAAATGAAGTATAAAGCAATATAATTAGACATACAACAATTCAGAGAGAGATAAAGAGTGCATACAAATATATAATATAAAACTGATTCTCTTAGTGTAGACATTTAGGGTGTATTCTTAACCCGTAACATATCTCTAGTTTTCAACAACTGACTCATATATATATAAATGTGTGCCTCTCTGTATATGTTGTGACTATATAAATATTTCAGCGTGCATGCACATGTATGTGTCTGTCCATCCATAGATAATGCCAAGATCCTGAGAAAATGCAGGTGAGTTTACTTACACTAAATCTGGAGTCAGCATTTGTTTTAAGAAATAATTGAACAAGCGGAATGTCATGTTCCAGAATATAAAAACTACATGACGTATTTGTTTAAAAAAACATTGGATGTGCTTGCAGTAGTTTGATGCTCTCGTTATTCATAAAATTACGTACAGAGAGATCATTTCAAGTAGGTTAATTGTCAGAAGCAATTTTGAAGGTGGGAATCATGCAGAGATGTGGAGTAGAAAGGATACAAGCCATTTAACTCTAGTCTACAGATTAATTAATTTGGTTATAAGTGGTTCAGTGTGCCTTGCTAATAGGTGTATTTACTACTACTCATTATAAGCTACCCACCATGTCAGTGTAGGCTCTGGGAATCCCGTCACTTCTACTTCCAAAGTTACCGGAGAACCTTCCATGACGGTTTTGTTAGACAGAAGCTGGGAGAAGTTAGGCGCCTGTCCAGTTAGGCTGGCCACACTGCTCTTTTCTGATGAACTTTTAATCTCTTCTCGGGTGACCATCTGCCTCTGACAGCTTCTGGTGGTGTCTGATTGAAACACAAAACCTGAGAATGCATCAGGCAAAGCATGCAGCCTGTCCTGGGTTTTAGTACAGTTATTCAAGTCATGCAATTGTTCTTGTGTTTCTGCTGTGCTGTTACGAAGTTCAAGGTGTTGCAAGTGTGTTTTGCATGCTTGACTCATCATGCTATATACTGGTTTGGCATCTATAGTGCAGGAAGTAGTGCTAGCTTCAGATACGCCTTGTAAGCCACAAGTCAAAGGAGATACTGTTCCGACTTTTGGATGAGAATCTGTTGAAGAGACATAAAATTTATCAACGTGATCTGATGGGCTTTCCATTCTATTATTTGTAGCATCAGCATAAGCAGAAATTGTTAAGAGATCAGACGCTTCCGTCACTTTTTTAATACTAGTGGTTTTCTGCATTTGCAAGCTATAAGAACTGACATGCAGACTATGAGAACTACAACAGCACTGCTCTTCTAGCTCGGTTTCAGAATGTAAAAGGTTGGATTCTGGTGTCTCAGAAAGCGGTGGCAAAGAGATATCATCAGGTGATATACACTCATATTCATCGCCGGAGGGTATTTCTTCTGCCAGGAATTCAGTCTGTAAACTATCCTCTTTGGCTGAAGATGACGGCTCTGTATCCTGTGAAACAAGATCCTCACCAGCTGGACAGATAATTGGAATAGCAGCCAATTCATTCCTCTCCTTAAATTAGGAGGGGAAAGAAGAAGAAAAAGAAAAACAGAGAGAGGGAATGAGTTATCATTCTATGCATTCCCTTTTCATGCAGAAGCTAGCAATAATATTTGAAATATTTCTTCTAGTTAAGCTTAATGTTTTCTGAGAAGCAGGAGGAAATGTGTGGAAAAAGGTAATTCATCAGAAAATTTTGCGGCAGCTAACTTGAATTTCGAACTGTTTGTATAGATTCTAACAGATGCTATTATAATTATATGTAAGGATTTATTATAACAGTAGCAACAAAATAAAAACTACCTCTTTCTATAAACAAAGGACAATCTGTGGATTTCCTGTAGGTGCTATTTATAAGAGCGTTTGCAAGGGGAAGCTGGAGGAGGAGGTGGCCTAATTACACCTAAATGGGAAACAGTTACATAGCAATAAAAATATATTAACATCCAAGTTCTTGGAATTCGATTCTTTGAGAAAGACAGTCACCAGTCACATTCAAGAGTTACAGAATTAAACCAACATCTTTAAGATATTTTCCAAGCATTTCATATTTCCCTCATTTTTTTCCAGCTGCTTCAAGATCTTGTCCAAATATTAACAGAAAACAATGTTAAAATTATTTTTGTATTAACTTCGATCCAGAATTTAAAAAATTTCCTCTCATCATGTTTCAAAAAGAATTGGATATGGCACGAGTTCATTAATTTTAATCACAAAGCATCAAAGACATTATCTGATTTATTAAACACTTCTCTGCCTCTTGATTTTCATATAAATGTGCAATTACTTATTCAGGCTTACTCCATTTATGCCAGCACTCTCAGCAAAGATGTTCACAATGTTTTCTTATACTATTCTCTCAGTGTTGAGTTCTATACAAAAAAATTAAGTAATCTATCACACAATGTTTCCATCACCTACAAACTCTTCACTCAAATCAATTGGCTGATACACTGGATATCATTGCTTTCCAAACCAGGTCTCTTTGCCAGTATCCAGTAGAAAAGTGCAGTGGCATATTCATGCTTTGTTGTTCTAAATATAACCTAATAAACAGTGCACAAAATTAACAAAATAAAGTAAAAAGAAGTAGGAGAACCTCATATGTGCCCTGGTTCTGTAGATATAGTAACTTTAATGCAGATTTTTTTCCAAGTTAATACAATTTTTTTTTTCAAAGCCACATGATTCATGGCAGATCCATGAATGAATGGCTGGAAGAAATATGGGATTTTACTGTGTCTAGTTTGTTGTAAGATGAAGTTCAAGTCTGGGTACTAAATGGGCTTTCCACAAGCATCCACTGACTAACTCTGACCCCCAAAGTGTCTTTCAGTATGAATATATCATGGACATAAACATGATAACTTATAATTGGCTTTCCAATTTGGTGAAATGTGTCCATTTTTCCCCTTTCCAGTTACTCAGAAAACAATAAATACTGTGTTATGTCTTCCTTTTGCACGTATTCCATTTCTTTTTTGGGGTTCTAATTAATTGTAAACTATTACTAAGAAAATTTTATTTTTAGGGATTAATTTCAATACATTCATACAATATATTTTTCTAGGGTTTGAAAATTTGGCACAGGTCTTTTAACTTTATCAGTGTTGTTCTAAGTAACTTTCTCAGTTTGAAGTCTGAGCAAATTTCCAAGTCTTTCTTAAATGCAGTTTTAATAAGCACGTCAGTAGTAATCGCTAGTTGCTTTGGTGTGACTAGCACCAACATTTAATAAACCAAATCTGATTAAATATTGAGAAGTTTAAAGATTATTTAGAACGCTAAATTCTGAGCAGATATATTTAAAAAACTTAGGTTAACATTTCTGAATAGTCAGCCTCTACTGTCTGAATGAAATCAGTAGTCCAGATTCATTATGTCTATTGAGGAGCCTACACACATGTACCCACAGGGGCATACATTTGGGTAACTACAGGAAGGCCCCAACAATGTAGAAATCTTCCAGTGACTAATCTAGGATATTAGTGCAGGGATGTGCCGTCAGTTTCATGGTCACCTGATCTAGAGATCACAGAATTGAGCAGAGTTATTTAAGATATTACTGGAAAATGTCTCTGGGAAAAACACCAGGGAAAAGAATGTTAGGTGGGCAATGAGCGAGCGAGCTGTCAAACAGGCTTTGGTAGCATAAGGACTTTCAGCCCTGGTGTGCCATCTGGGATGAAAGAACCATGAGGATGAATATGCCATGAGAAGGTCTAGGCCACTTTTTAGATGGTAACATTTATTACTGAAGCAAATTAATACTGCAAAACTAGCTTGCAGAGTATAGACAAGAGGCTGGGGATGGGCCAGGTCTTTCCTTGGAAAGGATGGAAATGGAAGACAGAAAAGCTCTAGTAAGAAGAACCTGCTACTTCTTTATGTGAAGTATGGAGTGATGAAATGAGTAGAGGCACCATAGCTGCCATACTTCACATCTGATATTTGCTGTTTCGCATACCCTTGACTTCTCCCCTTGGCAGCTGAGGCACAGTCTGATAAGGACTGACAAAACTGTGGCCTAGCAAAATAGCAAACAGGGCTATGGACATCTGCTGGGTGATATGATTCTCTCTTCGGCTCAGTCACAAAATTTTGAGTGAAATTTGGGCTCCAACTCAATGGTGAAACTCCCACTGACTTGGAATGGAGGTAACAAAATTAATTAGGCTCAATTTTGGTTCATCAGCAGATTACAGGACAATTCTGTACTGAACTGAAGGGAATATTAATGTTTGTTAAATTTCTATAAACCATCACAATTTAATGTCTTGAAATATTGGTCTATGTTATCAGCTTGCAAAATGGAAACTTTAGAGCTCTAAATTAATTACCAATGTATCCTACCTTTCTAAAGACTTAAATATATTTACCACCCACACCAATTTACCAGAATATTTCACATAGTAAATTATTTACATTTACATCCAGGATACCAAGACTTCAAAACGTTCTTTAAGGTAAAGGAATTAATTTCATTCATCTCATAATTGCCTCTGTTACTAAGAATAAATTTATTAATTGACAATTTGGAACCATTTGTATTAATTTACTGTATATCCATGAATAAAAGATGCTTGTCTGCTAGGATTTTTATCATTCTAAATGCATACCAGTCTTTCACAATCTAATTTCGTTTTATGCATTGTCCTCAACATGCAATTCACACTTTGGCACTTATTTATGATCTCTGCTGCATGAAACTTTGGCAACTGAAATGTAAATTGTTTCGAGGTGAGCGTGAAGGCTTCTTTTTGATGCTGAGTTCTGTTATTTGTTTGATGTATAGTGTCGTACCAACAGTGCAGCAGATTACCTGTGACATGATGTCGTCCTGAACGGCTGACAGCTGTAGTTGTGTTCCATTATGTTTTTGCCATGACTGCTTTCCTGTTATTCACACTGTTGCAAAACTGAAGCAATTATGTGCTTGTTTTGCATTGGGTTTTTGTAATACTGTAAATGCAACAACAATCAAAGCCCACCAATCTATAAAAATATCCACCACTTTTGAGAAGCAACGAATTAAGGAGTAAAATTCCTTTGAAAGTACACAACACCACCCATCAATTTTAATTAAAAAAAAAAAAAACATCAACATGAACAGCAAATACCTGTTTAGTGTTTGTAGGACATCTCTTCTCGGTAATGCTTTCTGAATTTTTAAACAATTTAACTGTTGACATCTGAAAGAAAAATGTTTAAAAAACACTATTTTTTCTGAGGAAGACCATAATGATTCAAAGAATCATAATTTGCACTGTTACTTAGTTCAAATTCTGAGCTATGAGGCTTCTTGTGCAGCATATTACTTATAAGTCAAATACTTTCATAGCTTGTCTCTAGGGGTTAGATGAATATTAGGGGTCTGGGAAATACTAACACCAGTCTCCTCTTTTTCTTCCTATATTCCTTAAAGTAATATTATAAAGAAGAGAGCAGAATGTGTTTCTCCCTTGAGGGAGGAGGAATGGTCACAAAGATGGCTGCATTAAGAATACTGTGGCAATAGGACCAAAGGAAAATTGGTAAAAGATTATGAAAAGAGTATTATTTCAGAAAAGAAAAAGAGATCCATAGGCAAATAAAAAGAAGTCTAAAAAATAAAATTCATAGGGAAGAACATGTGGATTGGACAGAAGGAAAAAGAGTAACTAAAAAAAAAAAGATAAATGACCACAACTACACTGATGACACTAATCTTAAGGGAGGCTTCAAGACTGAAAAGCAAGAAACTTTCCAGCAATACACAAAACATTTTTTTTTAATAGAACTCTAGTTTAAAAGAAAACAAACCAAAAAACCAAACAAACCACCAAACCTAACTAACCTGCTGCTTTTGTTCCTCTGCTTTGTCCTTAATAACAATCTCACATGCTTCTTGACCATTTCTCTCTTCTTTTTGAACAGTAACCAAGTCTTCAGAAAACTCATCTTTCTGCCATGAGGAAATAAAACTAAGTAAGTTTGTACTCAATAGAAGGTAGCAATTGTTAACTAGACACTGACTTATGCTCTGTACAAGAGAGTAGAAAGAAAGTAAAATCTTATCTAAAACCTGTCGTCAGCACAAGTATAAATTGCTTATGGCAAAAATATGTAGCAAAACCTGATTCTTTCATTCCTAGACAAACAAAGACAACATTTTTCAAAGATGAGTGGATCTTTTCCAAGGCAAAGAAAGTATAGGACACCAAAAACTGAAGAATTGGTCAAGAATCTGTGGAATATTAACCAATTTGTACCATGCATAAGTAAGGGAAAAGAAAGAATTAAGAAAGTGACACTACTTGGAAAAAAGGGGATAAACAAAAAATCCAGCAAAAAGTCAGGATTTCAGGAAAACAGTTCTCAGGAATGAAGAGACATTTGTGAGTCTCTCGAATGCTCAAATTTGTCTAAAAGTTGGAGAAGGGAGAATGCATTCTAAGCATAAAACGTAACAAGGCAGAATTTACATTTGCTCTTGCTTTCCTCCTTCCTTCAACTTTCCATCTGGACATTCCATAACCACTCTAAATGTAGTTAACTATACTTTAGATGAGCTAGTTTACCATTCTTTTTGGCTGATACTTATTTCTAGCTTAAGACTCAAAGACTGCACAACTGGTTACAGAGTACTTACATACCACAAATCTGGACAACCAGATATTTTATGAAGACTTCATGAATCCTTTAAAGCTGTCATAGAAGAAATCTACAGATTCCAAAGAACACCACAGTGGCACACCGTAAGGAAAACCAAAAGCTTTTTAGTTACAATTTTGTGCATTTCACATATTCAGCTGTCCAGCCAAAAGTTACACTCCTAAGTAAGTTCTTCTAAGGAAGTGCTGCATTACTAATTTTCCATTCCAGCATTAAACAAGTGAAAAATTCTGTGTGATACGTTCAATGTACTTTTTTCTGATGAAAACATAGTCTTTAATTTTGCACTTGAAAAATCCAAGAGTTGTTTTCTTCTAACATTCAACAGCCATGTAAAATCAGGAAAGATCGCGCAACATAACATTTCTCCTCGATTTGTTATGCTTTAAAAATTACAGGAAGTGAAAATGAATTCACAGTCACGGTATTCCAAACTCATGACACCTAGCTATGCCAATAATTTGCTGAATGATGTATTCCTCATAAGACACAGACATCAACTGTTGTGATACTCCTATATTCCAAATGAATATTAGTTTTAAAATCTCAGAATACTACACATAAAAAAAAAATTACTTTCATTGTAAAAAAGTTACAGAACTATCCTCTATTGCAGAAAATTCTTTTTTTAAGATATTCCTTTTGACTGGCTTTTTAAAAAGAATTATCTAAATTAAAGGTTAAAGTAATCAGTAAACTGTTTATGAATGGCTCTGTGTGAAAAAAAGTGTTCTCCAAACAACTCTGTTGAAGAAAGATAACTTTACAATTAGCAAAATCAGCAAAACATGACAATTATTTTGAAATTCCACTGCTCTTGAAAAGTTCCATAATATTTTGAGCTAGCAAAAGAGATCAAAGGTTCAAGCCCTGTTCTGACATAACCTGGAACTACTGTCTTCCATACAATAGCATTTATGTAATGGATTGGGAGGAGGACTCTGAGAACCTCATTGGCATTTATATTGAAGTTTCTTTATGGTCATAGCGTAAGGCAAAGCCTTTTTTCCATTCATCTAATGACTTTTGGAACTCATTTGTATTTTTGTCATCTCTTGCTCCTTTTAAGTGTATTAATTGATAATTTCAGTGGTCATCAGTTTTTATAGTATAATTCCATCAAAGAGAAGTGAAACAACATTTAACATCAACAAGAGCAGGATATTTAAGCATTTTAAGTCTTCTAACTTTGCAGAAGAAGTAAACCATCAGTTATTGATTCATGTGAGAGATCTTTAACGTATTACTTTGAGGGGGGATGTGGAGTAGACTGAGTCTTTATTACAGAAATCTAGCCCTCTCAGCTGTCTTCCATAATTCCTCCTCAGTTGACGTTATTCTAAATTACACTTAAAGAAGTATATCACAATATGAAACTAAAAATCTTGCTGTTCCTCTCTAACATTAATGTGTTAAACCATGCTGTTATGATTTAAATGACTTTGGTTTTAACACAATTTGATTGTGGGGATTATTTTTGCGATCAGGATCCAAGCTTAGTTGCATAGATTTTATAGATCTAGCTGTAACCTACATTACAGTACCAAGAGAAGAAGTACAAAAAAAGTATTTGTCTAGATACTCAAAGACATTGTGATGTTTTCCCCTATAGGATACTTGAAAGCAGTAACAGTTATGAAAGAAGTCAAGGAAAAGAAGCGTCGGAGAAATATTTAGTGAACAAACAAGTAGCACTTCATTGATTCATTATTGTCATTACCTGAGGTAATGGAAAAATGAACAATTAAGAAATGCTTCATACTACCATAGATGATCCTCAGTTAGAAGTACCGATTTAGACATTAAGCCTGGTAAATTGATGGAGTTGCAATATATTGTCCAGAATGTACTGTAATGTAAAAAGTAATTCCAGAATATTAAAAAATACCTTAATCTCCTTAAGTTCTCTCAGAGATCTACACAACTCATCAACAGAATTAATGATTTCTTTGTGCTTTAATACAGCTTTTTCAACATACTTCTTTCCTTCTTCAATACCTGCAAAGGTAAAACAATATGAAAATAGAACAGAATGCCCCAAACATTGTAACAATCAATGTACTTTGTATCCCCAGTACACTACAATAATTATGTCTTTCTGTATTTTGTTTTGCTGAAGAAGTTCTATGGGTCGTAGCAACGTGCTTTCCTACCTCTTACTAGCCTTATTTCTGATGGGCCCTCATAGTCATTGCAGGTCTTCTGCTAGGCTTCTCCTTGAACAAAATTATGTCTATGTGGTTAGTGATACCGCTTTAAATGATGCCAACTTCATAAAGTGTCTCCTAAACTAGTTGGCTTGTTATACAGCTAGGAGGCACTTAGAACAAAGGCGGGATGGAGAAGCTTTTTCCCACGTAATGGTTTAAACAGAAAGCAGCTTCTTTCTCCCAGTGTTCCTAATCAGCTGGTGCCAAGAATCCATTCTGTCAGCTCCTTGCCTACAGATAGGAATGTTTAAAATATTGAGAAGATTTAAAAAATAAAATAAAAAAATAAAGGAACAAAAGGAGAGAGAGAAGGGAAAAAAAGCGACCTGTTCTCTCTAAATAGTCTTTTCAACACTTAATTAGAGGAAATTAAAAGCATGGATTGACTCTTTTGGAATTTTTTCAGATTTACTACTGCAATTGATAGGCTACACGGTATCCATGCACATTTGGATGGTCATCTTATGTTTGGACAAAATAACTTCAACCAGTAGGTAAACATTACAAGTGAGAGAAAAAACCTTAAGTTTGATAACCTTCATTCTTTTAGTCAATGTTTCAAATCAATACAATTGCAAATACAGCATTTACAGCTGTACATCTACATTTTTGCTAATAAAATGCTTAAGTTGGCAAATACCACTAGTTATTCACAGCATTAATGTAAAAAAATCACGCAGCACTGAGGTATATCACTGTAATATACTTTGACTTCAAACGCTTGCCTATTATGAGATAGCATAAGCCATGAAGTCTTAATTCCAAACTCATAAATATTACAAAAACTTTCACACTTTTATTTCAAGGTGAACTGAGGCTGTATACAGAAAACCAAGTAACTAGGAGACTATTGAGTACTTTCATATTTTTATCTTTTAAATATTTGTTCTGACAATACTTTAAAACATTTGCTTTTTAAACTTTATGGGATTGTTTTCTTAAATGAACAAATCTAGGAATCTGCTTACTCCTGTCCTAAGTTATTGCATTTTATTCCCCCCATTACCAAAGAGCTCCTCACCATATAATCGTTCAGCGAGGTCTATAATCTGCTGAATTTTTTCTTCTTGTTGAGGCACTGTAGGCTCAATAAACTTATTGAATTGCTTGTAGAGAGTCTCTATTGCTTCTCTTGTTTTGCATTCTGCAGAATACTTGCCAACTCTAATGACTGTTGCACTCACATCTTCAAACCAAAACTGACACTGAGGGATAAAAACATGGCATTATAATGAATTATTATCATCAGTTCAAACTTTTGTAGAATAGACTATTCTTAGACTTTGTATAGTCAGTGGCATAAAGTATGTCTTAAAATGTCCAATTTTAATTTAACCTGAAAAACATTTTTTCATTACCAATGCTGCTTCAAATATTAGTAGCTGTTAAATTTTCTTTAAACATTAGATCCATGCTCATCTTACAAGCATGGTGAGATTATTAATTAATGGTCCTACAAACATATGTTTTATTTCTCAGTTATTTCCATCCTGTATATCAACTGCCTAATTTCAGAAACTTTGTATCATGGCCACAATCATGTGGACAATGCTAGTCTACTAGCAACAGGGTTTTGGGTCTTAGCAACCATCAAAGTTTCTAGGAATCTTTCCACTGACAAGACTGGGCTTTAGAACATACACTAAATAAACATTTATGGTTAACAATACTCAGAATGAGATAGAATGTGATGTTAACTCAGTGTCATCCATATTGCATCATTACAGCATGCAGCTAATAATCACCATTTTTAACTGCCATCAAAGCAAGTATTTAAGACTGCCTATTTGCTGAAAGAAAACTGTTGAGTGAAAGATTATTCTTTACTCTGAGTTAAAAAAAAAAAAGCAATCTTAAATTTTAGCTCTAGGAAACAATTTATTTCCATCAAAGTAAAGGGAAGTTTAAAAATGTAAAAGCACACAAATGGTAACAAATTGCTTTGATAACAATATATGAAATGCCACATTGATGAGATCACTGGACACTAAAAACATCTTTAAAAAATATTCTTTTTATTAAATCCATCATTAAGGGAATTTATTTGTCATGCATATAGATCACTTACGTGATATGAACAGTGTTATTTCTAAAAATAAACAATGACAGGAATGTGCTTGCCTTACAACAGATGCACTAACACAATGTGGGAAGAGGGAAAATACTGTTAAAAACTTTTTTCTCTCTTTTAAAAAAGCAATGCATGACACAGTCCCCAAATACATTAAACTAAAGTTACAGAAGTCTCCAAAAAGATTTAGGCTGCAGTTCAGGAAAAAAACAAACAAACAAACAAACAAACAAAAAACCCCACACACAAAAAAGAAAAGGCAAGCAAACAAAAAAGCCAAATCAAAACGAACCGAAAACCATATACTTAACAGTTAAGTCTATTTAAAAAAATGTATATGCTGCTTTTAAGGAACTGAATTCCAAAATTACATACCATACAGCCAGCTCTTCCTAACAACTAATAATGTAGGTATTGTGATAACCCGGCTCTTGTGATTTCACAGCTATCAACGAGTACCACAGCCTTGTGGTACCTTCTGTGCTGTCTCAGAACATACTTGGAGAAAATGAGCTCATAAATACAATCATAGATATGCTGAATTGCTATGACTGTCATATAGAGATGGAGACTCCAGTCCTAAGTGTAGCAATGCAAGAATATGGCCACCTTTCAGGGGGTTTTCCCCCCCTTCCTCCACAAAGTTACAATGAAAAAAAGAGGAGAAGCCACAGATTTTGCCTGAAGTAGTTATAAGCAATTTTACCTATCCCAGTCCTGGATCACTATTACAGCCACAGAGGGGATCTCAGGTTTACTAGTACCTCTTCCATCATCTGTTGCAGATGCTCCACGAGATCCAGATTTTGCTTGTAATCCTCCACAACTCTGCTAAAGTCATTCAGCTGTTTTTGTAAGTTGCCGATTGACTCCAAGAGGACTCTGACTTTAGCATTAGGTTCACTTACTATGGAGCCAATGACTTTCTTCTCAAAATTATCCATCTTCTTTTTAAGAATCTATTTAAAAGATGTAGCAAAGTTAGGTACTGCAACAAAAATGTTTCCATATTTAGAAATAAAAAGTAAAAAACATGGGAAAGCCCACACAAACCTATTTCTTGTCCTATGTTTTAAAAATGACAAGTTGCTTTTTCAAAAATCAAAGGAAACTGGAGGGCCTCTACAATGCTGATTAAAATCAATGTAAATTATATTTATTAAAGGTGGAATTGAGTTACATGTTTCAGCTTAAAAATAAACAAATAAATGTAGTAATAAAACATGGGATCTTGATCAAAATAACTTTCATTGAGTCTGCAAAGAAAAAAAGTACTACTAAGCCTTTGGAGTCTTTAACTATATACAAGCCAATTTAAGCATTGCAGTTGTTTCTGTACTAGTACCTTAACATACTGCTCAAGGATCTGATGTAAGCAACGCCAGTGAGAACCTAGCATAATCCCAAAGACTAAGGGGAACAAGTATTCATACTAGTACTTTATGAGGTCTGGTATAAACATGACCTGTAAGTTTTAGGCTAAGATGGCACACGTATATACATTTATATATTTTATATCCTGGGAACACTGGCCTTGACAGCTGATCTTGAAATCAGCTGAGGCTTTGGACAAAGAGTTTATGGTGAATGCAAAGAATGGGTGAGGCTAGCAAGTTCTACGGTACAAGTTAGTATGATCAACTCTAGGCAATGGATGCAGAAAAAGGTTCTAAAGACTTAAATGATGAAATGAGAAGACAACAATGCTGGATGCAAGAGGGAATACATGTGCATTGTTGATTTGTTCATTTTGATAGGGCATTTGAGGCTTTTTTCTTTGGTTTTGTTTGTTTATTTAAGGAGAGGGAAGATAAGGTCACATACTGTGAAAGAACAGAGGCAAGAAGAATAAAAGATTAAATAGAAAAATAATGGATGATATAAAGCTGAGTGACAGGGAAGTTCACCATACATTTTGCATCTCCTCTGATCTGCTTGACTCAGGCCACAGCAATACCACCAGTGAAGCCTTTCACTAAGACTAACATTTCTAATATTACCTGTATTTTCTCTGCATATGTATCAACTTGTTGAATCTGTATTTTAAGTACTTTCAAATTTCGAGCTCTTTCAGTTTTCTTCGTATAGTTAAATTTCAAATTGTTGAATTTCTTTTTGAGATCCTTAAATGATTCTCTGAACTGAAACAGAGCAAGAACATGTTAATCAAAAAGAAACCAGCACACTTCAATTAAGATTTATTTCAAGTGCTGCTTAACAGACCACGATCTGAATACTGAAAATTTAATACAGAAATTAATAATACCATACCATCTCATAAATCATCCTTCCTTTCTCAGAATTTCTTTCCAGTAGTGGAAACACATAATCTTGCTAAATCAACATTTTTGCTTTCTGAATGGCTGTTTCCAGAATGGCTGGGGCAAAAAAGGATTGGGGCAAAGGATGAGATCCTTGCTTAGAAAATCTAAGAAAAAAATCCTGTCTGAGAGCTTTCATTGATTCTAACTAGAGGCAGACGTTCTTCACATGCGCCAGTCGATTCAGTGGAAAGGGTAGCCATGTAAATGTATACCCACGCTTAGTTTCCAGAAAAACGTTGTTTTACTGGGCTTGGGCAAGTAGATTTGTATTTATTCATAGTACTTTTCACCTACAACTTTTACTTTATGTCAGTTTGGTTTTTTTGTTGGGTTCTCCCCTGCCCCCCCCTTTTCAGAAGCTTCTGAAAGGAAGTTCCACAAGGCCTTAATTTTATACACTGTGCTAGTCCAAAATATTGGTACGAGTATTTGCAGGATACAAACATGAATCCAGCTCTTTGTGGGATCAACAAGTAGATTATATAAGCACCTTTCAAATAAGTATTCTATGCGTATGGTAGCTGGGAGATTCTGCCTAACAGATACCCAAAGATACCCCGCCTAAATACAGCTAGATAGATTTGGTAACATGCGAGTATTATTACCACTTAGCACTGACTTGGTGCAGC
The DNA here is from genome assembly GCA_033628505.1 of Tringa tobata. NCBI lineage: Eukaryota > Metazoa > Chordata > Aves > Charadriiformes > Scolopacidae > Tringa > Tringa tobata. The sequence goes on along the minus strand of JAHREE010000531.1, from coordinate 3,326,713 downwards.
AAGCTCAACATTAGGGAAAATGATTCTTATAATAATATGAATTAAGATGAACTAGTAGCTCTGATTATGAAGCATCCATGCCTTTTTCAAGACTATTCAGATGGACTTATATCAGCTAACTACTATTAATTTTAGTTATATTAAATTTGTCATAAAAGTCATTTGTTACTTAGATGGAATGTTGCCATATTTCCTTTAATGTATGAAATATTTTAAAAATCCAGAATGATAGAAATTACACTGATGAAGCTCTAGGAAGCTACACTTCCATTTGCACACGTATGGATCAGATGTAGTACCAATCTACCAGAGTGAGTCTAATAAATATCTAAAAGAAGAGTCATATATGTTCAGCATATTTAAAAAACAGTGTTTATTTACCATGGGAACTAGTTATAATATAGGGATATATACTTTCTTTATCCTTTTTTTTTCCAACGTCAATTACCTGTTTGCTTTAACGTCCTCTAACAAGTATGCCTTCAATAAACAGTATGTCATTCTTAGCATTAGTAATGTTATATAAATAAGTATATCAAACATACTAATGTAAATTATCTTTAAAGGACTATGAATTTTTAAGTATATTTTTTTCAGTATTTTTGCTTTGAAAGCTATATAATTTTCAATTTTATTTACAACTGCAAAAACTCCTTTTAGATATTACAGTTACTTTTGAATGCCTTTAAGCAACAGATACAAGAACCAGACAAGTAAAGAACCTGCTTAAAATATGTTTCTGGCAACTTAGAAAAAGGTACTATTTTAATTACATTCCAATTCCGTGATAACATTTTCAAATTACTTATAACTAATTCATAAAATTTGAAATGAAAGAATATAAAAATAACTTTTTTTTTATAAATTCACATCCTTCGGGTGGACAATCTTTTGTTTTAGAAGAATGTAGAATAAATTATGCAAAATTATATTTATATAAAGGAACTGATATATAAGAAATGCAGCAATTCTAATGCTTCAGGGCCTATTCCTCCAGATACATAAATTAAAAGAACTTAACTTACATGATTGGTGTTAACAAGTTCAGGTCACAGCCACAATTTAATATTTAGTTAACATATTTGATGCTGTTTTTAATATTAAAAAGTCCTGCAGATTTCCCCCTGCTCCCTTCCCCCTCCCCACCAAAGAATCCAGGGAGGAATGAATGCTCATTTTGCAGCTACTGTTATTGGAACAGTTAGTAATCAGTCATTATTATTATTATTACATACTAATGTTAATCCATCAAGGGATATATTTTTCATTTTCATTTCATCTAGTGGGATGTTTCCACATTATTTCAGCAGTGAATAGACAGATGGTGTTCAGTCACTGTGATGGAAAGGAAGGGAATTCTATCACTGGCGCTGTGATCTCCAATTAGTTTAAGCTCTTTATCCCACCTAAGTACACAGAATAATAAAAACTATCTAAAAGCCCTCAGTTAATAAAACCATCTCTGCAGAACAATATTTTGCATTCAAAACAGAAGATCCTTGTTTTCTGGTTTAATTTTGAGGAAAAGAAAAGATGAGCCAGAGTTTATTTATTTCACTGGCTTATGCACACACATAGGCGAGTGATCATTTATAAGGCCAGAGGCTCTCCTCATAGCAGTATGTGAAATTAGATCTCCTTGTTTCAGATATGATGGCTCATGTGTCAAAGGTCTGCAGCTGCTGTCACTCTTCTCTTTTAGCCTCAGTGGAAAAAACAGATTCAGCTCAGACTTGTACATCACCCCCTCAGAGTGCATGTACATGACTCCTGTTATCATCAGCACTTGTACCAAGGACGATATATGGCTGCCAATTTTTAGAAATCTGAATGTATCTCAGTTTTCCACTGTTTTCTGCAAAATTAAATGAGAAACACTAAAGAACCTATACAGCTTAACACGCCCCAGTGACTTCAGCCCACAAGTTTAATGGAACTCTGTAACTTGTCTATTGTGTCATAGTCATTAATCAGGCAGCTGTTCCTAACTATAGTTGGCCTGTCATGGGTGGAGAATGACCGTGGAGGAGAGGGGTTGAGGTTCCAATTGCTCCAATTTATCACACAACTACAAAATAAATGGAAAAAGCAAGCTATGCTGTTGCTTTAAACTTATTTTTGTTAACAGTACAGTTCCAGTAAAATGCTTTGATTCCTGTGAGAGCCACTCCAGGAGGTACTTCAGTGTTGTTAGCCACTTACACTTACCTTTTTATTCATACATAAAACTTTTAGTAGCACTAATAATCAAAACAGCCCATGAAAGCAGGTTGCTGAAAACACATTTTCAAAGTGGCAAAGAATAAAGAACAGCCAGTCAGAAAGTGAGAAGAACGAAAAGGTGCTGTTCAAGTCATTAATGATTAATTCAGGGACCACAATCAAAATAAATTACAAGGTGAAAAATATGCTAAGTAGTATCAGTTCTTACTGACTTGTGAACAGAGATAGATCACTCATTTCCCTCTATGGTTAAAATCCACATTTTCTGTCATACCTTTCCATAAGTGTATAAATGATGGCATCATGTAGAGGAAAGCAGTGAGACGACGGGGGAGAGCTGAGAACCTGCTTCAGAATCTGTTACTCTTCTGTTACAAGTTTTGTGCAGACATGCATAAATGTTAGTTTTAAAGTGATCACCTAAATTAAAGGCTTTTTCATTGCAAAAGTTATCTTATGTAAATAACTTGTGTCGCTTATAATCACAGAAACAGATTCAGTGCACTATTAAGCTACAGTTACTGAAGCTTAGCTCTGCTCTATCGCAAATGGTTGCAGTGGAGTTGCAGCTCTTTGGAGGCTGCTACCCAAGCTAGTTAGTGAAGCAGGAACCCCAAACTGGCAAATACGGATCTCAAAGGTCATATGAGCTTTCCTTATACCTTTCAATGATGTAGAGGGTATAAATCCTTCTTTTTTGGCCTTTGCAAATTCTCTTTAAATTAAAGAAGGCACACAAAAGGCATGCATTTTACCCTTCTGTCCTCCAAGACTGCTTCAAAACTCATGCTATGTATCCTTGGCTACAAATTTAAGTCTTTGTTTCCTTGCTTCTTATAGGAGCGCTAACAGGTTACAAACACAGGGATCTAGCTAAGTCTTCTAAGCATGATATTTTCAAACACCAGTGAGTTCTAATCACCAAAGCCCTCTCTCTCATGTTTTATTTACAGACTTAAATTTACCACATTAAATGTAAATTAATTTAAGAATCTACAGCAGAATTCCAAATATTTTCAATCAACTTTAAAGTTTGCTCTGTATACTGGTAAATCACAACTAAATTATCTGGTTGGCTGTTTATTACTTGACAGCTATGAACAGCTGCTGCTTACTGCTGGCATGTGAAATATTTATTTCCTTATACATAGTATATGGTAAAGAAATAATTATTTCAAACAGGTCTGCTAGATACTAGCAATNACATAGTATATGGTAAAGAAATAATTATTTCAAACAGGTCTGCTAGATACTAGCAATACTCAGACTAACTTCTGATGTTAAAATTAACAGAATTTAATATATTGAAGCGAATACTCATAACTTTAACATTCTTGAAATAGTTCAGTGTCTGGTTTCGTTATCCATCAACAATATTTGTTATAAATGCTTCATAAAAAAATAAAGAAAAATGGCAGTGGATTAATGCATATACAGTTACATTAGCTAAGTATTTGTTTATGATATATATTCTATGCTAATCTCTAATAGAAAAGTAATCTAAAGAAAAAGGTATCCTCATGTGAAATTAGGATATTTCAAGTTAGTTTCAATTAGGTTTGGGGATGACAGGTTTTTGACATGGCTTTCCCAACTTAAAATGAGAAAAAAAAAAACAAACAAACATGAAAACCAACCAATCATAATTAACACTGTAATTGAAAATATGCTATGTAATTATTTTGCAGAGGTTGTCCATTAACTATGAGAAGCAGAAATGTTACATTTTGCAATATAGAACATGTGGTGAGTAATACGTGTCACTGACACACTTTTAATTTAAATCTCAGAGACAGAAGACTGCTTTTTCCCCCCTTCACTTCCTGCTGTCACAGGAAGTCTAAGAAGTAATAAAAGTAGAAAAAGAATTTTTCTTAGAAAGGAGTCTCATTCTCGCACCCTCATTATGTAGTCTCAGAATCAAAGGACAGAAACAAGAAATTCCGTTAATAGAACAGTGTGTCTTTGAATACAGCCAGCCTTACACACAGGCTATTCAGTGAACATTTCCTTTTCTTCAGCAAATTTGATGGATTTTCAGTAAAAAATTTGAATACTTTAACTCAAACCTCAAATTTTCTGATTCTGCATTGCCACTGCAAAGCATATTAGGACTTCTTTAGGTACTTCATGCTTTCATTCTCTTCTACAGCATAGTTCCCTCTGCTAGAGTTCGCCTATGCCACCTGTTGTCCTATTGCCTCCTACCATCAGCCAAGAAGCTACATCACAGGAGACTGTGGCACAGAAAAAAAGTGTCAAAAACACTCAGCTTATAACAAGGGACTAGAACTGTAGCTGAGACTCAAAGCAAACTTTCTTTGAAACACATGGTCTTTCAATTTCAAAATACCATTTTGTGAAAATGGATACTGTTCACAAACACACAAAAATATTTTGTAAAAGAAAATGCAGACAATTTTCTCATTAAAAATAGTTGGGACAGAAATCACTCTCACCTCTACTTTAGTCATTTTGAGAAAATACAGTCTTTATTCAGGTATGGGTTTACTTAGTGAAAGATAAAATAAGAAAATATAACTTTCAGTGTCCTGTGTTTCCACTACCTATGCTTCACATTGTGGGGAACATTAGTGTGAAGCCTTTCCAGGTAAGAATCCATTTTCTGTACTTCATGGATACACAGATGTGCAATCTACAGAATATCAAGTGTAGAGGCCACCAGCCTCTTGTTTTAATGAATTCCTTTGATAAAATTAGTTCTATGGAATGTTTGTCATAAATTAATTTTTGCTGAAACATCTGTCCAATTCAACCCGCTAAGTTGTGAGTAGACTTATATTTGGTCTACTAAGATGCTAAATTAATAATCATATTAATTAAATAATTTTTCCTTACTCTAACTTCCATAATACTAAAGTCTAATATCTTGTGCCAAAGAGCACATCCTTTTCTTCTAGCAGTTTTTTCAGTATCATATCTTGGGTTCCTGAAAAAATGTTAAACACTAAATTATTCTGAATTTTCATTAAAAGACTGAAAGACTAATAGTTTTACAAATGCAATATATGTAAATTCGACTTCTGTTTGAAACTTTAGCTTCATAAGAAAGTTATCTAAAGACTCATGTATTTCAGATGAAGCTGTCAGAGCTGAAAGCCAAAGAAAATATAGCTACTCTATTTCCAGTCCTCTTGGTACAGTGAAAGCACTTTGTTGCCAGCCCAACTACTTGATATAATTCTGAACTGCAGAGGCATGGACCATAGTTTATTATTGTGGATGTGTGAATCCAAGGCTGCTGTTAAGACAAAAATCAACTTTTCTGTATAGGTATGAAGCATCTAGGGGAATGGTAAACAGCAACATAGTATTGCAGAACACAACAGCCCTTTGACAGTCATTTAATGTGTTGGGATTTATCTCACTTACCTCATTTATCTCCTCTTGAGTGGTGCAGTGTTGGAAATGCTGTGACAGTTCTTCCTCATACTTATCAGCTTTGGAGCTCCAGTTAATGCTATCACACTCAAATCTAGCAAGTTCTTGCTTCAGATTCTTTACAGAAAAATTCAAGGAATTCTAAACAGGAAATAGACAAAGAAACTTAAGAAACCAGCAAATTTATTGATTTAAACAATCTAAAATGAAAATCATTTTGAGGAAGAACATTCATAGTCAGTCACAACAGGCTACAGTAAATTATTAAACCACCACCGTCGTGAGAGAAATTACATTGAAATTCCAGTCACTAGTAGTCAGAGGAGTAGTTTGGAGTCAAAGTCACCACTCACACGTGGTTTCTTCTCTGAGTGGAGGGGGCCTACCCTGGTCCTTTACCACCTGGAGATTAGCTCCTTTCTGCTGTCAATCAATTTATGGAGTCTGAGTAGCAGACTGGCAATGTGGATAATCTAAGAAGGTCATAAGGGAACGCCTTGCTTTCTCCCTAGTAAATGGATACAGAGCAATGACAACTCTGCCCTGAATAAAATAACTCCTTTCTAAAAAGATATCCATTTTGCCATGCAAATGAGACTGGAATGCACTAATAAGGTAACAGTGTTAATATATTTACTTTTTGTTCTTTTGTTATCCTTTCTTTATAGGAGAATAAATATACAAAGCAACCTTTACAAAGCAGCAGGATTCTAATATATAGATGTGGCATTCAAGGAATGAGCAGGGCCTTGAAGTGCACAAAGAATACTAGAGAACAGAAAGCACTGATAGTTTAAGATTCATTTCCTTCCTATTTCAAATCTATTTGAATGTTTTCCAGACTAAAATTTGTTCACAGACCATTAAAAAATTAAAACAAGATTTCAAAGAAATTAATTTTTTTTTTCACATGGAAAAAGCAATTCAAAATGCAACTACTGAAGAAGTTTCATCATTCCTGGATGTTTCATTTAGCTTGACGGCTGTATATCTGGCAAACTTTAAAAGCAGAAATCTAAAAATGATCAACTGTTATATATTTTGCTTCCTTTTAAAAGGATCTTAAAAGCTCTGCATTTATTTTTTTCAGAGTATTAATACATTTTTGCACATCTAAAAGTCAGTCAGATAGTTCCAATAATCTTCCTTTATATTTATCCTTGATTGCACAAACCATTCTAATTCTACTCACAGGTTGCTGCACTGCAGACAAGATATCCACTCCCTTCGTAATAAGCATTTTATATAGATGTCTGATATATGCATGTTTCTCCTGAGCATTTACAAGATAGGCTTTAGCACGGTGCACATTTTCAGGATCCTCGCATATTTCAGGAATATCCAGTTCTCCTGATTTTGACAGACATTCCAGCTGGAACATATTTAAATGAAAATTAGTGTGTGTTCAAAATAATGTGAACGAAAGCTTACAATTCATTCCTTACCCATAATGTATTACACTAAACTTCGTTGATGTGTGTTTGAGTAATTAAATTTGGATTCAGATCTGAATTTTAAATTCTCCAAATTTCAAGCAGTTTTAGATCCAAAATTTTAATTCTGATCACCAGGCGGGTTAGTGCTATTTGTTTGGGGAAAAAAGAGAAAGACGACAGGCAGCAAAACCAAAAAAAGAGTTCAACTGCAACCATATGTATGTTTTAAAAAATTATACTCACTTTTTCTTTAATGCAATGGAATCTGACCGTCTTGTTGAAAATTTCGTCATATTCTGTCATTGTGTCCTTTACCATTTGATGAAGATGAATAAGCTCACTTATTCTCTCAGAATTCTCTTTCACAGGAAATCCTTTCTGGTTTGGCAATTCTAATAATTTTATCAGGTACTCAAGCTCAGCATTCAGTTGCTAGCAAAAAAAGCAGAAAGTAACTCAAACATTACACAAACATATTTGCAAATTTTCTCTTACATTTGATGAAATAACCTAACAATGGGTAAATTGGCTTGGGGAAAACTCAATGCCATGCTCTTTAAAACATTCTCCACATACTTTACTTTTTGCAAGGCATGAATTTCAGCTATCGCCCAGAAACAGCCTTGAACAAAACAAGCCAAACTGACCTGTGGGGGAATGGCAGACTGAAGTGTCGAAACTCAGAGACAGCATTCAGATGAAGCAGGAAGCTCACCATAACATAACTCAGCCTCTGAACAGCTCTAACTTGAAAGCATGAAGCTGATACTCTCTTTCTACTTCCACCGTCCCAGCGCTTGTTAATACCCAGCTAACACCACACGAGACATCCTCTGTTCACTGAAAGTAAAATGTCTTCTCCCTTACCGTGTAAATATACACAAACTCCTCCTTCTGGAAAAGTAAAACATAAAATTCTGCAAACCCAGACACTCTGTCTGGTATCAATGTGAATGTCAGTCTTCACTGTACCAAAAAAGAGCTTTAGATCCTGCATGCACTTCACTAGCTTAGTTTCTCACCTGATACTGTGGTTTCATTTGGTTAAGCTTTTTTTGTAGTTCCAAAACAATAAAAAGATCACTTCCGAGGTCGACTGTTGCTGCAAGCTGGAGTGCTTCTTGAAGAATTTCTAATCCATGGTTAGTCTAAAAGGAAATAAAACAGTTCATAGCAAATAAAATTTAGAAAGAAAGAAAAGAAAGAAAAAGATATTTTATTTACTAATTATTTATTTACACATTATTTACTTGTAGTAAATAAAAAATATTTAAACTCAACTCTAATTTTTTAACTAGTAAAAAAAAGATATTCTGAATTTAAGATGACTAATTTATTTTATTTTTATTTTAATTATAAACCTCTCTATCTTAAACCCTCTGACTGACAAAGGTATGCAAAAATCATTCAGATACTGAGATCAGAGGACACATACATACAGTTTATTTTCTGTGATAACAGATGTCATGCTTTAGTGATAAGTAGCAGGAGACAAAGAGCAGCTACAAACCTCTGATTATGCTATTAGCCAAGCTAGTGTTGCTCCCTGCCAAGGAGGTTTCAATCCTCTTTTCTTAAGAACATGGTTAGACTTAGGTTTAGTAACTATTAGGACACAGTTTAGTTTAGCAACTATTAAGTCACAACAAAATAGTGCTTTTTTAAAGAAAACAAAAAAACCCAAAATATTAAAGCACTGCTGTAATAGTGTATGGACTTGATTAAAACTTAAAATTTGAAGTGGAGACAGTGTTTGAACACAGACAAAGACAAAAAACATTTCATGATTCTTGTTGACTATCTGAATGACAGAATGGACTATGGATAAATATCTTACTGATCACCTCTTAAATTATACCTATAATAGTTAATAAGAAAGTCACAGACATGCTAATAACAAACTAGAAATGTTTGCTGCAGTTGCTTTCTTCCTATTTTACTTACAATTTTTAGCTGTTCTTTAAATATCCGGCACTTTTGCTTGATGGGTTTTACTTGAGTGATTTTAACATTCCAGATTGCCCAAAGATCGGTCAGCTCTTTCTTCTCTTTACTCAGATTAACAATGATATCTTCTGTTACTCGTACAGAGTTTTCTGCTTTTAATATTAAACTCTTATTTACCTGTCAAATGACCAGACACCTTTTTTCCACAAATGTTTTCATAAAATACAATCAAAACCTCATAATATTAAAGTCTCAACAAATCTTAATAAAAACCAACTACTTTAGCATAACTTTTTCGAAAACCTCTGGTACTCTAGGTGCTTTTAAATACACTGTTCTCTTAGAAATAGGCATAGATCAACAGAATTTGTATAATGAGGACATGGCTAACCACGGCTAACCGATGGCCATGACCTCTCCCTTACCCCCGCGTCACCAGACCATTCCAGTTCATTTCTTAGCAAAAAAGTATGTATCTTCATAAGTCTCTACCATTGTGCTTCTCTTTCCAATCAAAATAGAAGAGAGGTGAAATGAAACTGAATTATTTTGGGTGTTTTCCTCTGTGCGTTTGTAATCTCATCCTGAGAAGCGCTTCAAAAAAGTTACAGAAGAGCTTGTGCCGACTAATACAATGCAGTCAGGCAATTGGCACCATACTCATTTAATACTCTGTCTCAGGAAAGGAACCGCCATTATATTAAGAAAATATTAAGGTTGAAAACCTAGAACATGTACGTAATGACTGAATTATTGCTATCTGACGTTGTTTAATGCTCATACAAAATAAAATAATTTCTGAAAGACAGAACTACCCAAAATGGCCTTATGGGGAATAGCAAGTGGAAAGTGATGTGGATGAAGAAAAGACCACTCCTTTGTGCTGATAACCAAAGCAGCACTGAAGCATGTGAGAGTGTTTAGCATTTGAACATTTGGTGCTTTTTCCTCTTTTTAACAGACTCCATATCAGAAACACCAGAACACTGGGTAATGCTAGTTTTGCTTTTCCTGTTTCAGATTTTTTCTTTGAAGAAAAGCTGTGTTTGTAAATTACTTGTATGATCTGTATCTCCCAGATACTTAAAAACTACAACCTAAGAATACCATGGGAAGAGTAGCTGAAAATACAGTGGCAACACACTTCCAGGTCTTTAGAGAGATAATATCTGAGGATACGTTTAGACTTTAAGTGACTGCAGTGCAACCTCCCATTCACACGTATTCAGTTTGCCTTTACACTATCTTATCTGTGCCTGGATGCAACCAGCTGTGACAGCACACATTTTAACTCACACTAACTGCCTGAGCACCTTCCCTCCTTAAATAGGGTTTTCCAGCTCATCTTGCACTCTGCTGTATGTTAGCAACGCCAACACCCTCTTCTCACCCTAATGTAGCTGTTCCCTTGTATGTCCTGTAAAAACAGAAAGCTGGATGTCCAGGCTGTCTACATTAATGGGGATCACTTTAGGAGGAGTGGCTTAGGGAATGATTGCACATCTCAATTGATCATCTCCTGAAGGGGTGCTGGAAAATTTGATAGGGATGCTTATACAGTGCAGCTGAACCCAAGACAGAATGTGAAGACATTAGGAAGGATTATCCATAAGGAAGCAGCTCTAGCACACATTTCTTTAGAAGAACTTCATATACTCAATTTAGTAAAACTGCCCTCTTAGTGGAAGTAAAATAAACTTAATACTGTACTTGTATAGATGCTGCTTTCCAACATGAACCAAAGGGATATATGCATGTATTATATTTGTATGCATGGACTGGATCATTTATAACGGACTCTGTCACTCTTAATCACAAAACTTTTTATATTATTTATAATGCCATTAGCACTCAAATAAGACTTTCATATTTTAAAAGTATATAACATCACTAGTCCTTTTAAAACTAGGTACTGAAGAAATCACAATCCATTTGTCACAGAACTAGGATTAGATCTTGTCACAGGCAAACATCAAATATTCAATATGGTTTATCGAATTATACTCACCATATCTACTAAATTAAGAAAATTGCAACCCATGTTTTGAGTTGAAAATATCTTCTTTATAGCCTTTTGCCACTGAGTATTAGCTGACTCCATTGCAATTTTATTTTCAGCCTCTTTGTTTGTTTGTAGTGGTTCTGATTTATAGAATTCCTTCAGAGTTTGAATATCATCATTCACCTACAGAAATACATACAATAAGCATCAAAAAACAAACAAAAAATTGAGCTGCTATAAGAAGAAGGTAAACAGACATGATAAAATTGAACAGCAGCCTCTGAATCTTTTCCAGGTTTTAAGTTCTATCATCTTCCCTGAAAGCTATACAAATGCTAAATAATAAAAAAGTTTTAAATAACCTGTAAACCAGTAGCTGGCAAGCAGACAAGTGGCAACAATTTGTTCAATTTCTGTCACATATCATTACATGGATATTATATATACATGTGTATCAATGCAATGATTTTCACAGATCTATTTAATATGAAGTAACTGAAGTTAGCAATAATCCAAAGTGGACACAATCCAACTTTTTGGAGGTTTATCTTCAAATAAATAAATGCTATGGCTAATTTTATCTGATAGATTCCATTCTGTCCCAAATTTCTTTCTAAATATAAAAGAATAACAGTTTTGTAGAATCTTAAATCAAGGATTACACCAAAATGAAGAATAACTGTCCTGGGCAGCAGTAGCACAGCTACCAAAACTAGGCTGGTATTGAATGAATTATGATTTCAGCTAGAACTGGTTTATATTTAATTTTTAAACCCCTTTAGATGAATTAGCACTTGAGTCGAAGTAGTGCATGACAGCAATAAAGATCTATATCAACATATTATGTGATATATTTTAAAAATTATATAAAGCAAAATCAGTAAATTTAAGAGTCAGAGTACATACGCATAAGCACTTATATTATGCATATAATGAGACACCACATTTGCACAGGAGAAAAAGTAAAAATGCAATTGTAATACTTGCTACAATGGAGATTTAAATCAGTAGAAAATCTGCACATAGACTAGTCAATATGGTTGATGCAAGTTCAACGATCAGGGCTGCCTTCCCTGATGGAAGGGAGTAAGTAAAGTAAAGTAAAAGGAGCTTACAAAGACTTGCTGTGCTTTCAAGGTACAGCATCTACAGGATTTGTCTTAGCTAGCTAAAAGCACATTTTTCACTTGTAAGATTTTTCACAGCCCAGTTAGAGAATAAGTAATCTGTACCTCCATAGCTGACTTTAAAAAGGCCACATAAGTTTCTATGATTTCTAGCTTTGAACTAATTTTTTTTTCGATTTTTTTCAGTTCTTCATTCAGAAAGTCACTTCTGCTAGAAAAAGCTGCCACCTGCTCAGGTTCAAACTCTTCCATATCTTTGATGATTCTCTCAGCTGCTTCCAGTTCCTGTGAAGTTTCCTTTGAGGGTACAAGTATAGAACAATAAATAAAATGACTCCAAGGGACTTGCAAGTATTGATATCACATTATTAATTTTCAGTAGTGTTGCTTTCTTTTCTATAATTCAATTACTTAGTTGAAGAAGAGTTTATAATGTATGGTATTTGCTGAAAATAATAATTTCTTTCTTGTAACATTTTTACACTAAAAACTATGGATGTAATTATTAACATAGGTATTTTGAATGAAAAAGAAAAAAGTAGCAATCTCAATATTCCGATGAGTAAACCACCGTGTAAGAATGAAAACAACAGAAACATTTCATCAAGGAACATCAGTCTACATCTCTCTCAGCTGCTTGTCTAATACTTAATTCTCATAGAGCTTCACGTCCACTCTACTGAGACTCCAGAAGCACTGGGTCCTCATAAGACTGCTGCTGTAATTGTTTTAAGGCTTATCCTTGCAGCACTTTGCCTTATGAATCTTAGTTCCATGCATGCCTTCATTCTTGAATCAATAATTGCTTCCTAGTGCCAGACTAGTCCCTACCCCTCAAGTAGACTACCCTGCAGTCCAACCCAAACCAATGTTCTTGCATGCAACAAATCTGCACAAATCAGATGGAGATCAAATAGTGCGTTGTATCTGTTTCTGTATCAACTGCTCAGACCCAGAAATCACAGTATGCTGTCTCAGCAAAAGCAAACATTTCAATGATTCGGCTAGGATTCTGATTTTCAGATTCACTGTCTTATGCCATAACTTCATTTATGTCTATATGCTTATCTAAATTTATATATTTAATTCAATAACACTTAGCATATCTACCTCTGTCATTCAGCCAGGAGTTCAAATCCACAATCCACAGAAAAAATAGGTAAAAGTTACTATTTCTCAGGGCAACAATAAAAATTAACAACCTGGCATGCAAAAATTTGGCAGAAAAGACACTAAAAACTGTTATACAGTATTGTGGCACAAAAAGAGGATCTTGCTGATCTGCTGAACTATGTAATCTCCAGAATTTCTTTAAAGTGGATTTTATTTCCACAGACACTGTACAGATCCAGCTCTTGGGTTACATAACTGTTGCCTGAAATGAAAAAGAACTTCTTGAGGCAGAAACAAATAATATCAGGAGATAACCAATGATATAAGGACTGATTTGTAGTGTTATCTGTGGTTTTTTCATTAACTACAGTTTTAAATTTAATTTATGGATTCTTGAAAGAAAATAGGTCTGTAGAAACTCTCAGTCTCTCACCCTATTCAGAAGCAAATGCATGCTGTTTGTAATTCTAAGACTACTTAACATTATTAAAGCTGCTTTTTTTTTTTCTTTTTACCTTTGTTTGTTTAGCCAGTTCGAGGTGTTTGTTCAAAACTCTTTCTGACTCAGACAAACATGAACCAATCTCCATGCCAACTGCAAGCATCGGGGTGATTCTTTTAATCGACTGCGAAACCTTTATTTGAAAGCATTATTTATGTAGTTAATTTATACAAATTACAGACAAGTAAACAGTAGAAAAACAGTAAAAAACATCACTTTGTATAGAAAAAAAAATGAAGCAACACTTGTCTGTTGGTGTTTAGATTATGTACTTTGTATGAACAGAGAAATTCAGGAAAATGTAAAGGAAGAAAATGCTACTATTTCTCCTAAAAAAATTCTAACAGGTATGTTCAGAATTTGAGAAAAAAACTCCTGTTTGCTCTCATTTTATTGATAGTTACTTCCTTTATCCTAATTATCCCATTATTAAGGCACAACTGCATTATAATCTAGATATTATTATCTGGGCAGAAATACTTCTATTGTGCTCCAGGTTTTTTTGCAGAAAGTACATTTAAAACTTCTCTGCCAAGCTGAGAGCTACTTTTGTGCAGATACATGTATACAGCTCCATTTCATGGCCACTGTAAGATTTATATATGCATAATGATAACAAAGCAAATTATGAAGAGCAGAGGCAGATGACACCAGAAAGAGTATGCATAGTTGTTATTATTAGACAGGTGAACCGTATATTTTAAGAAATTACTATTGACTGAGGTTCAAATTTTATTAAAGGAAGCTGAATTTAGCACCAGATTCTTTGGGATACTTTGCATCAGCAGAATTAAAAGTGGTTTTCTTGGTAGGAATACAACAATAAACCCTGTCCACTGTAATGAAAGATCATGTACTATGACTCAAATCTTTAAAATGTTCTCAAATGCAAGACTGGGAGCAACATGATTTGAACAAATGCAAAATGAAACCATATATCAAAATAATCAGAGTCTACATTTTGAGGTAAAACTACCGTCATAGTGGAAGTTTTGGCTTAAGATTCACAATATGCTGGTGACATCATTTCTACAAGACCAACAGCAGATATCACCAAATCATTTATTTTCCACTAAACTCAACAAGATTTTCACTGTCTTCTAATACCTCAAGGCCTCTTCTACATAAATCGTATGCAAAGGGACCATTTTATGGCAAATTAGCTTCCCATTTGATTCAGAATAGTTCATTATAGACATCATGCAAATATTATAAAATATCAGATTGCAGACTTAATTATTCAGTCATTAGATTTGATTTACTGGGGTTTTTTTGGCTACAGTCTGGGATTTCCTTCATACGAAGCTTGTTAAAAGTTTATATTTTTTTAATTTGAATTTGCATATAGAACTGTATTTAGAAGCCATTGTCTATTCCATCTCTGAGAAGTCATTAAAAACGTCTGCAGTACTACAGTTCATTCAACAGACTAAAGAGGTTGTGATGTCCTTGAGGCATCAGTATCTTAATGAATATAGAGAATTTTTATAGTGAACAATATCTACTCTCCTTCAGCCTTACTGAAAATTTCCCGTGGTTCACAGTCACCACGCTTATTAACCCTCAATTTTGCCACACTTCTATTTTTATCTTCAGCCAAATGAAACAGAAGACATAGAAACAGAACAGGAAACCTGCATGCAGGTCTCAGTCCTGATTGCTCACTTGTTTTCCAGAAGAACAAATTATAATAGTTCATTACCTAAGCAAATCCACACTTTATTAAAGATCACTGATAAAATGTTCTCACGGAAACAGCTGCGTTTTTCAGAACAGTTTTAGGTTCATTTGTGCTGATAACAGCATTCTAACTACAACTGTGCACCCTCTCCAACAAACCAGTATGTTATTTGTAATTATTTGAGTCAACTTTAATATTCACATAGCTAAATTATGTAAACACAATGCAGTGTTCATGAATGCATTAAGAAAAAGAAACATTATGATGTACCTTATTTAGGTGATCTTCAAGTGAGGCAGTCCACTGTTGTTTCTTCAAAGCAAGTTCTTTATAAACTGGACACTGCATGATTAATTGATCTACTTTTTTTTTAACATATTCCATTGTTTTCTGAATTCCTGTCACCCAAGAGCTAAAATGGAACAGTAGAACTGTTGTTATTTCTCATTTTTGGCTCAACAATCAGGATTATAATGATTTTTTATAAAACCACCTTTTTTGTTGATTTGTATGACAAGTAACTTATGAATTTTAAGCTGTGACCCTTAAAAGAAAAATAACCAAGAGTAATATTAAAATGAACCCAAACAAAATTGATAATGAGAAGAAAACAGGAAGGACATTTCCAAACAAATCATTTATCACCAGTACATCAGGTGACAGATACCCTGATTGACTGAGAAATATCTCATTTCACAAACAATTCTGACTTCAGTTATACTATCTAAAGACAAAAACCACAAAGGGAGCAGCCTGAAAAGAGTGAAGAGATATGGCATATCACTTCAACTTTTAAAAGCATGTTTTCTTTGGACTTTCAAATATTTCAGTGTTTTTACAGTAGCTGGGGAAAAAAGTCACATACATTCTAAGTCAACATTTCTTTAAAGATGTTGTTTTAACTGGAGAAAAGACATCAATTTACAAAACAATAGCTTGCCTTATAACTTAGAATATTTAATATCATGCAAGCAATTCACAGTCTGAATACTTGAGGCAGTCCTCTTCAAATTGTAAAGAAGTTATGACATGCAATTAAGATCTGAAGTTCTGGTATAAAAAAGTCACATATTGATTTACTACCGAAATTCATTCATCATAAGAATTTTTGTAAGACAAACATGTTCAAAATAAGTTTTTCATTACTTTCGTTTCATCAGAAACTTATGTTAATACAGGTACTTATTCAAGGCTTCCTCCTTTGCCCTCTAAATTTAAAGGCAATTTTATCCTCACTTCAGATCAGAGAGTTAAATTCTGCAACCTCAAAGAAAAATCTTGTTCTACACTACTAACACGAATTATGGTATTAATAGACCACTCGGTTCAAATCTGGTCCAAGAATTGGTCACAAAGTAATCAACTTTTCAGTCCTTTTTAGAGAGTAGGTGGCTTTAAATTCTGTAAATTACACTTTCAAAAGAGCAACCTGTTAGCTTGTGCTTAAATTCTAAAAACGTCACTACACCATTTCAGTACTCCTTAAAGAGAGGTATGTTTAAAAACTTCTATTAGCACCACTCCTTTAAAAGAAGCAGTAAGAGAATTTATAGGTTTTGAAAATTATAATTTAGATCTCAATAAAATCTTCGAAAGTATCATTGGTTTGTTATGACTTAACATAATAAATTTATAACAGCAGTAAAATAAAGACAGTTCTTATAGGCAAGCTAATTGGCTGGCAAAGTAACAAGGGTTGTTAATGGACAAAACTTGCTGATTTTTTTTTTTTGGCTTTTTTACAATTAATATATGTAAATTTTTGCTCCTCCTGTTTTTCTAGCTGGTTTTAATTTAAAAATATGAGAGCTCAAAAATCAGACTTACCAGTATTTTCATTTTGAAACACTTTAGGATTACAAGAAAGAACTGCCTTCTGTCACTTCTTCATAATCTATCCTTCTTCCAATGTGAACATTTTCATTTATTTGGATTATATTATCTTTTAGTATAAGGCTGCAACATGCTCCAAGAAGATTTGAAAGTAGGACAGAATTAACATAATATTTCTCCATTTTTACTGTGAGTTGGATTCCAATTATGCCATCGAAGTCAGTGTCACTAGCCTTAAACATAGTCCTCCCTCAATGTGAGGGTATCAGTATTAGATTTGTAAATCTTAAGCTACTAGAGCTTCTTTTTTAAAACTAGTAAAGTCATGCAAGTAGCAAAGCATGCAATACCTTCTCTATCACAAATGATGAAGGAATTCTAAAATTATTGTGCTCCAGCTTCTCCTTCAGGGAGCTGGCAGCTATTTTCAAATTTCACACAAATTTGTACTTGCTGCCAGCTAGTTCAAGAATCCTACCAGATTTCAAACACTTAACAGCTACATATAGTTTTATCAGATCATACTTTCTTGTCCATCTTATGAAAAAGAAGCGTTTCAAAAAAATACCTAAACTTTTTCACATCCACACCTTTCACCACCTTTGAATGGTGACTGCCCACGTCCCTCAGGATTTTTGGTCTGGTCAGATCAAGCAATTGGGAAGTCTGTGAGGGCAGTTAAGACTACCAGTGAATTGTGTAATAAACGGAACAAAATAGTCATCAAGATTTAGTTTTGATAGGAGTTCTCTTTTCTGTCCAAATCTTCCCTTTGACCTTCAGCTGTTCAAACTAATCTTGTCCCATATGGGTGAATCACTGGGCTAAACACCGGCCAGCATTTAAGGATAGCACAGTGCCTTATATATTACAATACAAGGCCTCTCTCTTTCCTCTTTCAAAATATGAACATTTCTGGGGGAAATTAATATTCTAAAATATAACACCTTACAATGTTTGCTGATAGAACTCACTGTGTCACCATTTCCAGGCTTATGAGCTGGCTGGGAGAATTCTAGGTGTCTAGGCAAAAATTCCTAGACTTGTCTTGGTGTACAAAACCTTGAATGTGAGTCAGGATCATTCTTGTGGCACTGAAGGTTAGCCCTGAGCTGAGTTGAATCTGGAAGAGACTACCCAGCAGGTTACTCCCCTCTGTCAAAGGTTTGTGAAACTGTGTCTGGAGGTCAGTTTGTCTGATTTGGGTCCCCATATTTACACGACAGACAGAGAAGCTGAAGTGAATTGAACAGAGGCCACCAAGATGGTTGGAGACTGGAGCACATGATGTACTACTGGGTGCTGACAGAACTCAGAGTAAAGAATAAGTCAAGAGGTGATCTAATTACTGTCTTTCATTATCTATGAGGAAGTAGGGTTATACAAAAGACAGTATCAGAGTCTTTTCAGAAGTGTACAGCAAAAGGGCAAGAGGCAATGCTCACAAGTTGCAGCAACAGAAATTTTGGCTAGATAGAAGAAAAACATGTTTCACAAGGAGAGTCCTTAAGCGTTAGAACAGGTTGCCCAGACAGGCTACGGAATCTCCATCCTTCTAGATATTCAGAATTTGGCCCTGAGCACCCTAATCTAATTGACAGGCTTTGAGCAAGGGATTGCGCCAAGTGACCTCCAGAGTTCCTTGCCAGTTTAAATCATGCCATTATTTTAATCCTCAAGGCCATGTCTAGGATTATAAACTGTCCCACCTGCACAGAAGTACCAGCGCTACTCATTGAAATACACGGCAAATTCATTACATTCGGGCAATGAGGCTGAAGGCAGTAGGATAAAACAAAAAACCAATAACATTCTCTGTTTGTTTTCTGAGAAAGAGACTTACTTATTTTTATGATGCAAGCAGGCATTTAACATATTTGACAGCCTGGAATTTTTCACTGTTCTTCAGAAACAGCAAAACACATTTCTAGTGAGATTGCATATTGATATTAAGTTTTACCTTCCTTCTCTAAATCAGTACTGCTTCAGCTGTAATGCTTTGCCGTTTTTTAAATTATAATGCCTTCTAGGCAGAAATCTTACCTTCTTTATTTATTTATATAGTATCTTGAGCAGTGCTTTGGCATACAGGATGTCTGCCTGTGCATTACCTGTTTTTATTGAATTTTACCAGAAATGACTGATAGGATTATTTTGATAAATTCATCCCATTCTTCTTGATGTGTACTGATATCTTACTTCCCCACTCCTGATTTGGACTGCTTAAACAATTTTTAAAAGTTCTTAATAAGAAAGAAAGGAAATTAATGACTTGTTATTTTAGGGATTAATTTTATCAACGTCTTTAGCATTCCTAGCATTAATCAATGCTGTGCAATAATTTGAAACACAACATCTGCTTCTGTTGAGGTAATGTCTAGCAGAACATCACGTCCTAGAGAACAGCAGTGTGCATTCTGGAATTATGGCTGGTTTAGGAACCAAAGTCAAAGTTTCACTGAGGAAATCCCTTTCCACTTAATTAAAATATCAGAAGGTGCTGAAGCAGTAACAATAGCTGTAAGGCCAACTTCGTGTGTTCACAAAACAATTCTCAATTTGAATTTTCTATTTCATCCCTCTGATAGTCTCAAGACAATTACATGTGGGATGACAGGTAAGGCACTTTAGATAAATTTTTTTGCAAGGTCATGAGATTAAATGAAAATTTTATCTAGACTTTTAGCTGATGTATTAAAGTAAAGCTATTAAAATTTCAGAAATAATTAAGGACATAAGCCTGTAATGGGAAGGTAGAGCCAAGATCACCATGAGCCTACCATCAGTCATGGTCATCTGCTCTGTCTTTCAAGTTGAACTCATTAGTATAAACGATCTTCGTTCTTATTGCACCAGCATTCTACTAAGACCTTCAGACAGGAGATATTAAGCCACTAGGACTGATTGTAAACTAAGTCATACTCTACATCAGTGTAAAAATCATAGCTGTGGAGTACATCATCACTGTAATTAGCACAAGCTTTGGAAGAAAAAAAAAAGTTTCATTTCATTCATGAATTAAAACTACTAAGAAGTGGAGAAGCTTCCATATTTTCTGCACTTGGTTTAACATCTGTGTTTTTTTCTTGTGTCTAATCACATTATAATTGCTACAATGACGACTTTCAAAAAGGTCTAAAAGGATTACATTGGGCAGTGGGGAGTGTTCACAGCCATTAGTATTTTATTTTTCATTTACATACATTTACTTTTCCAAAATGTTAATGAAATTGTTGTTTCTGAACACTGCCCTAACACACCAATTCCCCTGTTTGACACCGCTCTTGCAAGTAGCATGTAGTAATCCTAAAGATTTTTGTTAAAGAGATCGGTTTGTATAAATACCAACAGATAAGTATGGCAGAAACTTTGAGTTTCAGGTCATTTAATACCTATTTAGTTAACTACACTGGCTCTAAATGTAGTCTGATCCTAACTAGTTGAGTTATAAAGCAACAGGTGAATATGAAGAAATGCAGCAAATATGCAAAAATGGAGGGAATACCTGTGAGAATCTGCTTTATCAACTAAAGTTTGTCCTTTTTGCAAGGTAGTCGCTGTGCAACCTTTAATTGCTTCCTGTAATTCCTCATACTTCATTATCAAGATAGGCAAACACAATCCTTCTGAATTAAAGATTTTAAGGTAATTCTCGATACCTTCAAGACCATCAAATACCTGAAAAAAAAAATCTATTGTCAATATTTTTCTTTAAAATGTGCACATATATTCTTTTACACAAATAGATGATCAATAGACATTTAATACTTGACATATCTTCAGAAATGAAAAGCAGTATTTTAATGTAGAGCCTGATGCTGACTTTGCGAGTCACATAAGGACACAGGCTTTTTTTGGTGCATATTCTCTGTTTTCCTTTAGTGCAAGCAGAAGTTTCTCATTCAAATACTAGAAAAAACATGCAAAAGTACTCTAAAAAGACTCCTGTCTTTTTAGACAGGGTAAGGACCACATTGCACTACTACATGATTAAATTTACTAAATTCTAATGTCAGTAAAATAGAAACATGTCCAAATCTACTGTGCATAATGAGCATCAAATCGGTAACACTGTATTCTCCTACACAGTTTTGTTGTTGTTGCTCTAAACATGAGAAAAAACAGGAAATGTAAATAAAGCAAATGAGTAGACAGTGTCTAATAGCATTAATTTCTCATTGAGCTCATACATTTATGTAACAAATTAAAAATAGAGTTACTGTAACATGGACTACTCTGTATACATATTTTTTAAAGAAAATCAACCATTTGTACAACACAAAACTTGTGTTATGACTTCACAAACCTCTACATATACTCTAAGCTTTAGTTCAGTGAATAACTTTGCAGACTTGCAGTCTGAAAATACACTGCTCTTGACGCCTCAGTTCATCTCCGAGAAGAATTCTGAGTGACAACAAAACTATATACATGCTAAAATACTGTCTTTAATTGTGTCAGCTTTAAAACTACTACATCAGAAGAGTAAACAAGCTTTGAAGCAGACTGAATTTCTGAATTTTACTTTAAGGAGTTTTGAAAAGTTTTACATTCATAAAAAGTTGAAAAGCAAAAATTCAATGAGATTCACAATATGATATTGCTTCAGCATATTACATATGAACCAAGAACTCAGCAGCTGAGAATGAACCCTATACTGCTGACTCAGAATAGCAAGGAGGGAGACCCAAACTCTGAACAACTGAAATCGTTGCCAAAGAAATGAAGGAAAATAAAGAAAAGAGGATGAGCAAAAGTAATTCAACTTCTATACACAATGGATTAAAATAGGACATGTATACTATTTTATTGTCTCTACCAGGTTATTTTTTTCTTGCAGAATAAAGGATTCAGCATTTAAAATAAATATCCTGACCTTATAAAGAAAGTTTTCTAAGAACAAGAACATTCCATCAGAGGAAAAGCATAATTGAAGGTACTCAGGAAGGACTCTTCCTAAAACATTAAGTCCTTTTAGTCATCACTAAGTATAATAAAGGCCATACACTTCAGATCAAGACAGGAATTGCAATCATCTTTGGAAACGTACAGATTCATGAACCTATGTGAATCTCAAAGATTTTTTTCTGTAAATAGAGGCCATTCACATGGAGTCAGGAACTACGTGAAGTTTATTAACTTTGTGTAATATGTTCTGTATAATGAATTTTAGTCCTCAGGACTATACTTAAGAATAATAAATTAAAGAGTCATAGGAGAGTTATATACTATTTAAGAATGATTATGGATTTATAAAAATTTCAGAATGAGTTAACCACTCAGCCAGACTTATTATAAGTGTTACTAGTTAGCATATTTATCTAGGTAAGCAGCAAATCTAAGAACATGCTTTGAGTCTTGCTAAAAAGCAATAGGGAAATTTAAAATGAATAAATCAAAAAGGTAAACATTAGTGTGATTGTTATGGTCAAAGAGCAGAATGGCACCTGGACTATTTAGAAGACAACCAAGATCAAACAAAAAAAACCACAAACAAAAAAACCGGTATTCTCTGCACCTTCTCTTCCTAAACGTATCAGAATGCCTTGTGTGCTCATCAACCTGCACCTTCAAAGATGACAGACAACTTTATTGGGTTGTATTGCCTGCTTTCACAGTGCTGTTGCTACTTCGATCAACCAAGGCTGCTACCACGAGCAAAGAAAATGTTTCCTCATGTTCTATTTCAGTTGCAAGTAGGAAGCCCGGTTACAGAAAGATATTATCTGGATTGACTTTTTCCATAGCAGCCACTGCAGTCATTTGCAGTTCTATACCCTTCCTATTGTGGTCAGAATAGCAATTTCAGACTTTCAAGAACTCAACCAAATCAACACTAAAAAAATCCGCACAAAGCTTTCTACCTCTATCTCAGAATCTTTTTCAAGAACTAGCATACATGCATATCTCTGGTTTGTTTTTGGTTTTTTTTTTATAGCATAAGCATATATTGGCATAGGCAACAGAATATGAGAAGAAAAGCATCATGTCTACGTGCAACTGTGGTACCGGAGCGTAAATTAAATGATAGGGTTTTAGAAATTGTATCACTTGATATATCAGCTGATAACACAAAAATACTTTGCAACTTATATATTCACAAGTTAAAGATGCAGAAGAGTTATAATTAGTGATCAAAAAGCTTAACATGATTACAACAGAGTCAAGGAGCCAAAAGAGCCAAGGAGCTTTAAAACATGCAGAAAAGTATTACTAATATATGACCGAATGCAGACAAATGTACACTTAAGAGCCTAAACACAATGCAAGTGCTATATTTCTGTGTTTTTATTCATTAAGAAATATAATGACAATGAGATACACAAGATCTAAAAGGTTCTCTTTGAGTTACTTCAAAACAACTAATACTCTATTTTTTTTCATTTGTCTTTTACATGTAAAAGAGTCCAGAAGTTCAAGTATACCCTGAAAACAACTAAAAAAATGTCTTTCCTGAAGTATAGTGTTTTGTTTGCTCTTACACATAACAGGTGCAACAGCATGCTGTGAATACACACCTGAGTGATTTCAACAGGTACTTCCACAAAGCACAGCCCTATTTTCTGAAAAGATGCTACCTTTGCGTTCAAAGCAATAGACCTATATTTGCATAGCTCCTTGTCCAAACTACAGTGGGGTTAGCTATCAGCAGTTTTAACACTCCTTCCATTAGCCCATCTCAGATTCCTCATTGTGGTTGAAATAAGAAAGATCAGACTTATCAGAGCAAAAGATTTATCTCACCTCTAAGGTCAGAGAATAATTTCAACACCAAATATTGTTTACATGTTGGTAAAAAATACAGAAGTAACATAGTACAGGTTGAAGACAAGTGTTATTACAGCCCCACCTGGTGCTCAAAACAAATATTAGTGCAAGCAAAGTATTTTGGCTGTTTTTTCAGCGCATTTAATAGAGCTATGAAGATTATTGTGGGAGCTATCCTTGGAAATCATCTGTTTTTAAAGCTTCTGTAAACAGTCTGTAAACCATATGTTTAAAAAACAAGAAGTACAAAAAAGACCATTTGGTCTTTGGACACCTTAAAATATCAACTTTTTAAACTAGTTTTCTAACTAAAAGGTTTTGAAAAAAAGTTTGCATTACCAACACTACTTGCTGTACATGCCCTTGAAGAACAGGCTTGCTGTAGAACAGAAGCAGAGAGATTTTACATTTAAGTTCGGTGTTTGAGGTTAAGGTTCGTCTTTTCAGAGGAAAGTTTTCAGATGTAGCTCCTTATTTTCGAAATTAGCGAAGACTTAAAGCTCAATGGGACACCTTCAGATAACAGACTCTCATTGCTTGGTATTTCCAAAAAGCACACAAACCCTTGTTTTCTTTAACTTCAGTGTAACAGGCAGCTGGTCAGCACAACCGGCTAAAGACCCAATGTTTCAAAAACTTTGTGCCCCAAACCAAAGCAACAAAATTGAGAACTCATTTTTCAAAAGTTTGCTCTCTGATCTGATAGCAGACACCTGGAAAAGGCTTGAATAAGTTCTCTACTGACATCAAGGAATGATGCGATTCTGCTTTCTCTCACATAATTTTCATTTAACAAATAGTTTTGTATTAATACTAAAATGTAATAACAGAACTGACTTTTATTATATGGTAAACCGAACATATTGCTAAATTGCTTCTTGCTTTAAGTAAATAATATCATCCAGTTTGCAGGTAAAAAAAAAACTAATACAACATGGTAAATTGTTCCAGTAGCTCATTTCTTCACTGTTTAAAAACAGTAAAGAAATAGTTGGGTCAGTACCCTAGCACTAGTTAAACTAGTTGGAATCTGATTGTGGATTTCGTTGTTTGCTGGAGAGAAAAATCATGCTATTAAAATTTCATTGCCCATGTAGCTACCTATAGATTGTCTGTCTTAATTACCTACCACTCTTATGTAAGTTACAAATATTATAACCAGAGAGATACCAGTAGTCAATCTACAGTTCTCCACTGGAAGCTCGTCAGTGGATAAAAATCCCTACCTGTTTTCCCATTTTCAGGCTTAAAACAGATTTGGCTCTGACTCAGTTTAAAGTGGTTTGACGGTTTTGTATTACTCAGTTTCACCATCAACACAAGAAATAGCAGTAACGTAACCTTACAGAAGTCTGCTATAACACTCTTTCCCCTTTAGTGACCCTTATTTGGTCTTCTCATAAAAACCTATTTTTAACCTGACACGTACCAATGGATTTGAATTAATGATATTAAGCTCCCTCAATTCTTTATCAATCAACACTTCTATCAGCTCTTCCCATGAGTTTGTCCAATTATGATTTTAGGTTGAAAACTTATAAATTAACTGTGCCATACTCTTCCCACCTCAACATTCTAACATTTTGGGGGTAAGTTGGAAGTTTTCAAGATTTTGCGGCACCACCACTTAAGAGAGGAAGGAAACCTTACTCGACTTATTTTTCACCTCTCCAATGAGTTTCTACAAGACAGTACAATTTAGTGCCAAATTAGCATCCAAATAGGGGTTTGATTTTCATAACATGGCCACACATCCACTGCAGACTGGATTATAACCATTTTGCTTATACCAAGGAAAACTACTTAGAGAACTACTTAATTTTTGGAAAGACTAATTCTGAATTCAATCTAGTCTCTCAAAAGGTAAAGGTTCAGAAGCAATAAAAGTGAATACACTTTCAGTAACCAGCTTGTGGTAGATTTAACTGGGAGCAATTTACTGCAAAGAATAGACACTGGATTCCTGAAGACTTTTTTTTTTTTTTTCCACATAAGTGTACACTTTTACCATTTTATTTCTACTTGACTGTATATGGCTGAATCTCAAGTAATTTCTATTATGCCTATTATTCCATTATTTTATTCCCTTCTACATGCATTTCCTTGACCATATTGTACTCCTATACAGCAAATTTTTTTCAGTCTTTTTTTTCCTTTTTTTTTATTGTTTTACAACATTTGTTTACTGAAGACCTTTTAAAATCCCCCATTGAATCATTTTAATTGAAAAATTCACAATATATTTTTAACTGTGATTAAGCATTTGAAAAAGAATTTTAAGATCTTAGGCCTTGATCCAGTAGCAATATCAAAAGTAATCTAACCCACATATGACTACATGATGTCTAGTCTAAAACAACTTCAGAAGATGACTGAAGGAAAAAAAAAAAAAGGAAAAAAAAAAAAAAAAGGAAAAAAAAAAAAAAAAAAGATTTTTTGCTTTGGGATAGGGATTTGAAGAGAAAATCTACAAGACTTATTTTCATGGTCACATTACAGTCAATGGAGAAAAAGAAAACTGATGAACAGAACTCTTGAAAGTGTATTAACACAAGTATTCAAGTACGAGAAACAGCTTGTATTATAGAGAAAGAAAGTATTGTAACCAGGATGTAACAGAAATTGACTAAATTTATGAAAATAATTTTCACATAAGCAATTATAATTTTAAAGGATTTTTTTTTTCTTTTGGTCATCAATGATTTACCTATTTTTATCACATAAGATTTGGAAGAGACAGAAAATTAAACAGACATACTAGTCAAAGCTGCTTGTACCCAAAAACAACCTACACAAAATAAGCAATTTATAGAATTCAATAGACAGATAGGCCTCTCTTACCCTTCTCCTGTGAGAACTGCAAGAATCTAATTCTGGAATCTGAATCATTGCTTCTGCACATGAGCACATTAGTGATGCAAGTTGTTGCCTACACAGTATCTTGCTGACCTTAGAATAGGTGTGGGTCGTAATTCATTATTTGTGCTGTGACTAAGGGAGTTTTGTGCTTTTTTAACTGGCCAGTTTGGTGTTACATCATGTCTAGACCATGTAGTATATTACATGCCCAGTATGAGGAATTGTATATTGACCTTGATTTTTCTCATGTTTTATTATTAATTAGCCTGCAATTAATATTGCAAGTATAGATATCATTTCTAGTATCCGTACTAGCCTGTAACAGTTTGGGTATTTTGGAGCAGCTCCTGTATTGTCATACAGCATTATGCCATCATTACAGAGCCCATGATCTTAAAGTCCAATTTTTGGCAGATAACACTTCTCAAATATTTTTCTCAATATAGTTTTTTCTAAAAAGTGGGGGTTTTTTAAATGCATTTGCCATTTCAGATAGAAGTTTGAGGTGAAAGGTCATATTAAAGAGTAATCAGATTTGCACTTTTTCCATTCCAAACTGTTTAGTAAACTCTGTTTGCTTAATCCCACATATATAAGCCTTCAAGAACATACTGACAGTTGTATTATCAGGTTATTATTACAGACTTGTTTTCTTACCAACCTTGCCAGCAGTATGAAAAAAATCATTGGCCTCTTGTAGCAGGGCTTTTCTTTCTTCCATATGGAAGCACACTTCTTCTCGCAACAGAGAGATCTTCTGATTTGAAAACTTCAGATGTTCTTTTTCTGTATAGTCCTCTGAAAGCAAGATCTTAAGTGCTTCAGCTTCCAGTTGTTCCACAGTGGAATTCCATTCCTAACAGGAAAAATTCCATTTTAATCAACTACACATAAAAAAAGTGATATACCTGCACAGTAGTAATATAAATACTGGAAAACACATATCACATTTATGGGCCTAAAAGTTATCACTATTTACAACTACTACTATTACAACTATTCTCAGCAAATTATGGTTTTTTGTGACAAAGTTCTCAGTGGCTGCATTCTACACTCTTTGATGCAGTTTCACAGGCAGAAGTAACAGTTACTAGTGTGTCTGCTGGGAAAAAAAGGTCTAGATGATAATGTAAAGAAACGAAACTTCTGCTGGGTAAGACCACACTCCCGCAGCCCCTTAAGGCCAAATATTTATCCAGAACCAAATAAAAATATTGCCTAGATTGCCTAATAGCTGCTTCTAATGGCACAATTTCTGCTGAGAGCTGTCTGGTAATCAATTCAATGAAATTACTCTCCCTCACAGTGAGGTGTGCTATCATTCTTGACACTCTCCATTGTACATTTTCTCTGATTTCCTAAACAAAACCACAAGCCCATTCAAAGCACATCTCTGCCTTAACTGACCATGAACCTTCCTACTGGCAATGACAGATAGAAGAGATGCTTTAAAAAGGAAAATCATACTTGAGCTTTTCAAGACACAGAAACATTATTGACACTTAATTGAGCTAGGTACATAAAACTAAGGTGCTTTAAAATGAATTCAGTTGAATCGGTATCAGTTTGCATATAGACGTTTTGTCTACATTGCACCACTTGGAAGCATATTTAGTTAATCAGAACTGATTGTCTATTTGACACCTATTTCTTTTTTCAACTATCCATATTGAACTGACTTGTGCTTCTAGTGTACTGACCCAAATTATACATCAAATGTAGGGACTAAACCTTCATGAACAAAACTTTTTTCCCTACATTTTTTTAGCTGTGATAAATGCTATTACAGTATTCAGTCCTGCTATCTTCTTCAGGTTATAAAGAGGTATCAAAAGGCGTATCAGACTAGATGGCCCATACGGAAAGGAGCTTTGCTTTAAGAGAGTCAAGAGAAAAAACACCATTTCATCTCCTCCTGTCTTGCAACTACTGCTTTGGTGCCCAGTTGCTTCTTTGTTTTTCCTGTGTTTTTACAGAAAAAACTATAAAACAGTAAAGCTGTTACAAAGGGTACTTTATACCTGCCGTGCTTGTCAACAGTTAAAATTGGTGTATTATTATGATGTTCAAAACAAAAGGAGCTTCTGATACTATACTACAATTTCCCATGTCTTAGGTAGCATATTTCCTCCATTTTTTCTGGTAATGAATTAAGAGAAGAACCTTTTTGAAATTCATTTAGAATTTTCTTCTACATATTTGTATCAAATGACTGTTAAAGCAGACAGAAAAATCTTTTAAAATATAACATAATTTATTTTCATTAAAATGAAAACACTCCAAAGTGTGCATATGGCACAAGAAGACTATAGGGCAGGTTCTTCTATTTTCAGCATACTTAAAGAACATTAACCTCACATTTGATGTTTCTTTTTAGAGAAATTATTGCTAACGAAGGACGCTATTTTGGAAGTTTTCCCAGAAGTCGTAATCTGGTTTTTCACAGATCTTTCCCAAACAGTAGCAATTCTAGTTCTCTCACTGTCTCACCATGCTGCTTTATCCTTCTTCGAAGTACAAAAAGGAAGAGTAGACCTATTTTGATAGTGCAGTTCACTGCATTCCTTTTCTGATGTTGTCCATTGTTGTGACAATGACTAGTATGGTAAAAACACTTGTTCAAAGAGATCAGCAACGTATTTTACATAGAATTCTCCACCAGATGCAGTTACCAGACCCACCAGATGCAGTCTCTCCCTGCCTATTAGTATGGACTAGATCTGGATCAAGAACTATTGAGAGACAGTCTGTAATTCCCAGCGTAGCCATTGCCCAAGATAGCCAGGCTTAGATAGTACATGGAAATTCCAACAGAAAGGACCAATTTCCTTGCTGCATTCTAGATGAACTTCAACAATTCAAGAAAAAGACCTATCGTTATCCACAGGCCAGTGAAAAGCAGTACACAAAATGGAAAACACATGCTTCCACACCATGCCCGTATGTTCTTGCCTTGAACTTTGGATTCACTTCTACAGCTTCACAGCACGTGAACTAAAGCTAAAACAGAGGGTATTGACACAGGTAACAAAAGTAATTTTAAAATAGGAACAGACCCATGTAAATAAGGAATACAATGCCTGGTGTGATGTTGATACATATCAGCGCAATAGCCTCAAAATAGTGAATTATATAAAAGTACCTTTAATCTCTCTCAAAAAAAGCAACTACCAAGATATATTAAGTTATGAACTTTTCTCTGTTAATTAGTCTGCGGTACTAACCGCTGCAGGTTATACCAGAGACAAATATTTTAGCGAAGTTGAGGAAAACAAGGATGCGTATTTTATATGATAAATGAGATTCTAAACAACATTTTAACAAGCATATTTTTATTAAATTAAAAACAATTTTAAAGGACATTAAAATTTATTTAGGTATTAAGTAAGGTTTTGAGGGGGAAAATTTAAAAAAGACTTAATAAACTTAAAAGGACTGCTAACACCTTCACTGAAGTAGTAGAAATGTTCCAGACTACAGACATATTTGATCAGTATCCTATTTCTGTGCAATATAACATATTCATTCGTCTTGAAAATCTGATGACTAGGAAAAGGAAAATTAGGACAATCCTGCTGAGTTTGTAAGTAATTTTTCCACTGTGGTGAATATTCTTCACCTTCCTGCCATGGAAGAGCTAAGCAGCTGTAAAAAACTATAGATCCGCATTAATGACTTATCTAGCTTCTTCACATTAAATCTACTTTTGCTTTTAGCTTTTATTATACCATTACCAATTAAAAAAAAACAAAAACAAACCACAAAGCCACAAAAAACCCAAACCACCAAAAGCCAGCCTAAAATGATTCAATAGAGTTAAAATGTTTCAACCAGATTCTAAGTGGTTTAATAAGCATATCAATTCCACATATTTTAACAAATTTAGCTTTGCTCCATTTTGAAAAAGAAATATGTCAGAGTCCCATATAGAACTGTGTTTTGGTTATGCTTCAATATACCTGCATTGAATGCTTACAAAGATGCAAACCTGTTTCACTCATGCCAACCCTACCTTTCTTCCATAAGGGAACCCTTATGAAAAGCATTCTTGGAGATTTTTCAAGTTCAGCTCTTCCACAAGCAAGCAACTGAATGCCAAATGCTGCCCATTATATTTCCTTGTATGCTTCTAAAAAATACTGCTCTTTTAGAATATTCTGCAATGAAATTGCACCACTTCCCAAGGAAACAATCAAAAAAACCCAAACCAAACCCCATGTAAGTATTCCTTGAGAACTTGAACTGGAAACTTTCAGTTTCCTAGTGAAATAAAAAGAGGTTAATCTGGAACACAATAAAAGCAATTATTTTTCATATATTTTTTTTTTCCTATTGATAAACAGTTATAGTAAAATCTTTCTTGGTCTTTTTGTTTTATTTTTCTTTCAAATTAAAATAATCGCCACTTCTGAGATCTGGATGCAATAATCTTCAGCCTGAACTTTTAATTAAGTAGAACCCCACACTGTATTATTTGATGCACCATTCCCCTTTCATAAAAATCTGTCTTTGCCTCTCACTGTCCTAAGAAATATTCAGCAAGAATGAGGATCTTAAGAATAATTACAGCCTGCTGTGCTGTATTTGTTCCTTTTTACCTGAAGAACTTATCTTAGGGAAAAACAGTCTCTCCATACACACAGCTTAATTAGCCTATTTATGAGTAAGGTGTGGACCCCTGACATCCAATTATATCAGCACCACAAGGTCATAAATCTTCAAATACTTGCAGCTAGAATGACTGGTACCAAATGCATTCCATGGTAGTATTCTAATCAAAATTTAACTCACATTTAGACATATAGATGTTAATCAGAATTAGAAAACAACACTGTACTTGGAAGCTTTTAACTGGGCATAATAATAATTAACCAACAAAAAACACACAAAGAATGTGCAGCTTAATATGTGCATCTTCCTTTTGTTATTTTACACTAGTTGTATAGTAATTAAAAATAACATTTTATGCAAGAATGAAAAATGCATATTTTAACATAACAGGAAAGGAAATTGTCCATAGTTAGCTTAGAAGCAGATACAGAAAACCAAAAAAATTCAGTATTGTTTCAGGTTACTGCAACGTGTAAATTACAACTACAGAAGGCAAGGTTAATTACAAGAAAATGACTCAACTTTTAGTGAAATGATGTCCTATAAGAGGAATTCACTGTAACAACATTCATAAATTTTTTTTAGTACAAGGTGCCCCATAGCAGCTTTTAGGTGATCTTACAGCAGAGGTTAAACTCTGCCTTGTATATACTGAGGCAAGCTTCTTCTCTAACTTTCACAAAAGCTCAAAAAAACACTCTATTATAATAATTTATAGTTTAAAATATTTCATGAACATTAAAACCTTGCACATTCTCTGCAGGTATTAAATGTAGTTAGGCTCATTTGCTATCCTATTTGATCATTACTTAAACTTGGTTCAATTTTCTATAAAATAGCTAGTGACAATTTAATTTTCAGCTTTCTATTTATAAGGAAATGTTTCTCCACATAAAAAGCCTATACATTCCATCAACAGTGGAACCATACAAACTCAGTGGAAAAAAATCTATGTCAGTTTTTTCTGTCCTTCACATTTGTAACGATATGTCAGTTAGGACCAGATATTTGTTGCTCATTTTCCTTGAAAGGAATACAAAACCTACCATTACCTTGACATTTCAATTTGTAAAGAAATGCTTGTGAATTCCTCTGACCTATTAAAGACACATTGCACTATATGTGCCCACACTCAATGGGTTTCCTTAGCTCATATCGCTATCTAACTTTTCCTAACAGTAGTAAGGTTTTTTAAACACTTGCTTTCACTATTCTTTTGGCAAGGAAAATGAGCTTTCCAGGTTCCTTGATTAATAGGGTATTTTTCAAGAGAGTTAAAACTGATTAATTAAAATTATTGTGGCTTTAACTAGAAGTCTTGAAATTTTCTGTAAAATAGAAATACCTACAGCTTTATCTTGTTATTAAAAAGCAACTATTGTGAGATAAATTGGCTGGTTTTTACCTATACCATAAACATTTCTTAAAAATTCTAACTTTGGATTAAAACCCAAGAAGTTGTGTAAAATTGTCTCCACTGGAATATTCTAAAGGTAAGCTGAGAAAACCTTGAAACAGACCTATTTGACTTCAGATCATGATCCATATAGTAGATAAATTAGCATTTAAACCACAAGCCAATTAAGTATAAAAATATGTATTGTTCAGAATATGTAAAAAATTAGCCCCTTCTCTCATACTGCAAAAATGTTCACAGCTGAACTTTTTCTGAGCCCAACTTCTGATTCATTGGATACATTGGTATATTGATAATTTAGCTTTTGTGAATATTTGAAAGGCTTTTACCTTTGATGACTACATTGCAGTACACCCAACTACCAAGATAATCATATAATTCCCTCAAATTATAAATAACAAAACTGCAAAGGATTGTGACCTGTTATGACAATTAAGATATGATCTGTCTGTTGGCAAGTTCAGTGAATGACTGCAGGAGTGTATTTAACAGGGAGTTTTTAGAATCAACGGACAAAAAGAAGAAAAAGTAATTAAAAGCCAGTCACCTCCCAGAAAATTATTGAGAGATGTTTAAAGATAATGCCAGGACAGAGAGGGACCTACCAAAAAAACCCAAACCAAAACAGAAAGCCCAAACCATTAGTCAAAAAAATCTTAATATTAATACCACTGATAGTGATATTTAATTTCATCATTAAGAACAATCCTGAGACCTCATTAGAGCATGTTATTACCTAGCACAGCTACTCCAGAACCAATAAGTATGCAGATCTACAAGACAGAGAAGCCCTGCTACTAAATCCTTATTAAAAGGACAACCGATTCCGGCATTGTTCGGTCCTGAAAACTAGACAAAATGAAAACAACTTAGAATACTACTTTTCTTCATCTCTGAAGTTATTTGGCCACAGAGTGGTGCTAGCAGTTCTTTTTTACCATGCCAAGCACCTCCAATACACATAGAAACAACAGCAAGAAGTTAATCAGTGCCAGCAGATATCTCCATTGAAACATGATTTCCTAAATCAGCCTCTTCTCTCAAATCTTCAGAGGGGGAGGAGGGGCTGGGGTGATGCCTTTTTATTGTTTGGGAGGGTTGAGGGCTTTTTTCCTAATTATGAATCCTTGGTTTTATCTTTGGTCTTGGTTATTGTATGAGACAGCAATAATGTTTTCAGTGGTTTCACTTCTTAGCAAGGTGAAGTTCAAGTAAGATATCAACTCGAGAACATAACAAACCATTCTCCTTTCTTCTCTCAACCCAGTCACACAAATAAGGCATTAATCTTTAGAGCGTTCATAGGCCAGCCTGGGAACAACTTAAGCAATTTTTTTGTCCTGTTCTTCTTAATGCAGCAATACACATAAGTACATACGTGTATTTGCTTTGTGTGAAACTGTTCAGATACCAGAATTTTCCGTTATCTTTCTACCTGTGAGAACACTTACGCCAGCTCTGCATGCCTGTTACACAGAAACCTTTCACCATACCCTCAAAGCTACAGTACACATACGAAACGTTACTTGAAAAAGATTCATTTATACCGCTTTAGATCCTTATACACAAATATTTTGAAGTCCCTAGTTGCTTTTTGGAAACACTCAGTTTTGGCATGAGGAAACTAGGCAAAGTACAGCAGACATCAGCTATTCTCTAAGTAATGACCAAGCTACAGAAAAAACATGTTATTCATTAATTAGTCAAGTAAGGTACTCCTAAGAGTTCTTCCTGAACATAAACTGCAGTGTTCTTCACAACCATTTCTGTATTTTCTTACATAAACTGATAAAATAGTTACTCAAACTCAAGAAATTTCTGGAGACTTCTGGAAATTACATTTTGGTGTGAAATTACTGTGGAATATTCACTTTTTTTTTATTAGAGCAAAACTTGGACACTAAAGGGATTCCTAAAGGGAACATAACTCCAACTATAGATTTAGTGTTACTAGAAAAAACTGATATTGTATTTTTCCTATTGCTAAAGAGAGTGTTTCCAATATAAACACAGTATAAATTGGTGTCTGCTTTTCTCTCGAGAAAACATTAAAGAATCAGACATATTAAACAATTGCTCAATAAAAGAGAGGTGGTGGAATTTTGAAGCACTAATGCAGTTAGTTGTCTATTTGAAAAGATGGACTTAATTTCTACTCTAAGACTTTCCAAATAACATATAATGTTACCATAGCTATATATAGTGGGTGCTTTGTGGTGGCGTTTTTTCCCCCACCAATTTTCCATGTGAATCTGGCAATATTTTTATGAGTGTTTTACTATTTTGTCAAATATGACAAGTTATTGTCACAAAATATGAGTCTTGATTTCAGGAAGAAAGCTAGTCCCTGCAGAAAAAAATCTCATATGACACAAATCAAACAATAGAAAGTAATGCTGATTACTCTTTACCACAAAAGTGCGGTAAAGACCACCACCCAAATGTGGGGTGATCACATGCATGTATATAAAATATATACCAACTAGCAAACAAAAAAAGCAGAACATGTTGTATGTTTTTATAGAAGATTGTGTTGCAAGTATCATTTTACAGTGGTACTATCATTGCCTGCAAAATACATTAGGTCGCACAGATGTAGCACACTTGTTACACATAAGAATATTCTTTTGGTCTGAATGTAGCACGAAAACATATTTTTGGGAATTATAGAAGTTTGTTTTACACAAAGCTAGATAAATTTCTAGTACTGTATCTTTTAGATCATTCTGTTCCTAAATAAGTGCTTGCCAAATTATATTTAATAACTTCACAGGTGATTTGGAAGAAAATAGAAAAGCATTGCTTAATAAAGTTACTAGTTGCACAAAAAGTAGCTGAGTGCTATATAACAATTAGGAAACATCAAATATAGAGATCGAGTACAACCTATTTTTGAAGTAGGCTCATTTGAACAAAACAGCTACCTGTAATTTCAGACTTATCAGGAATTTGGGTCATTACTGGGGTGAAAAGATTGTATCTAGAAAGTAGTGATCCTGGACAACAATATCATGCTTTGTGATCAACTGAAATGAAAATTTTAGAAGAAAAGTAGCTTAAGGGAATTTTGTGCACCCATGTATATGGGAATACAGAGGAAATAAAGAGGATTAAAAAAATCCTCATTTAGAAATATAGAAATATGTATCTTACATACATATACCATGTATCTACTCCTTACTAAACCCTCAAGTTCACATTTTGCTACTCATTTTTAAAGCTGCTTCACCAATCAATGATCATATT
This sequence comes from Tringa tobata, assembly GCA_033628505.1. Taxonomy (NCBI): domain Eukaryota; kingdom Metazoa; phylum Chordata; class Aves; order Charadriiformes; family Scolopacidae; genus Tringa; species Tringa tobata. The sequence continues at coordinate 3,290,546 of JAHREE010000531.1, read as the reverse complement.
TCTTACTTTCACTTTGACTTCCATTTCTTCAAGCTCTTGAAGTAACTCTTCATTTTCCAACAGAGATGAGCCTAGGTTTTGCTTCTGAAAATAATCCCTGATGCTTTTATTGTACAAAGATATTACCTAAATAAAAATTAAAAACAATTCAGTCAGTGAAAAATTTGAGAAACAACTGTCCATTTTTTAAAAGTATATACAAGACAGTTTCACCTACAAAAGAAGCCCTAATTTTAATTCCTTTCATTTTTCATTCCTAACATTTGTGATTTTAAATAATATAAATGCAAATACTCTAATAAATGTTAATAAATACAGAAGGAAAGTATTGTGGTCACAAAAAATATATATTGGAATATACATAAAAAAACAGACAAAAATGTATTCAACAAGTATGACCAAATTATGAATTAAACCAGTTAAAAAATCAAGTTATACTCACACAGAATAAATGCATGTTTATGACACAATAAAAATATTGCTTATTTTCCCTAGAGTCACATTGACTTAAAAATATCCCTTTGTGTATACTAAAAGGCTAAAAATCTGAGTACTTCTGCAAGAATATTTAATAGTAATAATAATAACAACTAAATAGGCTTTATGACCTCTCTATAGAACTTCTCCATCCCTGGCTTGAAAAACCCAGTTAAGCTATTGAGATAATATTATGTGGAATAATCTTTGGCAGCTTAAAAAAAAACCAAAACAAAACAAATTACTACATCTTACTAGACTTACTTCAACAAGTATATGCAGCAAAAATATGCAGTATACAAGTATAGCTTCTAAATTACACAGAATTACTTGCATGTAATTTCTGCTTGATTCACAGTAGATCTCTCTTACTTTCTTTGTAAACAATACAAGGCAAAAATTCCTGAGTGAAGCTTTGCATTTTAAAGTATTAGTCAGAGTGATTTATTAGTATCAAGTAGACTTCATCTAATCTTTTGAGTCTGGAAAGTCACCACTATACTAAAATTGTATGTGGCATACTAAGAATTATTTTGTACTAGGTACTACAGATTTAAATAGCACACTACATTTTTTTTTTTTATTTGCTCATGTAGAAGCTATTTTAAATAAATTTAGACAATTCTAAACATGAAAGAACCTTTAAAATGTGTTGGAAACATTTTCAGTTACAAATTAAAAAATGGGCATATTATCTCAGTGGTTCAACAGAGATAGGAAAGCAAACAAATTATTTACTACTGAACCTTCATTTCTTGAGCATATCCTCTAGCTGAATACTTACTGATGGAAACATTTTTTCTGGAAGCACATTTTCACAGAACACTTACTATGGGTCCACCAAAATACAAATTAATGGAATGGACAATAAAAACTGTGCTAAATTTCTTTATAAATTCTTTATAAATTAGTACTGTTCTCTATATCATGAATCTGCTTAGCAAAACAAACTAGTATTTCTGTGGTGCTAGGCAGAGGAAAAAGCCATTCTTTAACCCTGTTACAGTAAAGTGTTCACCCCTTTACCACCTGGCAATATTTCTTTCCATTACAGTCAGCTTCCACTACAGCTAATACCTCTGAATGATTTCAGTTGTGCCAGCTTAGCTCTTAAGCAACAGCTGGGAATATTTAACTGCTTTTTAAGAAAGAGGGCTACAGAACCTTACCTTCAGTGATTTTGGTGGAGGGATGGGAAAGGAGAAAAGGTTAATATATCTGTTTGAAAAAGACAGTGGTTTTCCCTGGTGGGATGAAATCTACAATCACTCCTGGTCTTCAAACATTAGATTTTCTTATTCATTTCCAAAAACACATTGCTCTGTTCACAATGAATAATCCATACCAGAAATCAAAGTCTCTCCAACATTTTCCCCAGGTTGTTAAACTGCTCCTTTTGCACTGATTACAGTCCAGGTGACTTCAATGTTTATAGTCTTCCATTGCATTTCTACATTTCACACTGTCAATTCAGAATCAGAAGCAAGTTTTCCAACAAATAACAGGCCAAGGGGGGAGAAGGGAACCAAACCAACAAATTTCTGAGTATTTCTTGCACGGTCACACTGCCTATTGCCAGTTCTATTGAGTTCAGGTCAGCAACCCAGCAGGCAAAAATCAAGCCCTGAATAGTGTAATTACAGTAAGTAAGTGGAGACCAGTGACAAGTGGCATTGTTGGTACTGGCACTGTGCAACATCTTTGTCAGCAACACGTACAGTGGGATTGAGTGTATCCTCAGCAAGTTTGCTGACAACACCAAGCTGTGTGGTGAGCTCAACATTAAATATTGAGCTCAATATTAAAACAAAGTAATCCATTTAGGTACATGCATACTTTAACAAGAATGTGTACAGTTTCAGGAAATATTATGGCTGACCAACAATGGAGTGAGTTTGACAGGGTGTGAGAAGCTCATTTAATTTCAAGGTGTGGTGATTTTTTTACATAGGACCAAAGTCTGGGAATCCTATAAAGTTGGCCCATATATGCAAGAGTAGCAAGGGGAACTAAGTTATCACTATCAAGAGAAACAGGACAGGAGATCAGATATTTGGAAATAAACAAGAGGAGAAGTGTTGGCCCTAATCAAGACAGTGGCAAAATCGCTAAGTTCACTGGCACCCCAATTTCATCAGAAGTAACTAGTGGAGAAGTAATCTTAAGTAGATCTGATTATAGATTTTTGAATAACAAACTCATTCATGTCTAAAATGATTTAGCACTCATTGTAAAAAACAATTTTTGATATTTATGAAGACAGCCTTCACAGAATGTACATGGAGTCAAGCATGAAGTCAAAACTTCACAGAGGAACTTTGTACAACATTTTGATGATTCAAATAGTTTTAGGCATTAGATGACAATCTGCAGATTTGCCTCCAAATTGTCTGATCTAAACCAAATGTTTTCATTCTAGCTATCACTAGTAGGAGCAGCACTATGCTGAGAACAGTTATTGAAAAAAAAAAAAAAAAATCAGCAAAGAACAGGTGTAGTCCATGTTAAGACAATTCTCTACACATTAACTACCACTCTGACCTATACCAAGATAGCTTGTTTCCCATATATCTGTCCAGATAGCAAATGTGGGTGCAATCGCCTGTCCCCAGAGTTTTACTCAGCTTTTGTCTCTGGCCTTGATGTGACCAAGTACCATGAATAATTTTAATTGTCCCATATATGCATAATTGGATCAATTAAGAAAAAGTACTTTCATAAATCTTCTTCCAAAGATAACTTATTATGTACAAAATAGGCCAATCTACCCCTAGTTTTCATTAATGAGAGAGGTTATGAGAGGAAGGTCAAATACCCTTCTCTAAATTTAAAATAAGTACGTTTTCACATATTGAAAATACTGAAAAATAAACATGTTACAATCAGAACTATCAGATCATCATATTCGAATTAGAGATCAAAGGAAGGTTTAGTTCTTCAGAACCAGGCAGTAAGTGGTGATCTTTACAGCTGCTGGCTTTTCTTTTTAAAAAGCAGCCCACAGATTGTGCAGCCTTCTGCATTACATAGTCATGCCTAGCAAAACAGAGGCAATACAAAGAGCAAAAATCCAATCTTAGATATTACACAGCAGAACTCATCTCCAGTACTTTGCTTTCTCTTATGCCCTGAATTCCCATTAATGTCAGTGGGAGTTGAATATGCTGTTCTTGCATATGTAGCATCATTAGACATCAAGAGGAGTTCAGCCCATGTAGAGATTGGAAAATTAGTTTTCAGATGTGCTGAGAGGCTTTGAGAGTTTAATTTCTGTCATCACTCAGAAATATATATGCATAATGTGTCAGAAGCCAGAGAGAGAAATTTAACATAAAGTCTCTAAAAGTTAATTTTCCAGTGCTTATATTTACATATGAATATATTATTTGTCCATGATGCATGAAAGTTAATAGTCCATAAATGTACAAATCATACATTTTACCAGGTTTGACTCAAATTCAGATACTAAACAATTATATTCTGATAAGTATGACGTTAAAAACTATTTGACTTTTTCCCCCCATGTGTACACCAACCTCAAACTGGATGCAGTTATGAGCTAACAGGTAGTTAAATACTGGCCATTATCTTCAGATGATGAGGAAATTTGCCAGTAGAAACCCGTTTCTATACTTAACACTTTGTGATGTGAGCACATATCTCAGAGGAAATGGAAGAATACACACAAAAAATTAATTCCACAATATTTACCATGTAATCTTAATTAGGGTGAATTCTAGCTGGTGACTCCCAAATTTTTATCCGTTATGTGATAAGGAAAAGTAGAATTCCCTGGTAAATTTTATGAAATTGTGACATTTAACATCTAAGGCAATGTGAAATTACTTTTTTTTTTTTTTCAGTAAGTGTGCTTGGTTTCAAAAAATACCCCACATGTTTATCCCCTACTCTTCAACAAGCAGCTATTTCTGCAATGTTCCCATTTTGAATGTTCTTTCATGCTTGTATACTATGCAATAACACTGGTGCGATCAGGTAATTGTAGTAACATCTAATCCTTTTCAATGTAGAGAAAGAATAATTTTTCTAGATTGTAATAGGGCATAATTCCAATATAGTGAGTTAGACCAATACTGAAAGTTTAGCTGTAGCTGTTGTAAATTTATTAGAATTTGAAACAAGATTTATTTTTGAGGATTCTTCTTTTATGGTATAGCTATGTGGTGATACTGAAAAAAAAAAATCAAAACCAGTAACAGCAGCAGTAATATGTATCTCTAAGAAAGCAATGGATGGTTTCGAATGATTTGCAGAGAAATACAGCCTCCTATATTGTAGTTCTTGTTTTTCAGTATTTTTGTCATCTATTATTTTATAACTGCATACTGAGATTAAGACACTTGCATAAGACCACACTATCTTTATCAGTTTGGGCTTTTTTTCTATCATTAAATAAGCAATTGTTGCTCTATTTCTGGCAGCTACTGATATTGAGTGCCTCAGAAATAAGACTGTCAGCTTGCTTGTGTACCTCAACAATTTTGTGGTCTCTATGTAGAATGACAAAGAGCTGTGCTTGCTAAATAAGGTGCTTCTCATCTTAAACAACCTCACAGGCAAAGTTAGTGCCTACAGAACAGACTGCTGCTAAAAGTTTCTAACATTTTCCACTGATACAGGAGGGAACTTTATTTTGGAGGCAAAGAAAGAAACTTGCAGAGGTATCACAATCAGGACTGTACTGTCAGAGGTCCATACAAAATTTTAGCCTATGTACAAACCACCGAAAATAGTTCAGATTTATTCTTAGACTTTGGCAGTTAAATTTGCATGTTCCTCCTTCTCAGCATACTTAACATCCAAAGAGGTGGAGCAGGACTCTCCCCATATCTTTTTTTTCTGACAAGCTGGTGAAGTTTCATGACATTTCTCAAAGAAAATGAGAGTCTTACGTTGCAGAAGATTCTCTGATAATGTAGAGCATAAAGAGAGAAAAGCTATTCGATCTGAATGCTGGGAGATGGGGAATGAAAAGGAAAAAGAGTGGTAGGACTAGAAAGAAGATGAGAAAGACTAAGACTTAAATGTGTCTTAGCTCTGAAAGGAAGGTACAAAAAGGAGTTGTATTTAAGAAATTCAGGAAGAGATAGGAGATAAGCTGGGAGAAAGAAGAGAGAGAAACAGGTTGCAGGTGTGGAAAACCTGCAATTACTACAGATTTTGGATTTGACTCCAAGAAACAAAAAACTTCTCTGCTTTGAGACACACTGACTGGCTAAATATGCTACATCTTCTTTTTAACTGACTAGTCCAGAAACAGCCTGCTGCAGTTGTAATTGCTATTATCAATTACTGTTATCACTCGTGTGCCTAGAGGTTTGTTTGTGCTGGGAATTCAATTTGAAGGGAATCTAGTTTGATTTTAACTACCACATTTGGTAACTTACAGGAGAGTGCCACATCATGGAAATAGTGCTTTTGAAGACAACAAAGTTATATTAAAATAAATTATTAGGATGTTATATTTACCAAGTCAGATATTCAAAGGTTAGAATCTCAAACAGAAGTGGACCAGAGTTATTGGCCTAATAAATATATTTAAGTTCCTTTTCTGTAATAGTCTCTACTGTTAAACAGTTGCCAGATATTTTTTTTTTATTTTTTTTTTTTTCACACAGTGACTTCCCTTAATATTATCTTTCTTACCTGGGTCTCTTGTTGGTGCCACAAACAAATTTGCAGAACCTGCTCCAGTCCTTGTCGCTGATGTTTAAGAAATCTGTCCAGTTGCCGTCTCCTGTCTTGTAGCATTTCAAGGAGGTTGTCAATTTTCAAGCAGCTGCTGTGGGCTCCCTGAATCAACTCGGGATTTGCATTTGGCCCCTCACATTTGAATTCTTCTATAAATTCAGTTAACTCTTGGCTTTTGTTTAAAAGGGCAAGTGACCTTTCCAAGAGCTCTGTAAGAATAGAATTTCATAGGAAAAAACCCAATGTGATTTGTAATTCTAGTAGCATATTTCAGATATTACTCAAGCACTTTTTAAAACTATCTATTATTTACATAGAAGGTATATATCCTAAGATATTGCAGTTTGGACACCTGTTATATAAACCTAACAAAGTATAACGATGTATACACATATATATATATAGCTATAATGGTATGTACTATATATACACATAATGGTGTACTGGCAGTTATTGGGACAAAATCCAGAAGTGATATTGTTTTCTCAAAATTGAATTCTTTTTGATGGTTTCCCAATCCTCAGGTAAGCTGAAATGGAATTTCCTACCCTGCTTTTTGGGGGGGTCAGCAGCCTCTGTATTTTGTCATTCATAATGCAAGTGAAATTTAGGTCTTTTTTAGGACTTCTTGGCAGAAGTTGAAAGAATAATTTCTTCTGTCTGGAGGCTGTTATAACCTTATGACTAAGTCATTAATATCAGGAACTCTTACCTTCTTTCCATAAACTCTACCTACATACATACATACATTCAGGGTTAAATTAGGTGGACTAGTACACTTCAACGATGCTTAAGAGTATTTATAGGTCTTTCAAATGAAAAGGGAAAAATTTTTGGTATGAAATGAGTAATAAGGGGACCCAAGCCAGAATAACAGACAAGGTAGGCATGAAGAAAAGTATAAGAAAAGAATGTTTGCAAGGAGCAGTTAGTGAAGCAACCAACGACAGGCAACAAACAGCTGCAACATCTTCCCATCAGAGTACATGTATTGGTAATTCAAGGCAAAGCTCTCTAAATCTCCACCTTTCATGTGGAGAACCTAGGGAGGATGCAGAAGTGGAATGCCTTCACTTCTCCAGCTACCAAGGACTAACAAGAGAGTTCAGTTTCCACAAGCTCACAGCAACAAGCCTGTCCATTTTACTTCTTGCCTTCCAGAAAGATGGTATTAATCAGAAATGTCCCATTTCAGCCCATCCAAAATGTAATACATATAAAAATGAATAAATGATAATTCATGTGGTTTCAACTTTTTAATCCTTATTTGAAATGCATTTGTTTCAAAATTTCTATTTTTTTTTCTGTGATAAACTACCTATCTCAGATTGGTAGAACCAATACTTTGTAAAGGTCATCTTTTTAGCTGCCTTAATTTGGAGTGGGTAGATAGCATCCTTCTTGCAGAAACCAATACAAACACTGTTTTTTATCAAATAGCCCACTATCACTTTTCCAAATATCATGTGCTTAAAATAGATTAAGAAGCCAATCAATTGCAACCACTTTCCTCCATCTGAGGAAAGGCTTATCCCTGCCAAAGCAGGCAAACCATTTCAGCTGATTCTTACAGTTATAGACCCTCTTCTCAGCAATAAATTACTGACAGATACTTTAGGTAAAATTGCTATACAGCGAGCACTTTGCTCCCATGAAGATCAAATTGGAAGCCCCAAACATCATATCTGAGGTACCTGAGTTCAATTCAGTCTCCTGAGATGAATACTTGGCATTAAAGGTAGATAAAAATATTTAAGCTGGTACTCCACTGGTGAATAATAAAGTATAATTGATATTCTGACAGTTATTAGTAATCTTACAGCAAAATTTTGTTAAAATTGCAAAGATGGAGTCTTAAGTCATACAAAAGAATACAGAACCATATGGAATTGCAAAGGTGTCTGAAGTAGCCACACAATGAGATCAGGTTTGAAAAAATTTTTTGCCCTTTTTGAATTGAGTACTACAACACAGTAGAAGGTGCTTCACATGAAAATTTGAATGAACAAAAAGAAGCTACATGGAAGAATTTTTCTAGGCAAACACATGTGCAGGAAAGTTATGGTGGAAGGGGAGAGAGCATCTTTTTTACCCCAAGTGTTACAGTGGTAGCTGCAGAACATCTTGGACATTGGATCTCAATGGAGAAGTGAAACACAGACCCACTCCTTACAGCCAGAAGCATAATGCAAGGAACCATCGTAGGCAAATAGATTCTGAAGCTGGCTACTTGCCACCTCTGTCTCATAGTTCCTACCTCACTTCTGCTTCAAATCCATCCCTAGGCAAAGGAAAGCAGAGGGTAGACTTCTCCCTTGGCCACTCTCAAGAAACTAGGACTTAATAGAGGATTGTTACTAGAGCCGATTGGAAATTTTCTAATGCAAAGTTTTCCATAGGAAAATTCTAATTCATTGGTAGCTTTGATAACTTTGATGATTTTTCTCATGGAACAGAAGGATGGTTCTAGAACTTGCTTGCCAATCAGCACTAAAAGCCAGCTTGGTTTCCTAGCAGCTCAGCTGACCTAAACTGCCTTGAAATAAGAATTAAAGCTTACTACCAGCTGCTCTTCAGCAACAAAGATGGAAACATGAGAGATCTAGCTCAAAACCAGGAGTTTCATATCTTTCAGTAAGCCTGATAAAGAGTAATTTCACCATTATATTTTTCCAAATATAACATTTTGATATTTGTTCTAAGATTTTATTAATTATTTTTTATTAAATACGCACAGGAAGAGTAAACTCATCCTTCCAAGAGTCAGTGCACAATCACACACGATCAAGAATGGAATACTATTTGTACCTTTTGTATGATGCTCTTGTTGCAGAAGGAGTTCTCTCAAAGAGTCAATGTTGTCAAACTCTTGGGCATTTTTCAGGAAATCTTCAACTTGGTCAATTTTAACAGCAAACTGCATTAAGAAGAGAAAGGATGGGAATGATATAATTTCTTTTGCAGAACTTGATTATAATCTCTGTATTATAGGGAAAGTTCATGCGAATTTGTAAAATCTTGGGGAAAAAAAGGCTTCTTAAGTGACTGCTAAATACAGATGCTTTGTGGCCACTATGCACCTTCTGGGGTTTTGAAGTTCTCATTGATTCTCTGAATCAGTTTACATACTCTGTAATTACAATTTGTTGCTTTATGAATCATCTTTCCTACCTTGCCTTCAGACTCACTGAAAATAAATTCTTATAGGAGAATCTGTTAGTTTCAAAGCCTTCAGTAAAATCCTGCAACATGAATGAAGCCTTTACCTTAGGTCTCCTTCCCAGAACTTGTTTCTAATGTTAAAGTATCAAATGAAAAAAAAAATTAAGAGCAACACCAGACAGCGATACAATCTTCAAAGCTATCTTTTAAAGGCAGAAATGAGTAGTAAATTTATGCTAACTAATGTTATGGTAAACATGGTAATTCATTATAGTAGAGAAACAGCATGTCTGTAATGAAGACCAAAGTTACATTACTCCTTTACAGCTCATTTTTCCATGGGTTCCATATTTAAAGTATTGAAACATGCTGTGTTTCAGGGAGATCTGGAGCAGATTTGGTGATCTGCTGAGATTATTAAAACTAAGATTGGAATTCTTTATTTGACTTCCACATTTGCGGGCACAATTCCAAGTATGAGTAGCTCAGAGAGAGTTAAGACAAGTACTCTGCATCTTAGCCAATCTTTATCAATTCTACTGCTTTATTTTAAAGAACGAAGAAACCGGTAGAATTCAAACTTGTGTTTCAGTGTAAGCCAAAACTTAGAAACCTATGGTGAAAATAAAGATGAAAAGCAAGCACTCTGCTTTTTCTGTCTTTTCTATTGTTCCACATTTTTCTCCCTCTTGATCTGCATGCTATAAAGGAAATCCATTAATAAAACATAGATTTCCACAATCATAGTCTGTCCTTTAAAAAAAAGGCCTTTCCAAAAGAAGTTTCAGAAACTCCTATTTAAATTGATATTGCCTTGCTTTTTCTCCTATCTATATAATGGGTATCACCTGTGCTGTGCTCCAGCTGCTGCTGCTTTTTGTTTTAATGATATAAACCTGTTGCAGGGGCAATTCAGCTACCCCCTTAAAGATTTAGTCTGTATTAGATTAACATTTGGTAGTACAGAATTTATCACAGTGACACTTATGCCAACTCTGTACTAGTTTATTTGTAAAATGCACCTCATCAGGACACAATAATAAGTAGATTGTTGATCTTGGAGTTCTTTAGACAGTTAGCAGTAGAATGGATGCTTCTGCAATTTATAGGTGGCACTGGGTTATTGTAGAAACAAAATTACTAGGGTGAACTATTAAACTCTTCAAAGCTCCAGGGATGTGGGAAGAATTGAATGTGAGGCTACACAGAGTGACCACACACTTGCAGGGCGTGGAATCACGCCATGCTTTAGCTCTCTGTGTATCAGTGAATTTGGATAAGAGATAGAGTAATGGGTAAACAGGGAAATACAACACTCTGAAATCCATCTCTGGGCTCACACAACTGTCCAGTTTGCACATCTGCACATGGAAGTCTCAGGTAAAGGACTAGCAAGTTAGAGTAATGTTTAATTTGCATAATTACAATAACTGTAGGAATATTCCAATGTAAAACCTTCAGTGGCCAATCTTCTGTAAGCATTAGTGAAGGTGTCTTAAAATTTAGTTCTTTCAACAGGAAATAATTTGAATCATAAGGAATGAAAGATATTCTGCAGAATGTCCATAGCCACTGAATAACATACTTTAGGTTTTGGTCCAGTTCTATTTTCACTGTCATTTTCTGTCAAGTACGAATTTTGGAGACATCATGAATAAGATATTTCTTAAGCCTTCCTGCCTCTTTGTTCAGCTTCATCCTGAACTATCCAGAAAGTGAAAAAAGAAGCATGCATCTAGATATTTTTATTTTCTTAATTCTACAGCCTTTAGGAATGCAATGAACATATACAACGGTAAAATTACTGTGGACAGAGCACCTGTAAGATGTCATTTGATTTAAATACAAACCTCCAGAGCATTTTCAAAGAACACTGAAGTAAGTTCCAGAAGAGCCTGTCGCTTCTCTAACATAATGATGAGGGCATCCCATGCATCCCCAAGGGTCTCTGCCATAGCATCATAAACCTGACTCTTTTCTTTGTTCTCCTCTGCAGCCTTGTCTGCTTCATGCAGCAGGTCCCATACCTGGTCTTCCAAAGCCTGAGGAGGAGAAAGGAAAGGAAAGGAAAAAAAAAGAAGAAAACTGTAAACAGAATCCAAACCACTGATATCAGGATACTTTTCCAGTGGGTCTAATAAACTACCCCCAAGTCTCCTACTCCTGCTTTATTTCTAGTTCCTAGTGACAGGAGTATTGCTGTTCCTGCATGTTTCATAGCAAGCTTTGGAATTTCATCTGCACTCGAGGCAATATTTTATGAAATTTCTTTTAAAAACAAGTGTGAAGAGATTTTATCATTCTACCTCTAGTATTTAGATTCAAATGGGTTTACACCTCCTTAAACACAGATCTTCCTGGAAGTGGTAGCAATGCAGGTATTTTGGATCTTTCACAGGTCATCATATTACATTACCTGACTTTACAAGCTTTAAAATTTTGCAAGGTAACTTACTCATAAGTCTCTGATGACTCCAATGCAATCCAGACAAGAGTAGCCTGAACACACGTAGATATTCTCGAGAAAAATACCAAATTTATGCAATATTTCAAGTTCAGCCTGCTGCATTGCTGAAGCTGGCCGCCAAATAACAATTTCTTGTCTATTGTCAAGTAAATTGTTCTACTGTGTTTCATTCCCTTCGCTAATCTCACCGTGAGAAAGATAACTACTGGGCTATTTCCAGCTTATATTAGAAATCTTTATTGTGTCAAAAAAATTGATTAGCATTAGTTCTATATTCTCCCCCCCACCCCCATCTCCAGTTTTATCATGAGTATGAACTAATAAAGTGCCTATTTCTGCTGTTATTACAGGTGCTATCACATGAATGTGTAATGGGAAAAGAAATCTATATTAGGCGAATTAAAATCTATGATAACTCATTCTCTTGACACAGACTCTAATAAAGGCTTGGAAAACTTCAAATTCTCCTAACACATCCAGCTGAAAAAAGGAAATTGCAGAAAACTTTACTGTTCTAAACATGGAACCATAACCTCCAGTCCTCCCTAGACCTTGTATACTAGGCAAAGGTATCAGCTTGAAGAGGCTCATCAATTCTCTCTAAAAGCAGTACTATGAGAACAGCATAATAAACTAGGGAACTTTAATTTCACTTTTTTAAGAAATAGTAATTTTAACTTGACCTTACAGACAGCCAACAATGAAAACAAACAGTGCTAAAATTAACAGGCATAAAAGCAGCTCCAAACAACCCATCTTTTTCTACAGTGTATAGAAAAGTCATTATCAGCAACACGAATACATGCTTATTGTTTGGTGAAAAACCCATCAAAAAGAGCATCTGATCAAAAGCCAGTGTTCTAGAAAACAATACACACTCAGTGTTATTTTCTGAGTACCAGGAATGGGAACTGCTGCTTTCTAATCCTTCTGTAAAACCCAGTTCTTTTTGTTCTGTTGAATCCCCATCCTGATTGCCTCATAGTATGAGAATAAAAGCTCAAATCCCCCAAATGCTACCTGTTCCGCATTTAAATAGAAATCTAATTAAAACTTCTTTAAAATGATGCTTTGCCTTTAAACGAGGTCATTTGCATGGAACAGATACCGTCACTCTGAAGTAACTATTGATAGTAACTTTTTTATATCTCCATTATACCACAATAAGACAAGAATCAGATCAGGAAAAACAGCTGGCCTTAGGAATCTAATTCAAAGTACTTCAGTCGACTTTTATTCAAGAATATTTATCTATCTGACATGCTAACTAAGAGCTGCTGCAGGTGTTTTTCTAGTCTTAAATGCAGCAATCAGAATCCTTAATATTAGAAATTAAAAAAAGAGCAGCACTGACTCATGATAATTTTTAAACCACAGAGATTATATTGTTGTACAATAAATAAAATTTAATACCAACCTCATCAAAACAACGATAATAGTAAGTTAATGACCTGAGCTCATGAAAATTTTAAATGAAAATTCATCTTTGACTGCAATCTAACACAGTTCTTTCAACTCTCTTGGGTTTTCTCACTTGTTTGAGAACACTACATTTTAGGTATGATCTTAAAAGCTCCAACGATTAATACAATACCAAAGGGAAGGAAGAAGTTACTTCATCTGAAAGGCCACTTTACTCATCTTATCAGGCACCATCCTCTATTTTCCACTTGTTAGTTAACTTCAGACTCACGGGTTTTTCACAATAAAAACCGATCAAGCACAAAGGCAAACCTACATTAATCATCAATAGTGCAGTCACATTTCTATTGTGTTATATAATGCTAGTAAAGTAGGTAGCCTCATGTGCCCTTTCATTCTCATCTTAATAATTATCTCACTAAATTTGTTTCTAAGCTTTTGCACAAGGAATGCTAATGAACAATTTCTTTAATTGAAGCCATTTGCCAAGAGGTAAATGAGCACACATAACTATTATACAATACTCTTCAAATAGTCTATACATTCAATAAATGTATTTCATTGTTCCAATTCATTTCTAGCACGAGTTGTTTCTCTTATCATTCATTACATTTCACAGACCACATAGAGGCAGGATATGACATTTACATTCCTTCAAAAGAGACCTAGACATTGATTCTCAAAATCTGTTTTGAAAACACAGCCAGACTGCTTGCAAGAGAATTTTAAAAGGCTACCCCAATAAAAACACAGTATAAAACAATATTTTTGTACCAAGAAGACACAGTCAAGGATACTTTGACTAGTTTTTCAGACATAAAAGATAATTTATTGCTAATTTTCCATGTCACACTGCTTTGTTCTCTGTCCAATTTCATCAAAATAATCAATGTTTTCTAACTATATATGAGAATGTAAAATGCCTAGAGCTCTGTCTCTCACAGGACACACGAAAATGTTTCCCTCTTTCCTAAAAGCTCAGCGTACTCAAAGCAACAGCACTCAAATCAAAACCTAAATTCAACACTAATATTATTTTGCATTTAGAAAGAGAATATTCTAGAAGGATCATGAATCGGGAAATACAGCTTTGAAAATGCTATAAAAATGGAAAATAAATAGGGTTTATGAGTTTTTTTTTTTCATATTTTCACTAGCTTAACTACCAATGAATGAAAGCATAGGAAGAGACCATGAACAGGAAAACAAAAATAACAAACAAAGATTTCATGTGCCGACTGCATCATTCCCCATTCTTGTCATTTATCACCCAGTGTTAGGAAATGGCTGTTATATCCTAAAGTCTGTTTTAAAACAGACCTAAAATTTAACGCTTGTGTCCTACAACAAATTATGTGCATTTGGCTTTTTGATTCTTTGATTTTTATTCACTTGTATGATCTTCAGTAGGAAGTGCAAGTTCATGTCAGAGTTCAAGTACTAAATGTCAATTCACTTTTATGTGGTGTTTAAATTTTCATCATTTGAATTGTTCTAAAATTTGGTGAGAACATTAGAAACCAGTGAGGATATTTACTTCTCTGGGAAGCTACCTACCCTCAACATGCCAGGGTTAAAACTCACAGTTTTAACAATTGATACTGTGGGTGAGATTCCCATCCCCTCACTTTCCAGCCACTTCAAGAGGCTTGGAGAAAGCTGGAGTCCTTGTGAAAGCCCCAAATTTATTTCCAGCCTGCAAAATGTGGCTCTAGCGACGAGAGAAACTATGGGAGTGTTTCTTGAATCAGTCATTTCCTATATGGGGCCAGAAACATAAAGCAGTGTGGAGTGTACAGACCACTCAGCCTCAGAGATAGTTATAACTGAAAAAGGCATTTGTCCTCTGTTTTTTTTTTTTTTCTCCCTCTGCACTTTGTCCAAGGTCAGTTCAGCAGATATTCCAGTCCAGGGCTGAGATAACCCAAAGGTAGCTTATCGCTTCCCAAACTACTTTTTTTGCTATGAGTCCTGTGCTTCATCACAGATTCTTACCTCCACAGTTTCTGAAGAATATGAAAGGTCACGTTATTCATTATTTTTAACTACTAAGTTAAAATTATTTCACGTTGTAACACACAGTTTACCCTTTTATTTATAGGTAGGCATTTTTAGCTATAGTCTACAGGCTACAAAGTTGTTTTCAAACATGCTGAGACATTTGTATGTCTCTGCTGCTACAGAATTCTCATTTCAACAACATTACCTTTAAATGTTACATAGCTAAGATTAGCTTTAGAGAAAAAAAAAAAGATACTGTCTACTGCGAGGATCATATCAAGACATGCACTATCCATAATATTTCTAAATCTTGGTAAATCTTATGCAGGCCTGCAAAAAGTTTCACTGAAGTATGCGCATTTGAGCTTCACATTTCATTTCCGTGTAATCTTCAATAGGAAAGCTACTGAATTTATGGATTTTAAAATCATCAAGCCAGTTTATGTAGCAATAAAAAAAAAAAAAATCAAAAAAAAACCCAAGACGACAAAATATCTTATAGTCTGATCAAGTCTGAAAAGTCAAGTCAGACTTGCTCCGTAGTCAAATATTCTGGAGCTGCTTAGAGCACAGGAAAAATCTGTCCATTGTACGTATGGCATTTCTCTGTGTGCATTGGTCATTCTTACCCTGGCTGTACATAATCAGAGCTGAGAAAAGAAAAGAGGAAACAGGAGGCATACAGGAGAACCTGGGACTGAAGAAATGCATTTCTGAGCCAGCAACACCTGCGGCAGGTGCAAGAGCTTCCCCTCCAGTTATCTCACTACGACAATGGATCAAAGTGATGAGTTAACAATATGTTGAATACCACTGCTCAAAATATTTACTGCTGATTGCCTTTAAGCATTTTTTTAAGTCAATATAGATCACTGAGACCTCATTGTATTGTATTAAATTGAAATTAACACCTTTCTTCACTGGGAGAGCTTACTCCCAAAGAATCATTTATAAAAAAATTTACCAGATGGAAATGCTGTGAGATATTTGACAAAATTGTACCACAAAAATTCATAAACTGTTTGAAACTCGTGGCACTGTGCAAGAGTCATTCTGTTATAGAAAAGTATATATTGCAACACCTATATTTACTACAACACTAATAACAAGCCCTAATATTAAATTTACTGTAACTGCAGACATCTCTAGTTTAATCAAGCCTCTCCTGTTTTTTAATCTTGTCTCCCATCCTTACCCATTTGAGCATCCACAGTGTTACCAGTTTACAACAGTATTCTTTCAGAGAAACCAGTGCAGCAATGAGTAAGTCTACACTATGGTATCTCTTTTGAGTGCAGCTGGTGAAGACATGCTTACAGTAAATTTTGAGTCACTCATTCCATGCAGTGCAGCGTCAGTTGCCTAGAACTCAGCGCTAGTGCAGTTGTTTTTATTGCTTTCACTGTATCTTCACTGAAAGCAGAAACGCTTGGCCCCCAGCTATCTGCACCATAAATCCTTTAGTGCAGTGCTGCTCAAAAAAGATCTGAGAACAATCCTATGGCAACTTAACCACTTCTTGCCGCAGGATGCTTGGAACTTAACTGAGCATTATAGGGGTTCAAGCACAAGAAATACACCAGCTGCAAATGAACAAACCCTGTTCTTGATGGACATTGATTCCTAAAAAGGTTTCTAAAGGAATGCAACTAAAGTTTGGCAGACAATTTTAAGTGGAGACAGCAGGTTCATACTACTGCTGCTACACTGCTATGTCTGAGCTAATTCATCTAAAGCTAGTTCACAGATGTCTATACAAGGTGTAAGCATAAGATATACCGGCTGTCGGAACTCATAATGTAACATTCAAACCAGAAACAACATAGGTTTCTAATAACCCATTTACGTCATTACCCATATGAAGCAAAGTATCCAGAAGTTTTTCCATTACCGTACACAATATGGTACCTGAAGGGGGCCTACAGGAGAGATGGGGAGGGAGTCTTTACCAGGGAGTGTAGCGATAGGACGAGGGGTAATGGTTTTAAATTGAAAGCGAGAAGATTTAGATTAGATACTAGAAAGGAATTCTTTACTGTGAGTGTGGGGATGCACTGGAACAGGTTGCCCAGAGAAGTTGTGGATGCCCCATCCCCCTGAAGTGTTCAAGGCCAGGCTGGATGGGGCTTTGAGCAACCTGGTCTAGTGGGAGGTGTCCCTGCCCATGGCTGGGGGGTGGGAACTCAATGATCTTTAAGGTCTCTTCCAACTCTAACCATTCTATGATAATACTGTTTAACTTCTTCAGACACCTATCAATTGCTCCCTTACCTTACTGTTTCTAGTTGAATAGTTTCATGGTGCCACCTTCATTCATTTATATACAGAAGACCTTGTTCAGTACCGATTCCAATTAGAGTTCTGGCATTGTCTTGAGCTTGAAAAAATGTTCATTCCTCACTTATATGTAAATATAACCTGCATATATACTAATATGCAAATATAAAGAATATCTAAAGTTACTGGAGTAAAGAAGTATAATTATAGCATATACAGCTAGAATGATTAATATACTTATTTGACACAACCCTGCCTTAAGTGTAATTGGATTTCCTTATTTATACTTTAGTTGTATTTTGAATTTTAATTCCTGAACTTTGATTTCTACGATTCAATTTAGATAAGTAAAAACAACAAACAAAAAACCCAAACAAAATATAACAACAAAAAAACCTCAGCCAAAATATAGTGCAGGAAATAGAGTTATACTGCAGCACTTAGCAATCCATGCTCATTCCACGGCTGATGAGATGTTTTTTAGGCAGTATATATTATTCATAGAAGAGAAAAAAAAAATTGCTTTCTTGGCTCTGGGGCCAAAGAACTGCCTTGCTTTCACCTTTGTACACCACTTTAAGAAATACTTAAAACCTGTCAAAGTAATGTTTTGAGGAAAAAATAAGTAAGCAAACACTGCACATTTAAGGTATATTTTTGTTACTCTTTCATTTTATGTAATCATTATAGGTTTTTGTTTCCTCTTTGTTGTATGAAAAACCTGTCTTTCAGTAAAACTGCTAGTGTTCAATTCACTCATATTTTTATGTAGAGTTTAACTTAAACAGCTCTTTAAAAATATCTAGCAGTTTCTCCCAAACCAGTAAAGTTTTCCTGTATAATATAAAAGGTGTGCAGTGAAAGGCATTTTACCCTTTCTCCTGGCCAAAACACATTGATCATTTCTGCTTTTCTTGAGGTGGAAAAAATTCACACTAGATCTGACTTTCAACAGCTTCAAAAAAAAGTACTAAGTACTGCATGAACAGGCAGAATAATCACCACCACCTTGTGCTGGCAACTCAGAAACAGTGCTAAGACAACAACGTCAGACTCATTTGGGTAGCTCGTGCAAGGCTGCCCCTGAGCATCTCTTTTACAGACATAAACTGCTTGTAGCAAGCTCTGCACAAACAATCATTTTTCTAACAGGTGCTTAGAGGCATTTAGTAGGAGGATGGTCAATTTCAAAGTAAGTAACCATTGCAGGGTGCTGTATCTTCAAGTACTTTCAATTCAACGTTGTTTACGCCAGCTAATTAAATGATGAATAAAAATTATGGTTGTTTTTTTAAACTTGCATCGTAATTATTGCAACCATTCACAGAAATCTGTGATTTGGAATTTGGTCATAAGTTAGCTGAAAATCACTCTGCATATAGCGCATACATATGTGTGTGTGTATATATATATAGTTAGGAATGCAAATATAGCCCACAACAGAATTATGATTAGCATATCATAGAACTGAAACAAAGAATATTAGATGCAGTCCTGAGTGATGTGCTCTAGGCAATCCTGCTTTAGCAGGGGAGTTGGACTAGATGATCTCTAGGGGTCCCTTCCAACTCTATCAAATCTGTGAATCCGAGATGAAAATACATAAACTAAAAATAGGTTAAATTCAGCACTTTCACTCTTACACTGCTTCCACAGCCATGGTTGTTAAAAGCTGTTCCACAGTAAAGTAGTAAACTTAAGGCCAGAACAGAAATACTTGCTATTCACTTTAACTGCATGACCTTATCTTTGGATTGCTGAACTTCATAATATTTCTGTTATTATACTAATGAAGTTCATCTGCTTCCTCCCGATCCTCTTCCTTTCACGATCATGTTCATTTCAGGTTTACCATTTCATGATGAGATTCATGACCAGATTGTTCCCAATGAACAGTATTCTAATCAGAACTGAATATTTGATTGCTCTGGAATAAGAGAATTTTTGAAAACTCTCTGCCTTTCATTTCTTTTTCCACCTATTTCTGTCTGTCATTATTTCCTGAAAAAGATGTAGGGCTTGTAAAACTGTTTGAGCTGACTCATGTGTGCATCTGACTGGATCACACATTTCTCATAATTACAGAATTATACCTAGTCTATCTTTAAACTCCGATCCTACTCTGTGGTTTCTTTCCTCCTTCCTTCCCTATATTTTTTATTATTATTATTATTTTGCACCAAATTTCACACTTTAGCTCATGTTTTACATAGTACAAAGGTCCAGCTTCAGATTCATACAGCAAATATTGTAACTTGGAATTTTCAGAGATGTAAACTATCCTTGTCACTGAGATGCTGCTACAATTAATCTTTGTTACTAGTTAGTGCTGAAATTATACAACACAAATAGTTATTAACTTGAAGCCTAGAAAGTAGCCATAAAACTATTTTGAGGCAAATAGTATTTCAGTAGGAATTTTGTTCATGCAAATATTGAAACTGGTGAGTGAGCTAATCAAATACTGAAAAAAGTATTTATTAAATCCCTCCTTTTTATTTTTTTTTAATCACTTGCAAAAATCATCTCTGCTTTACAATGAAAATCCAGCTGAACTTTGCTACTAATTGTACTGTCGGGCACCTTAATAATTAATTGTAAATAATTCAGAAGATATTAACAAATCATCTCTTCAAAATTTACAAATTTGCTGAAAAGTAAGCATTATGACAATATAAATAACTGAAAGACTTAACTTTAAAGACATCAAATGCAAAAAATGAGCATGTTATACTATCGCTTTTTGAAGAATGTAATTTTTTAATTTGTTTTTCTTGGACATTAGCATATAAATTACTATTTTGCATCTTATGCTCCATGAATTGAAGTAAATAAAGTAATTAGGAGAAATCTTCAGGTTCATGAAACAAATTAATAAAAGTGTTGGTTTTAAACTTAAGTTCATAGGCTAGATTTAGTTCTGTTTTGTAGCAGTTCTGTTTGCCACAGTCTGTTTCATGATAAAAACCAGAACTTTGGCCTCAAACCAAGAATGCTGCTGTTTGCCTTAGTGGGGATTTTAACATTGCAATAGCCAAAAGCACAGCAACACACACAGAATCTTTTTTTTTTTTTTTTTTTTTTTAAATTATCCAGAAAGCATTACTATTGGGAGATTCAAACACTAAGAAACCATATTATCTCCAGATTGGGTTTCTGTTGGAAACAACTGGATTATGGAGAACTGAAGAAAGGCAGAGAAGTGTGCATGCACAATGCAATCAATACCATTTTACCTCCTGGAAGCTTTGTCTCTTAAGTTTTTCTGCTTTTCATTCTTCCAATATTTTTTTTAAATTGTGAAGAATGAGATATCAAAATATTCATATATTTACATTTCCAGAACATATAAACCTGTTGAAGGTCATCTAAACAAGCATGAGGCAAACATAGGGAAGGAAACTTGCAGGAAATCACAGAAGTTGATGATTTCAACAAAACTCTTACTGCTGATGTGGTCTAATTTAGCAAAACAGAAACAGAATATATTAGTTTAGAATCAGAGCATATTAATTGAGACTACTGAAGGGTCAAATCACAAAGAGAAAGGGCTATGATTCCAAACCTGAAAACAGTTATGTTTAATTCTTAACCATACTCAAAAGAAACATTTTATTTCAGTTTATGGAACCTGCAACAATGAATACATTTAAGTGTTAGCAGCATCTAGACCTGTCAAATGAATTAATCAATTAGAAAAGATTATGTAATTCTTTAACACTTACAAACACCAAATGTATATCCAAGGGAAAAAAAAATCTGTAAATGACAAACAAACAAATTTTCCTGATTAATTAGGCATCATTGAACAAAATTAAGAAACTGAACTATAGTTTATCTCAAATTATTGTTGTTAAACAAGTTCCATTAGTCTTCTGGGCTACTAGTAGTTAGTATGACAATTCAACAAAACCAAATAAAATAATTTCTTCTATAAAGGACATCAATGTTATACACAGTTTCAAGAATGCTGAAAGGAATTTTAACAAGTTTTTGTAAACATCATGTACATGTTCTTTGTTTAGTAAAGAAATGTTCTAAAACTGCTTTTTCATTCAATAGGTCTGTTCCTATTGCCCTTTAAAGTACCATATGCATTACTGAGCGTCAAAGTGTTTGTTTAGGTTTTTTAGTTCCTGTTAACATTGCTAAGTCAAGAACAATTCCCTGGAATGGTGAGCTGGATTATATTCTTTTTCCTCTAGCATCAGAGGTACTATAAACTGATCATGGGTCACTATGCCAAATTTTGTCTTTACTTACACCTGTGAGTCCTCAACATATGAAGTCAATGAAAAAATTTTGCCTGAATATTTTGAACTTACAATACATATACTGGAATGAGAATAATGAAGTTAAAAAGCAAAAAGGATGATCAAACCCAAGAATGAGTTTTCAAAATAGCATAGGATAATGCCAGCACGGTCAATTATTCCATAAACTATCTTCTAAAAGTCCATAGTTTCTTTAGCAGCGATACCAAAGATGCATTTAGTATTAATCATCTACTCCTTCCTCTTAAGCAGGACTAGTTTCACATTCAAACCATTGCTGGCTCAATGGCTTTTGCCTGTCCTGCACAAATACTTATCTTTGAATTGGATTGAATTAATCAGCAAAGTTAAGCATATGTGTATCCAGTATCAGTATGTTAGGAAACATGATTTATTTTCCATTTTTTTAATACTACAATAAAGAAGAAAAACAATTCAAATCTTCCTCACTGTTGTACTTAACATTAAGATGACTGAAAAAATTCCACAACATACAAAATTGTACACATTTCCTCGGGATCCAAGTGGAGAAATTCTTAATTATACCGTTCTCTACTTGTAAACCATTTCTAGCTCTAAAATTAAAAACATAAGGATTCCATCCTCCCTTCTTTTCAATGAAACACGGTGCAAAAAAATAAAGTTTTATCCTCTTGCTATAATGTAACTTTCTAATCTTCTTACTTTGAAAAGTTACAGACTGATAAAAAACAAAGCTAATACAGATTTAGCAACTTTTCAAATTCATACAAGTTTAATCATTGAAGCAATTGAAATCATCAACAATATAAATATTAAGTGTAATGAATACACTGTTTTGAAATAAACAATCTTTTTTGATGGATATTCATAATTTATTTTATGGAAGCCTTTGTTTTCATAAATGTGCTGTTCTAGCAAGGTATTTATGATTTGCTATATACCATATTGGCATTACTACGGTTAAATACGTATTACTACGTATTACTAATACGTATTACTAATTACTACGGTTAAATAAATACGTTATAAGCTACCATAGACTATCGTTGACAGAGTTAGTTGGAACAAGTTAGTCAATGAAAACAGTAACTTGCAGCTGGTATGGAAGAATTAAAAACTGCACTTGATAAGATCACAGGTGGGAGAACATTCATGTATTTGTATAATTAATTATTGTTAAAATTTACAAAATTATGTTGCTCACTAAGGGTAAAAGATCAAATAGAATTGCATATACTGGGCATCATCAAAACAAGGACCCTGTAACAACTGCAACTTTGTGTCATCTTTTCAACCCCTCTCCTGCCCAGATTTCTAAATTCTATTTTTTATCCCCAAGTAACGAAATCATTATAATATTGAAGACTGAAACATTACTACCTCTTTATCCATCTTCATATAAATAATGCATTATTCATTAACAAATGCTAAGTGGAAAAAATTACTATTATCAATACTTCAAAGACTTAGAATTGTCCTGATAAAAACTTTTGATGAGTCAATTTAGTAACTTAAGACTGAATAATTACTGACAAGTGTTAAAAGCTTATTATAAGACAGAAGAGATCATGTCTGAAAAATGTACAGTCATTAAAAAATTATAATGATATTGCAGTCCTATATTATTGCAGCTTTTAAATTATTGAGGAAAAAAAAAAAATTTTAACTTAATCCTTTTATATAATGGTCATTAATCAATGCTGAATTTTCCAAGGACTGCAGGTATAAAACATGAAATAAGTATTTGTTCCTGATATATCTGGATGACAAGTATTCTTCAACAATTTATGCATAATAGGTTTTCTGATCTGATATAATCAGATATAATCAAGCAATCAGTCATAAGACCTCACAAATAGGGGTGAAGAATTTTAGCATTTTCATCAATATGAACTAACCTATTTGTGATTATTTTATTACTTTACTATTTATTGTGAGCAGGACACAAGTTAAACACTACCAAATGAGAAAACAAACTTAGGATTCCATGTGTCTAGACTAATAGGAATAGAAAGTCAAACACTTGAGCATCAGAGAGCATGAAATCCTTTTGGATTGTTTCATTTTTCACTAAGTACTTTTTAATTATAAAAAACATATCCAAAACTTTATTTAGGTTTAAAGCTTTTAAAACAAAAATGGAACAGAAGCTTGGGGATGCACCTAGAGATTTCCTCTGTAACAGATTTTTGGATCTGTTTTTTTGTTTTGTTTTTTTTTTTTTTATTTTTCTTGCCGTTTTCTTTAATACAATGATTTCAAGTTGGAGTCTACAGAGAGACTCTACATTGTTTTACTATCCTTGTTCATGTCCTTACAAGTTTGCAGTAACACCTACAAGGTCTCTCTTAGAGAAAAGCTTATATTATTTTCTTTCCTTTAGCAAACAACATATAATATAAACATATAACACTAAGGTTTGATTTGATGGTAAAACGTTACTTGAACCTTTGTTTTTCTTTTAAAAATTGGAATTACTATGCTTTCTTTTCCCACTCTAATTTTATTTATTTATTTACATTTAGGAGACAAAACTCAGCTTGCTTTCTGTTGTCAGTGTGTAAGAACTCAGCTAATTCTGAATTGTCCAAACAGGATATAGAAGCTTCTTCCAAGAAGGCCTGAGTATAGCACTGATGGCAATAAAGATTGCCCTCTGGGTTTTTGGTGGGGTTTTTTTTTGTGTTTTGTAATGCTATTCTTCATACTATTCAAAATCCGCACTATGCACCATTAGATTACATTCTCTATATACTGTACTAAAATTACCTCACGTATGTTTGAGATTTATAATGACTGGGGAAACACACAGTCATTGGTATTAAATCAAATGCATTTGATCCTATCCTAGTATTAAATAAAGTGCACTTGATCCTATCCAGATCATGTTTGCTTTTTCAGATGTGAATTTTATGTAATCTCAAAAAAATATATATAAAATAGGCGGAATCTATGAAGACAAGTTGCTGCGCACAACTCCAAGATTTTAGAGGAATTTATTTGTCTACACATATAAAGTCAATCTGCCCTATAAAATCATGAAAAAAATAGTTATTCTTGAGTGCCTTTAGGCTCTTTCCAGTGTCAAACATACACATTTAATATAATTTAGCTTTTTCATGCAAGCATGTCTCTCTGTGTCCAAGTGTCAGTGTTATAATCTGGTCTCAAGTATGCTAAAATCTGATTTTTATGTCTGTTACTTAGCTAAAATCTTCCTAGCTCAAGACAAGCAACATTTAATGTTACAATATCATTTCTACAGTAACTTACATCAGTTAATATTCAATAAAAATATGCCTGAAATATCTACTCCACACTTACAAAGAGCTTGCTTGTGTTTACAGCTGCTACAAACTAATCAAGCTTTTCGTAACATTTGAGAAGAAAAAATAATTGATATTCCATTATATTTAACAGTTACTGAGGGCCATAGGAATTTCTCACTTGATTTGAAGTAATGTTTAAAGTAGAAAAAACAGTGCATCTTTACTACTGTTGTCAGAAAACAGCAATTCACACTTAGAATATTTTTCCAGTGCAGAGGCCTAACTTTGACCTGTTACACTGGCAAAGGCTGAATACACTTTTTTCTATATGGAGCTTAACTGAAAACCCACATTGCAACAGGTGGTCCAGGCAGCTATGTCAACTGTTGTACCTGAATTGTAATGACTAGATGTATTTCTGTGTGTTCTTATCACATCTTACCTTAAGTTTAGCTAGGAGGAATTCATGATCTTGCAGTAGTTTTTTGGTCTCATCTTGGTTGCTGCCAATTTCTAATAAATTTGGTGTTGATTCGGCCAGCTGAAGCTTCACCCATTTTCCACACTGTAATAAGTAAACAATTTCAGCCTTCAGAAAACACAAGCTTTCCTTCATTTTTCTTTTTTACTCACACAGCCTCTCAGGTCACACATACTTTCCATGGTCAGAGGAGCACAGGGCCTCATAGACATTTATTCCACTGCAGAATGAAGACACTCAAGGATACAATATAAACTTAGTTTCATTTGAAATAGGTATCAAAATCCCAGACGCTAGTCTTACCCAATAGCTACTGCCATTTTGTTTTTGCCTGTGAAGAGTAATCTTACCACAATGAGCCAAAAAACATCTCTCCAATTCATCTCCCCTTTCAGCTGAAGATTGCATAGATACTTAGAGAAGCTTGGTGGGTGGAGGGTGGGCAGGAGTTACAAATATATTACAGCAGATGCAAAGACCATAACGCCAAATCTTATTTCTACCACACAGATCCAACATACTTGTATACTGAATATATATCTAGAGAGAGATTGCACTGCTAGCAGCAGACCTTTGGAAGAGGAACCCAAACAGCAATCTCCCGTTGTTTCCTGGAGGATACACAAAGAACAGAAGCTCAATAGCAACCCAAAGCATAGCTAATTCTTTCCTCACTGTGTTGTGAAACTGCTACAATCTGGCAAGTATAACTCAGAGAGGATGGTGATAAGAACAAAACGGTCATATCACTGGAGGCTAGCACGGTTCCCACAGCACATAGGGGAAAAAATAAATGTCTTCACCCTAAACTTAAGTCTCCTTGCAACAAAATTAGTTCCCCGGCAGAGGCAGCCAGAGTCTACCAGGAAGAGTGAGAACTGATAAGAGAGAACTTTCCTGCCTGCACAACTGAAGTAACCTCATCCTGAATAACCACCCTAATTCAGTGACAGCCCAACTCGTTATCACCTTATTCTGCATTACAGAAAAACTCTAGTGGCTGAGGCCAGCATGTTTTCCAAGTTGCCTGGAGAATGAAGAATCAAACTGCCAATAAATTCCAGCTGGGATTCAGTACCTAGGCATCCAGCTTTACTCCACATGCCAAATCTTGTGAAAGCTGTAGGTGTGGGTTCCAGCTCACAGAACAGGCCTTTCAGTGCTTATAAGCACCTAAACATATACAAGCGCCTCTACTGAAATGCTTGGGAATGTGAATTTACAGCTTACAAAAATAACCACCCATTATGAGGTTTAGGCTTTTTTTTGCCCCCAGCAAATACTTCAAAAAAGACACACAATCCGCATTTGTGGAGTTGGGTAGACTACTTATTATGTAAAATTATTGCTTAGTTTTAAAAATAATTCTTGAGGAGTCTCAACTATGATTAAAAGTAACATCATGCTTATCAACCCATTTTCATGGCACTCCGCATTTATCTCTCACTCTGTTTAAAATGTAAGAGGAATTCCTTACCTCTAAGAACCTACATATTTTGGCAAAATTATTTATTCTATTAAAAAAAAAAAACAACCACAACACAAAACCAAACCAAAACACAAACAGAACTTGTGAACAGAAACAAAGATTAACTTCCAAGGAAGCTCTGTTAGATATTAACTCACTAAATGACCTTGCCTCATGATTTTATACTAATTATTCATTTTCACGGAACATTTAAAAGAAGTAGTAATCACTAAGTAGCAGAAAGCCAAGAACAGACATGTTAGAAATTGCTGCCTTACCTTAAGTACAGCTATAACAATACTGGCATCCCCAGCCTGAACAGCAACTGAACTGACTGTTGTTGTAGAAAGCTTCTGCTCCGAACTGTCTTCATTTGACATGGTGTTTCAAAATGGGACTTCATATATTAAAGCAGACTTGAAATGTTCTTGCAAGGTCTGCTGTCCATTTCACAAAGCAGCAGAGTTGCTTGGATTCATTCAGCGAAACAGCTCAGCTAACACCGATTAGTCTGCCAAAAGGAAAGAACCGGAGGTTAAAAATAGACAACTCCATTGAGTTTATCATTCTTGAGAGAGATTTGACACACCCCTAGTTTGGTAGCTTTAAACTGCCTGTTCTTTTTTGTCACCATCTCAAGTGTGAAGGGCTTCTTCCATGAGCATCACCTGACGCTGGCTAACCAAAGGAAGAAAGATTCTCAAATTAAAACGGCAGGAAAAAAAATCTACTATTGAGTCTGTAAAAACAAACCCAGTGGTTTGAGGTTTCAAAACATGCAACCACACAGTCTACATTTTCACATTCTACAAGTGAAATATTTTCTCGTTTATTAGTTAATGAATGTATTTGCTCAAAAGAATTCTTCCACCGAGTCAAAGTATTTAAACAGGATGAACATGTGTATATAAGTCAGATGCTGAATCAAAACAGACAGGGGATTTTTTTATCCAAAAATATTTTAAAGCATAGTGACTGTAACAACCAGAGTACTTGAAACGAAGTACTTTGTGGGAATTCTTAAGGAGTGTTTTATTCCTGCGTAAGATTAAGATAGTTTATCTGCTTTTCAATTTAATCATCAGTTGTTTCTATAGTCTCCATTTTGTTCTAAATGAGCATTAGGAAGACCTCTCGGATAATTGTTTAAACTCCACGTAAGTTTTTTATTCAGTCCAGGGAAATGAATAGACACGTTTAAATCACAGTATTGGTCAGGCATATTAATTCCATTGCCAGAAGCCCAGAGCATGCCACAGTAGCCTACAGTACGAGACAGCAGCTGCTAGGTATCCTTCCACAGAACAGCTGAGAAAGTGACACTGCTGTTTAGGTTTGCAGGTCACTCTGGAAACACAATTCCACCCGAGAAACTACATGCATAACTCTCCTTTAACCATCTGCTTGCTTGATTTGTTTAAAAATATCTAACATTTAGATATGTTTTTATATAAACTAGGTTTGCTAATTGCAAACCAGAACAGACATACCTGCAACAAAAACAAGATCTGGAAGAAAATTCTAAAGTATTTTGGAGTGCAAGAATATTTGGGTAGTTATAGGGAATTTGAACAGATATGTCAAGGTCTGGGATTATTTGTTTGTTTGTTCATTCTTCCCCCTATCCTCCCCCCTCCCCGTCCCACAATTGTTAGCAGATTATAATCTTAATCTGATCACCATCTTCAAACCATAAATTTCAAACAGGGTATCCAGAAGCAAATTGCAGTGGATTGTGCTGAACTAAATGGGCTTGGCAAATCAAACCAACAATTTTCCCATCCCTTGTGACAAAATAGTACCATAAACCCTCAAACTGCTAAGAAGGGAACAAATATCACATAGTTTTCCAAAACTCCTTGTAACATCTGAGAGAGGTCCATGGACCCCTGCCACTGGAATATTATGTAGATATTAATGAGACTCAAGTGGGTACTCATGTAATAGGCATGGCAGAACAAAATGTTTGAAATTTACTGGCCACACAAAAACTGGAGGATAGAAGTCCTGAAGAAAACCTCAAATTTGAAACAGAAGAGCACACCCTATTTTGGTTTGGACAGCAGACAGATTCATTGTACAAAGCTTGCTAAATATTCAAGATTACCAAAAAACTTTCTGAAGACAAGCAACTTTGGATTTTTCACCCTGCAGGCAGGACTGAGAACAAACAGGACTTGACTGCTGGAAAAACTGATAGGAAAAAACCAGCCTGACCTCTTGTTAGTCTTATAAAAGGAGTTACAAACCAATTTGTGTAGTATGTCAAAGTATGCCCTTGAGTTTTTGTTCTCTCAGAAGCACATTTTAAGTGTATCGTTTCATGGCACAATTTGCGCCAATCCATCATCTCACTAGGGTAGCCAGACATGAGAGCTGTTTTTCACTCAGGTTAAATGAGGAATCATTTTTCATAGTGCTGACAGCTGGAAATCATGGAAAACCACCACACTCAAGAAGTTGACCATAAGCAAGTTCAGCAGCAGCTGAGTCAAGTGATTCGACATATCTGATAACAAACACATGAATATTGTATTTATTCGGTTTATGCTAAGCATACAAGACAGATACAGAAAAGCATCAGAGTAGCAGACAGAGGAAAGGTAGCAAAGAATCAGAAGGTATCTTATAGTAAATCCTGGGAGAAAAAGCTGAGGATTTTGGCATTACGTGATGATCCATTTCAGCTGTGTCCAGGGAAAAAAAATTTAACAAGCATGCCTTTCTCTGTCTTGTTTACTTACCTATCTGTCATCTATTCCTCTGTCTGAAACAAACAAAAATCCTGCTAGAAGCAGAAACAGGCAGGCTGTGTCAGCAGAGAGAAATATGTTCACCTTACACTGCTGTGTGAAAGATGAAAGAAGGACAAGAGGAAAGTAGCATTTGGCAGCTGTCTGCAAGAAACAACAAAACTGAACAAATGAACAAAGGAAAGAATCTCAGGGAAACAGAAAAAAAGATCAAGTCTCTCTAGTGTAAATAGTGTCAGATATTGTGTGTAACAACTATAGGTAAAAAGGATTTGAGAGGTAAATGTGATAAAACTCACCTCGTTTTCAACATGGAGTGTGTCTTATCAGCAGCTTTTTCTCATGTGTGGCAAGGGAAGTGCGCTAATCACAGTTTTGAGTTATGCATAGGAAAAGGGCCTATCTTTCTTGGAGATGAATTGCTTTCTGTTCATAGCTTTGGAGCTGCCAGTGCACTATGAAAATGCCTCTGGGGAGAGATAAAATTCACTCCCTGCAGCTTCAAAGATGCGAGGTCCTTCACTTTGATTGGTTTGCAAATGTAACAGGTCTCCTTTTCTTTCCTTGTCTCGTGCCCTGGAGAACAGGCGTACACAGCAAGGGAGGAAAGGAGAACAAGAGAAAGAAGCATCCCTCAAACTGATGGGTTTTGTGTGGCTTGGAATAAGGTGCATAAGCACTGCTTCCCTCCAGCAGTCCCACCTGAATGAGGGACCAAGATGTCACACCTCTCCAAGTCTGTCATTGCTGCTTTTTTGCTGGCTGCTACCATCTTACTTTTTGAATAGGCACCATTTTCAGTTATCATTAGGAATGACAGCATGAGGGCTTGAAAGCAAGCAGTCTGGAAGTTTCCCCAGGTTCATAAAGAAGCTGCAGCCATGAACATCACATATGAGGGTAAGAATTGAGTAGGTATTTCTCCTGGAAGAGGCTCCTCTCTACCCTACATTGGTTAAGTTTCTAGAATGACAAACTGGTTGAAATTCTAACCAACTTTTGTCATTCCTAAAAAGTAAACGAGTATGATAAAAACCATCCCAGCAGCAGCCAGGAGAGGAAGGCGGGAAACAGAGACACCTGATCCCAGAGGTCAAAAAGCACAGGTGGGGAACAGTACCTTGTAATATCACCTCTTTCTTAACACTAAATTAGAAAGAAGGGTTTCTTGCAGAGAACCGCACTATGAAGGCTGCCAGAAAACAGAAGGAAACAAAGGCACTTGCAGACATGACCCTTTTGCTCAGGGCCAGAGAGGTGAGGCAAGCAGGGGCCAGGCACAAACTAATTTCCCAGCACCCAGAGGCAGAGCAAGGAATAGCATGAGCTGCTCCACCACCCCAGCAGAGCTATGAGATTAGGACACAGGCCGCAGCTGAGGGAAGTCTGTCCTCCCACCACCCCCAGACGACGCAGGGGTGAAGGGTGGCCCAGCCCGGCCTCACTCCCCTCACACCAGTGAGGGGTTTCTGTTCCCAAAGTCACTGAGGTAACACCGAGGTGTACCAAGAGGGGCGGTCTATTGTTACCTGCAAAAGGGAGGGAAAGGGCCAGCTGAGGTAAATGAGATTAACTTCAGGTAGGTAAAATCTGAAGCACAGGCAGAAGCCACTTCCCTGTCATTTTAGGGTCCAAGAGCTTAAGAAAAGGCAGCCCTAAAACAGCCAGCGACCCTAGTGGCCCAAAAAGGGGGTTGTGCTGTCTTTTGCTACCAGGAAAAGAGAAGGCACAGAAGTCCCGGTAAAGGGCTTGGAAACAGCTGTGCAAGCATGCCTGAGGGATAAGAGACACCTGGCTCCCCATCAGCAAAAAGCAGTAAAAATGAACCGTGGTCCATGCTACCTGGATTATTGTTTGACAGTTTCCAGGCTCATTTTCAAGAAAAACCATACAAGTATAATGAAGCATTACAGCTTGTATCTTCCTATTCTTCCTGTGCATTACCCCAACAAAAACCCTTCTACTCTTGCTCCTTCATCACCAGTCCTGAAGACACTTCATACCACCCTAGGAAAACAGCATCAAGAGAAAAAGCTATCCAAAAAGCATCGTCACACAAAGCAGAGAAAAGACCAAAAAGCAAAAGTACTCCAGCTCAACCTTGTTACACTGAACATCTCTCTGTGAAAGAAAAAAAAACACTGCTAATTGTAAAACCAACAGTGTGTCTGAGATCAAGAAATCAGCAAACAATTTAACCTTGCTAATTCAGTGCAATGGTAAGAACAAAATCACTATTTGTTTGCTTCCAAGGACAACAACATTCAAAAAAAACCCCATACAGTAAACAGACCTGGGAAGCAATGACAGCTGATTCATTTCAGTCTATGGGTCATTAATTTTTCATGTCCCACTCTTTCATCCCAAAGCATTCTCATCCTTATATCCCTCTTTATGGATCCTAGAGGATTTCCACAATGTATACATGCTATTTGTACTTAGCACTTGTCAAAATAGTACCTAAATCCCTACTATTTATTAAATGATAGAAGAGATCCACCAAATTCAACTAGGGCTTACAATCACATGTTATATCACTTTGACCCCCCCTCTTATTTTAAGAAATCTCATACAGCCTTTAAATTTAGAACTCCAGTTTCTAAATGTTATATAAACAAAGACCATTCTTTCTAGCATCTTTAAAAAAAAAAATCTTAGTGTTCTTTACCTGGCTTATACACAAGGTGAAGAGAAATGCTGACACAAATGGACTGCTTATACTTTTATTCACTAGGCATCATGCTACTTGAATTCCTGAAGAGTGTACAATTGCCCTGATTGTTTTCAAATATATAAAAATAATAAACCAAGCTTGGTGATAACCTGCTCATTGGATCTGCTTTCTTTTTATCTTGTTATTTTAGCACATGACTCAAGATGGGCAGCATAGAAAACAGCAGTGTTAGGATCTCCACTCAAGAACCCCTGCAACAAGGCAAATTTCTTGTTCTGAGAACACATAAAAACATTACTGCTTTCAGAAAGAATCTCCTTTCCTTCTTAAATACAACACTGCAAAGAGTTTATTTCTTTAGATTCCTTACTCACAGATAAGATTGAAGAGGTTTCATATAACAATAAACCTGAGGAAGATTCCTCAGCACCTCAGTGAAAGGAAGGGAAAGAGAGGGAGAGAGGAGCACAAGTACCTGCGACAGTTCTGAAGCCATTGGCAGCTCTGACTGATTAACAGATGTACCTCTAAGCCAACTCATCTGAATAGATGTCTCCAAATCCAAACACATTAATTACTTGGTATCACTTTTCTTTGCAAGTTTAATTTTATTTTGCTGTCACAGCCAATAAAAAACAGAAGTTGGATTTACACCTTCCCTTAAAGTGACAGCAACAGGAAAGACTGAAAGGAAAAAAGTGACTTGATGACTATTCAAATATAAATAGAATGGCAAAATAAAAACAATGAAAACTTTAACTGTTGAATGGGGCAAAAAGATTAAACAATACAGAAAACAATACACAAGTGTGAAGCACAAAGTGATCCTATCTCATTCTCTCTCACATCCTGTGAAAGAGATCAGCATGTCCTCTTAAGTTTGCTGAAGAAATGACAGGGAGGTTTTCTCCACTTCAGTTTCCTCAGAATCAGCTGGAAAGCAGACTTACCCCATCAGCACCCCTGGGGAAGCTCAGCATTTCTCTCATTGGGTGTTGTCCAAAACAAAGGCTGCACAGCCTATGGAGCTGTGCTCTGATGAATACACAAGTGAAGCAGTTTTCACACCTCCCATGCGGCACATACGCTCGTCAGCCCAGTTGCAAGCTTGTCAATAGAGAAAACAGTGTCCCAATGTATCCAACTCTGTCAGGAGAATGAAAAGACATTAGATAGTCCATTAGTCCGTTTTTCAGGCTCCATCAGCAGCAGAAAGAGAACAGTTTATTACACAAGATTACTATGTTCCCTCGCCCATGCATGTAAGGAAAGCCAGCAGGACTTTTGTTACTAAATTCCTTAGGAGCATTTGAAATTCCTTCCTGATGTGGTGTGTTAGCACAGTGGAGTATGTGCTCTGCACCAAATATAGATGTGAGACAGGCTACACTTTCTCCCTGTAAAGAAGGAAGATTAAGATGCAGATTGTAGCCTACATCTAAGGCTCAAGGCAGCTGAAAACTGTCCCACTAATAAGGTAACTACAATGACAGTTTTGGCCCATGTCGCTAATTTCTGTGTTTAACTTACAATTTAGCTGTATTGATGGACTATTTTCCTTTAATTATTTTTCAGTGTTTATACACGAATACAGATGTCTGTATTAAATTGTGAAACAAAAACATCAGTTAAAAATCACACAGACTGTTCAAAGAGACAGTTACATCAGTGTAGCTGGGTTCTTAGGACCACCTTTTTAGAGTGAAACATCTCTGTTCAATCTTAGCAAAAGTAATCAGCCAGCAATGATGCAAAAAGATTAGTATGAGTCACTCATCTAACAGCAGACTAATTAAATAGATATAATCATACTAAGCACATCAAAACATTAAAGCTATATTGTTGCTATTGTTTAGAAGGGTTGATTTAAATGGATGTAAATTTCAGAAAGCTAAATTCAGAACAATTACAGAAGTATGTTACACAGCTACACTTCTAATAGCACATTATTTTAGACAGAGTGATTTAAAGCTCTCATTTTTGTCACACAGGCTTCAGCTTTTGTTTGAAACACTATTCGGGGAGTGATATTGGTCTTCCAACCTCATGATGGGCCATCAGTCCACTTTCCCTGTGCTTTCTGCTCCAGAGTGTCCTCACAACTGGTCCTCTACAGAATTGACCCTTCTCCACACAAAAATATGCCAGAAACCAAGGTGTTCTCATGCCCTTTCCCATGAGAATATCAAATACTCCCTGGGCCAGGACTGTAAGTGATAGACAGCTGTGTTATCTTGGTGTTCTGCACATTTGGCTCACCTGGGCACCAGGACTGGGTGTTCCACACAGCATAGGACCCTTGTAAGTGCTGTGCAACAGGGAGCTGCTACAGGAAGATTTCTGCCACAGCTCAAATTCCTGAAGGAATAGAAGCCCATGCTGTCAATCCAGGGATAGATGTCACTTTTCCACACTACTACACCCAGTGCTGTGATATCACCACAAGCCTCTCTTCCTGCAGAGATATGTATAGAACATCAGTATCTTTACCTGGCTGTAGTAGGGAAAAACAAAGAGTGGTCTGTCAGCACGTCCTTGTTGGATTCGACTGCAGATTCCAGGGACAAGGACCTTGGATCAGCTCTGGAGGGTGCATGCTCCTTTGGAGTCTCCCTCATTGTCATCCCAGGATCTTAAAGCCCACTGTGGCAGCACATTCCCATCTGACAATCTCTTCAGGCTCTTTATACAGGGTATGTGGCTGCAACGCTGTGCACAAGGTGCAATCATTGTTTCAAGTCTTCAAGGACACTGCTTTCACTCTCTTGACTTCAACACAGCATTCCTTCTCTCTTATGCCCAGCAACAATCATTATAGTGGCAAACTCTCAGGAGCCACTGAATTGTTCTGCTGTCTGTTCCAAGCAGCTTCTGGTTCTTCCACCACACGGATTAATGATTAGCCATCTCAGGACCCCAGGTTTCTCCTCTTGAAATTCAGCAGGGGGCAGAAGATGTAGCTCTCACCAGGATAAAATAGTGCAAAATGGGAGAGAGAATAATTTTTAAAAGGTTGATAAGAAAAAGGAGGAATTCAAACAGGGAGATGGAAGACAAAAGACTGGACAAGATTTTGAACCCAGCAAAGACTTGGTGAATGACCAAAGGAGAAGCTGAGAGTTGCAAGAATAAATTAGGGACTGACAATCAACAGTAAGTGCAAAGGCACACTTGGCCCTTTGTAGCAAGAGAACTGTGTTAGGATATTGAAAGAGCTCTGCATTGTTCAAGATCTTGCTACTGATATGTTTGTGTAAAGTATAAGCTGAAAGAACTTAGGGAAAGGTAGCACATTAAGTGTTGGATCAATTTAAATCACATTTGGATCTAGGCTTCCAGATTAGTTTTATTCTAAAGACTAAATTGCATGTAATAAAACAGGGTTCTGAGAGTCTAATGAATATGCAATGAATTAACACAGTCAGAAGCTCACTTAAAAACTGCAGCGTTGCTGCAAAACAAATCACTAAATTGACCATCATTGACCTTGCTATCAGTGTTAGACCTGCAAAGTACAGGTTCTATCTGTGACCCTTTTACAGATACACATTTACCATAGGCCATCAGCATCATTGCTAATCATCAAAATAAAACAGTTGCTCAAATGTATGTTTTCCAAGAGCCTTATCCATCACAGAGCATCCAGTAACATGTCCCTTTGCCAGGACAAAAGTCCTTTCATGTGATTCATGGAATAATTTCCTTTTGACCACTTTTTCCAATTTCTCAAACTAGTTTCTTCTGAACTATCAGTCCTCTAGTGAACTCTGCAGTTAACTGCTTTGATTAAGGATCCCCATTGCTTAATTACCTTAAATTTCACACTTGAAAATAGATTTGCCCAGAACAATAATCACCATCTTTGTTTGAAAAAGGATACAAATTGAAGTTTAATGATATGATGCATACAAGATTTTCCTGTGATCTTCCTCACCGTGTGGAGACAAGATGCAGGCAAGCACTATAGTTGAAATTTGCAATTAGATACAAAGCTGCACTGGGGACCCTCTATCTGTAAATGGGATTGGGGGAGTGGAAAAGAAAGGAAATATCAAACCCAGTACAACTGTAAACTTCTTGCATTTTTAAAATTGAACCGAGGTTCTTGTTTTGTTTTTAACCTTAACATAATTTCAATATAAGAATGCTTGATGCAGAGTCCTGCAGGATACATTTTCAGACATCACATTAATTTGCCTGAGAATACTATTGCGTCCTCACTGGCAACAATAACATTGCTATAGTCCTGGAGGCAGAATTCACATAATGCAAGATAACTTTCAAATTCAAGTTTTGACTAACCACACCAAGAATACACTGACATTTTTACAGTGGGTTTACAGAAGGTACCATGGTGTCACTGGTTGCGCAGTAGGGTTTACTCCAGTCTGTTCTTATCTTCTAATCTGCATATGACCATAAATCAGAGAAGAACCCTGTTAGGCCTTGAGGTGAAAGGGATGTATATCAAGTAAATTTAAAATAATAATAATGCTAACATTTTCAAATCCTTAGTGTCTCTTATTTGTCTATTTTCACATTGGTTATTTAAAATCATGCAATATGTTTTACAGTACTCTTCAGATTTAAAAAAAAAAAAAATCTTTAATGATTCTCTTAAGTTGCAAAATAGAATATTAGACTTAGATTTTTTTTTCCTATTTATACACAATTGCTGTGGGCTTTCTATTTCTTTTGCTAAATCAAGAAAAAGTTTAAAAAAATAACAATTTCTCTGCCTCCATTTTTTTAACTCGCAAAGCTTGAATCCAACATAAGCAGTTCAAGGAGAGAGTTGAAAGATTAAAAGCCACATTTCAATAAGGAATCCCAGAACTTGGCCGAAATTAATAGAAACTTGAGGAATCCTGTGTCATCCTTTCATTACACAGAAGTCTTATCAGAAGGCAGAGATAGATGATGTACCTTAAGTCATCCCTTGTTGATGCAGCAGGATCTGTAGTAACTATGTTTGAGAACCTCGCTTTCAGTGTTCAGGCATAAAAATAGCATATAAGAGTACTTTACAGGCTGCATAGCTTCCTCCCTGTCCCCTCTTGATCTGATATTTAGTAAGTATTCTGTAATTATCGCCCTTTCTCTGAGTTACTCTTTCTTGCTTTGTTAACATTTCTTCTGTTTGCAGGGCATTTCATTAACTGCCTTCAAAGGATGAGCCTGGTCTTCTCAAACTTCTTTACAGCCCACCTATAGACACTACATGATTTTTATTAATATTTTCATTGTAAGTTAAACTCTTACAATTCACTAAATGATTTTATTACACTTCCTTTTTTCCCCCTCCTTTCTTTTTGCTGACTACTGCTCTTCAGGTCTCACTACCATATATAGGAAAAAACCCCATCACCTCAGTGTTCTAAGATGAAAATTATTTGAGCTGTGCTTTTTATATCCTCTGGGTGTGTGTGTGATTTCCACGGCTATAACATCACACCCACGCCCAAATGTTAATAAGGTTTCCTTCCTAGCAACCCTGTGAAGCAGGGAATGCAGCTGTCATCCCCTCCCAACACACACACATTGGCAGTAGCAACCTTTTTATCCTGAAAGTAAATTCTTCTGTAGAAACAATGAAGGAACTCTTTAAAATATCTGTTGGATCACTTGTTAGCAGAGAAGACAGATAAGTCCTAGACAAGTGGACACATCTTTGATAAGGTCCAGAAGACAAAGTAATAGCTAGAGAAGAGTTAACAGCTAACAGTGAATAGCAAAAACTTCAATACTTCATTTTTCTGTCACCTGCAGGAGCAGATGCCCTGGTTTCTTCATAAATGACTGGTTCTGCAGTGGTAATGCACCATGAAATGATGCCTGCAAATGGCAGCTACCTAACGAATTGGCCATGTACGATGGGTGGAAATAAAAACCTTACAAGGCTCATCGAGCATGTGGCTCACTGCAGCCTTTTGAAGCTGTTTCAAGCAAAGCATTAATAAAACCCCTGGCTACAGCTGACCACATTACTGCGTTTCTTTGGATACATTTGTCTTGGAGAGGAGGAAGGCCACGCTCTGAGAGGCAGCGAGTGATATAAAGCAGACAGTGGGGCATCACATTCACATCATCACCACAGATATGTGGAGTAGCAGTCAAATGTGTTGAATACATTGTACAATCTTCACCCTGCTGAGACTAGCTTGCAGTTATCTATCATCCAATGGAGGCATGCAGAGCTGCATACAAAAGCTCAGGAAGAGAACAGTCTGCACTTAGTACCAGTTTAGAATATGGCTTGCTCCCAAGTCTCTAAAAGTCATACTCGTATCACACAATCATAATAAATATCGAGTGACCATGCTGTATATTTTGCCTGTGGAAATGGTTAAGACACCATGAAAGCTACTCTCTTTCCTAGCAATCTAAAAACCTTAAGAGGAGAATGGAATGTTTAAAGCCACTTATCACTTGGCCAAGGCTTAAAAAAAAAAGTAAAATAAAATCCTGGCATAGTACTTGAGAGAAACCCAGTAGAACTCTGCAGCCTCTGATCCTGTGAGGCATGAGGATCATCAGCAATCCAGGCATGCCTGGAAAGTCAGCAAAGACAGTGGGAATGCGCTGTCACTTACCCAGTATCTGCAACTCTTGCTGAGAAAATGAACATGGGAAGCAGAAGCTCCAGAATTGTGATAGCAATACATACACTGCAGACCAAGCATAACACAGTCTGAATCACATCTGAAAATTACACCACTGAAATTAACACATTGACTGTTCCTGCCAAAACAGAGAATAGTAACAAATATAAATCAATGGCTTTGAGAAGTATTTGTTTATGATTTTTTTCTGATACAAAACATCTCCAGCAACAGGTCTCCCATCAGTTCCTCTGAGGGGCAAGCTCTTACAGCCAAGATAAGCTTCACTCTCCATTTTATTTCCCCAATTTATAGGTCATTAGAATTAATGCTTGGTATATAAATAGGAAAGGACTCAATAAAGCTTTTTAAGGCCCAACCTAAAAACATACTGTGTGGGGAGCATTGCTATCCATTCAAATACAGCCAACAACTCTCAGGACTTCACAGAAATCTCAGCGCTCTTCTACCTCGAGCTATCAGTAGCCTTATTCCATGTGCAATACATACCTACAAGGAACTGCCCAAGCATCTCATTGTGCATGTTCTAGGACCCACAGCTACCAAGAGACTTCCTTTTCATTATTTTCTAATATACTTAACATGCCTACTTTAAGTTAGTTTTCATTATTTTCTAATCTACTTAATGGTGCTTAGTGACAGTATTGTAGCAAAGTAGACAGAACAAGATTGGGATATGTAATGTCAGGATCCTTGTAAGAGCTAAGTGCATTTAAATGGTCATAAGCAGAAACTGTGTTTTAGCTGGCTGTGCAAAGCAGTCATATAGGTCATTTTGGTCACGTGCAGGCAGTGGCATGTTTTCCTATAGAAGTTTGATGGATAATCTGTGCCTAAATCAGCCTTCCCAAAGAAAGACTATTACATACTGAGTAACATAACTAGGCATAGGTGCATTGGCTCTACTCAGACATTTTAAGCACAGATGTTTGAGCTTAATAAATCAATACAATATTTTACATAGCATATAGTATTCCTTCCCGTTACGTACAAATCCAAAGTGCATTAGAGGTTTCCCACAGCAGCCTGCATCAGTGGTGTCTGACAGTAATCGATGGCTAGCTATTTATGGAACAGCTAGAAGGCTGGCTAATATGTACAACATATATTCAAAGGAATAGAAATATTAAAAAACATGCTTAACAATATTAAATTACTTTTAGCTTTTAATCATGCTATTAAGCGCACTTCACGTGCTAGTTACCTGTGCTCAAAAAGGTACTTTTTACTGTAGCATTAGGTAGTCAGAACACATTTGATATTTCAATCCTGTCATTAAAATGCCAATAAAACAGCATTATTATCTAAAAATCCGTGTTTTTTCTGCAGTAAAAATAATATGTTGTCATTTCTGTTTATTACTAGAGTACACAACTCTTGCTAACACAACCAATTGTTTCAATTTAACAACCTGCTCTTAATATATTCCAAAACAATAAACTTAAGACCAATTAAAGTTTCCTTTGCTTTTCTTTATGCTTCAGAAGCTTGAAGTGTTAGTGTAGCACTTTTCTCTCCAGCTTATAAACTGTAAATACCACTAGTATATAGAAAATTAGCTTCACTTCACCAATTGAAGTTAAATTCAAAAAATTGGGATTTTTACTTTACTTTTTAATGTTTTCCAAACTATTTCCTTAGCACATTTGAAGTTTTAAGAAAGCATATTTTTTTCTCCTCTCCATTCAAAAGAGGAATTTATGTCATGACTCAACCTTCCTCTTGTCTCTATATAATATTACCATAACCTTTGCTGTAATAGAGACCTACCTAAACTAAAGTCAACTCTGACAGGAAAAGAGAAATCTGTTGCCTCAATTTTCATTGCTATTTTGAGCTTAAGTTTATCATTAATGCTTTACGTATCCTAAATACTTTTAAATTTATCCTGTCTCTATATATTAGCATAACTAAAATTTTACAGTCACACAAGCATCTATTTTTTAATAATATCTTCGATATTTGATTAATATGTTGTCTTCAAATTTGACAGAATCAGGAATGTTCTCACAAGTTTAACGATTCACCTTCAGGTTCCAAAATATCTTTGAAGTCACAGAAAAATGGTCCTAATCTACCATGTGTTTGGGAGATCTGTACAACGGGACTCATTCCAAGCAGGAAACCAAGTAAGTCTTACCTGTATTTCCACAGCACAGCAAATCTTCACAACAAAACTACCTCCATGGAGCCTCAGCTGAAAAATATCTTGAAGAAATCCTTGACTCCATATCCTTGCAAAGGCATGCAATTAGTCAATTCTTAATAGAATTTTCAATTAAAATGCAGTCTTAACAGGTGTCAACACTATAATGACGGCACTTTATCAGTGGAGTAAACAAAACTGGGATGATTGCGGGAATCAGTGATTTTAAAATGATATTACAGTGTACTTTTTGAACATATGATTTTGATTCCCTGGGACTAATGCCGCAATAGCCTGCACATCGGTTGTTATGTAATGTGAAAGTTGGAATCAGAAGTAATGTAACTGCTTGACTATTTGTCTTTGTGTCTTCTATTTCACAGGATATCACTTTTTCACAAACCTGAAAAAGACAACAGAAAACTCTCTAAAGAGATCATGAATGAACTCCCTTGTTGGAACAATGTTATGTAAATTACGGACACTGAAACATTTTTTGGCCCTTACAGTTTACATTCAAGTGCTTTTGCAGCTATTACATATATATGGGTTGAGATCCTGTATGCTTAGATCAACCTGATTTTTTTTCTTTAAATTAGAACTGAAGTCTAACATAACTAAGCGTTTTCACAGTGCTGACCCACTGTTTACTCTTGTAAGAGTCTGGAAGAAGTTTGGAATCACCAAATCTTTGTTTTCATCCCTGTTTCTCAGCATTTTGGCTCTGGAGCTCACAGAACGTGCTACTACAGAATTTGATCTGTAGCTCCAAAAGCTTCCTTTCTTCCTAATAATCTCTTTATACAGATTAAAATTATCCTGAAGAAAGAATTCAGGAAACCAGAGATTAATATAACTTCATTACATGCATTACGTGTCATTACTGGCTGAAAGCCTATGACAACCTCTCCTTGTGATCATGACCTTATGATAATTTTAAATTTTTTATTTTTTTTTACTGAGACGGAAAAAAAAAAAATCTTTCCCCTGTCTTTTTGCCAGCTGACACCGATATCGTTAGAGTAGCATGATGGTATAAGAAGCGCTATACAATCCCACTACCCACAGCCACATACAACCCTTCTCCATCCACTGCTGTACTTCCAGAGTAACTGTATTTGAGTTCTCAGTCAGTCACACAAACTATACAAGTCTCCAAGGTCCAAACCTGTTTTTTTTCCAAGAAAAAAAATTAACCTCATTAGTCCTACTAATCACAATACAAAGTCAAGTGGTAAACAGAATCAATAATTTTATGGAAGCTAATGCAAATGCCCACATACCTTTCACAATTAAAAGAGTGTAAGGGTATAGGCATTTTAAATGCCCGTAAGTCTGTCCAACTGATGCACCACTAACAACGGATGACACCAACCAAGTTGATCACCATTCCAGTACTGCTCACCGATCACTGTCACAAAAAACACACTCAAGATTACATCACCAGAAGGAGTCACAAAGTGCTTACCGTGTTTTGAAACGTTTCAAATACATCCAAACTTGGCTAACAGAAACATAGAAATTTTCATTATTGATTTCATTACCATGGAACAGGGTTGACCCCATCACTTCCAAGTGGTTAGTCACAATATACTTCAGAGTATAACTACTACATTCCTTACAATCAATCCTTCCCTGTTCTATTGGTACCTCCCCATCTTACATATAGCACTGTATCCCTCACTGCAGGTAATTTATGTTAAAATAAATAAACAACCATATTTCTATCTTTTGGAACTCCACTGTTTCAATCGGTTTTGCTACCAAAAAGCGCAGAGCAAGAGGCACAGGTAGAGCCACTACTGCTTCCAGTAGTACCTGCACAGACAAGTAACACTAACAGATTACCTGAGCACAGTTTTGCCATTTAGCACATCTCTAAATATCTCATTAACTCTATGTTGTTAAGGGTTGCATGTTTCTAAAGGTTCCATAGCAAGTACAATCCTAGGTGGCAGATTGACTAAGAGAAGACCAGCGCAAAAACACCCCAGTTAGTTCCATTCAACAGCGCTCCTGACAGATGGTGCGTATTCCATTGTTTCAGCAAGAGTTCATAGGGAGGATTAAGAAATACCTGGAAAACTCACGCAATGTGACATGGAAAACAACAGCCATCATTCCTGATACATAGACAATGGGCGCATTGCTAGTAAATAGCACCGTACCAGCCACATGATTTCCCTAAAGGCAAGGAATTTCAGAGAGGTAGGGAGCAGAGAAGAGACAGTAAAAGCTGGCATAGCCCAAGGGGTTATATCAGAATCTTGATTAGAGACAATAGGGTGAAAGTGAGAATCCACCAGCCTCTAGGAATGCGGGACAACAGATAAGAACAGCCTCAAGATCAGACTTCATGTACTGAGCCAAAATTAACATCGGAGTTATTAGGGTGCATGGTCATCAGTTCCAAGTTGTGTACACAGCTGTCACATGAATGAGATAGGAGCTTCTGATGCTGTTTTGGTTTTGCATACATTAAGCCCTTAAAAGAGAATAAAAAAATAAAATAAAAACCTGCAAATAATCCTGGTGTAATGTATGCTTGTTATAAACTAATATTTTAATGGGATTTTATACTGCAGACCATTATTTACTGTAAGTAGATCTGATTTACAAACAAATGCTGTAGTTAGAGACACACTGCTTATTAATTATATCTTAATTTACTTTTGTGTTTGTGCCTTTTATTAAAGATATGTAGATTTTTTCCATGTTTGGGTTCTTTCTAAATAAATTTATCTCATCCAATTACTAGCCATGGTAACAGCAGCTTCCTCAAACAGAAATGAACAACTAAATTAAATTTTAAAGTATTATATTGAAAAAGTATCTTCATAAATAAGGTCTGTGAAACTTCAGTTGGTTTTGAACTAATATTAACATAGTATGTACTAATGCATCAAATGCATCCACAAATAATTGGATTTCCTCTGCCAAAATAGTATGATAAGAAAAAAAAGAATACCTTTACTACTGAAGAGAAGCCATTAATTTTCAATTATTAATTTTTATAGAGAAATCGCTTTACTTGACACATCGCTTTCCTGCGGAGAAAACGTGGAAGAACTGAGACGAATAAATATAATATTTCAATGACAGATCCATCAAGACAACCTGCAGAGGAATAATACCTGCAGGAAGAGAGCATTATCTTTACTGTGAGCAAAATACAGTGACTTAACATAAGGTACTCAGACCTACAGTTGTTTGTTTGACACATAGTACTCTAAAATGGTCAGATACCACACCATCTTCCAGTAAATATAATATTGAATTTATCCACATTAAATCCTGAAGAGTAAGAAGCTAACCAAATTATGCACACAGCTAATTTTGTTTCAATCCAATTCCCTTAACAAATTTCATTTTATTACTAATCTCATGGTTTTAAGTTGTTTATGAACTTCATGTTAATATTT
This sequence comes from Tringa tobata, assembly GCA_033628505.1. Taxonomy (NCBI): domain Eukaryota; kingdom Metazoa; phylum Chordata; class Aves; order Charadriiformes; family Scolopacidae; genus Tringa; species Tringa tobata. The sequence continues at coordinate 3,245,936 of JAHREE010000531.1, read as the reverse complement.
TTTCATTAGATGAAAATCTTTAACCTCAAAAGCACTACCAGGGATATTCACATTACTCAAGATTCTATATTGAAAGGAAAAAAGATCCAGAAATAAACCACAAGAGATGTGTACTAGTCTTACATGGGAACAAAACTGTTATTAATGTAACACTGATTAATGCACATACTTTCTTTCTTTTCTGTAAATATTGCCATCAGAAAGTAAGAAAAAAAAAATACAGACTCTTACCCTTATTAATAAAGGTTCAAGAGCGGTTGCCCTTAGAGCTGCCATGTGTTAAAGAGCATTTCTTAACAAAAATTATACAGAGTTCATAAATATATTGGGGGAAACTGCTGATTTTTACTACTATTTATCATCACAAAAAATATAACACAAATCACATTTGGGAATACAGACCAGAACAAATTTATATTAGATTTTAAAAAGATGATTTTTATTAAGCACAAACAGCTTTTAATACATTATCAATACAAATAGGAAAACATCTGTTTAATGAATTTGATATATCAAATATTTGATGGGCAGGTTGCATACTGGCACAATAAAAATGATCTTTTTTTGTAAAGTACTTCAAATTAAAATTATAGGGTCACCACTGTCTACACTGCAGGAACTTTACCTACAGTCTAAAATTACTACATCACCTGGGCATAAGGGCAAGCAAAGAACTACAATTTCATATTATGGAACTCCTAACACTTCATTAGCACCATTCAAAGCTTGCATCAGCTGTTTAACTAAGAAGCAGCTGACAGGTCAGGTAAAGCTTTACAGCAAATTTCAGTGCAAAGTTTACAGTTTCTCTTCATAAGATACTTGGAATCTATGGTTTCATAGCATGTTAAATAATTATGGCTTGATAGATGTACAGTGTTAAGATGCTGAGAACATTTACTTTGAAAAAAAGATGAGACTTATAATGGCTGTGAAATGTATTTTAATATATTATGCCAAATTCTGTAATATGCAAACAACATGCTGGATTACAAACTGAAGTCCTATTACGAATTCATAGATAAGGGTCAGTATTAGCTGTCTGGGGTAGTGGCTTCTGGTTGTCTCAGCAGCTGCTTTTTCAGGCTAACTAGTTTCATCTTCTCTCTAATGTGTTCTGCTGCAGAAGCCATATCACTCGGGCTTCCAAAGTACTGCTCAGACCTAAAAGAAAAAAAAAAAAACACACTAAAAGTTATTACTGATAAGACAGTGTGTGAATATACATGTGAATGGCACTAGAAAACACAAAACAGATAAGAAAAACAGGCCCTTTTTCCATCTAGAAATTTAAAAGCCACCTTTACAAGGCTTTGGAGACTCAGTGATGAAACTTGACATCAGATATTGATGAAATTGTAACAAATCCTAAATCACCATTTCATACCCAAAAGATTCTCACAACAGCAGAGTGCTATTCTATAAGCACAACTAGATACTTCCTTATGTTATTTTTTACTGCCATTTGCTGGCTACCTCCCCCCCAAGTCAGTCTGGCAGTTTCGAGTACTATGACAATCAAGGAAACCTGTCCATACTTAAATTCTGAGGCTATACAATTGCTGTGTTATTTATGGACTCTGTGTATGTGAAGTCAGCCACATGCTGCCAAATTATGTCATCTCTCTCTCAAATTGGAGAGAACATATGGCTGTGTAAGTCGATTTTTCACTCGAACACAACAAAAGAACAGCCAAAACATTAGGGAAACCACTAACCAAATTGTCAGTGAAAGGAGGATTTGAATAGAACACACGTTTCAGAAGAACAGGTATCAAATCTAATTACAAAGCACAGACACTGAAGACTGTGGAAATGGTAGTAGGGCAAGGGATTTAAGACAGAGTGGGGGGACAGGAATAAGCAGACAGAAATGTTATTCCACACAATTGACTAATTTGACTAGGGAACTCCAAAGGCAACAGATCGCACAACTGCACACAGGATCACAGAATGGGCAGATGTTTTTCCTAATGCAGATTAAAAGCCATGATCAGGACAGGGAACAGTGACCTGGACTTCCAAGAAGATACTGATAAAATTCCAAAGCGGTAAAGAGGCTGATGAAGACTCCTCCAAACTTTATGGCATTTCATGTGTTCCTACATTTCTTAAACTATTTCTAGCAATGAGTGAACTCTTTGCCAATTGTTTGTTAAGCGCTTCAAAAATAGAATGCCAAAGGATGACAAGCACAGGATCCTGGGACTTAGGAGAGCTAAGATCCCACTTTTAATAAAGGGGACATGCAGAACTCCGCTGAAATGCCAGAGGGGTCAGAAAGAATGTTCAGGGTTCAGTCAGCCTGCCTAAAAGACAAGTGTATGTATACCTATAGCTATAAGAGCATCATGTTAGGACTCAAACCTCCAAACATGGCAAGCATCATCTTTCATGGGGAGCTTTCACAGGTTCTAATGTTTGTTGTTACTTTAATAGTCTATCTGGAAGTTACATGGGTTTTAAGAAAGTTGCTGCTTTCATTGGATCACTAAAATCTGCTATACAAAAGTTATACCAAAATATTTCAAACATAACACCTCTTAGGGTGCTGGTTCCCTCTCCCCAGCAATAAAAAAACACCACTATTTTCAAATACACTACTGAAAGGGCAGTAAAAATCACTACTAGGTCAGATCTGGGTCCATCTCCATGGATAGCACTCCTTACTGAAGGAAACTATACTGCATAGGGAGTACGATATTTTGGAAATAAGATGACAGGAAATTAATTTTCATTACTAACTTCCTATAACAGTATTTTTCAGTTGCCCGATACCATGTCATAATGTTTCAGCCTTGAATTCAAAATATTGGTTTCAAATCTCATCCACTACGGTGCAGGATCCTACACACCCACAGACTAGTTCCAAGGCTTGGTTATACTCACTGTAGAAGAAATTACTGCAAGGTCAGCATCACAAGTGTGTACATAATACAAGTGTATTTTACTGAACACAGAGAACTGAGTTCTATTATAGCTGAGACTCTAAATTCAATTTGCTTTTGTGGTTCAAGACAGCCACCAATTTCAAATTAGTATGAATAGTTCACAAGGGGAGTACAGTTTTATTTGCTGGATAAATGTCGTGTAAATTTATCTTCAATGTACTAGCTTAAGACTCCAGATTTCAAGTATTGCAAATAAATTAATCAAAATACCACGATATCTTTTTTCATGGAGAAGCTATTGGGACCGGTCATTCTTCTGTTACTTCTACATACTTTGCTGGCATAAAGCAAAAGTAAAATCTAGTAAATTTCTGAATGTGAAAGAGTCACTACTTTGAAATAGTGGGCACGTTGTCTTTAGGAAGTTTGAAATTGTACCTGCCTGCTTTCTGTGAAAAGATGGGAATGAATTTTTAATGAGTATTAGTGCACTGCCTTTCTAATGTCAGCAATCAGCTATTCCGGATTCTTCTGCATACAAGACTATTACTAAACTTTACCAAAAGCATATTCAGTAGGCATTAGAAAAAACATTCTGCATACCCATCAGGATAAACTACAGGCACCGTTAGTCTGTCCAACAGTGATTTCCCAACTGCTTCAATTTCATCAAATTGCTCCACTTCATTAAAAGCTTCAGGCTGCTCTGGACATTCTTGCAAAATCTGTTGAAAAAAAAAATAAAAAGAAATGCAGCATAAAGTAGACAAGGGATAGCATGTAGTTTTTTAAGTGCCACTAAGTGGCTGAGTGAACTAGAACAATTGAAATATTCATATAATTCAAGAAAGGAAAACGTTGATTAAGCTACATTGAGAAGATAGTTCAGGGTTACCACTGTTCTGCACTAGAATGTTTTACATTCTAAGGAGGAACAAAAAAGAAAAATAGCATTGCTAGATAATATTCCAGCAACAAGTATCAAATGCATAAAAATAGTAACCTGCATCAAGACAGTCATATAAAAATAGAAGAAACCATTATCCCACTGTATTCATTGTTGGTGCGGCCTCACCTTGAATACAGTTCTGGGCCCCAGATTCTACGAATGGTGTGAAGGTCCTCGAACACGTCCAGAGGAGGGCAACAAAGCTGGTGAAAGGGCTGGAAGGAATGTCCTATAAGGAGTGGTTGAGGACTTTGGGCTTGTCTAGTTAGGACAGAAGGAGGCTGAGGTGCAACCTCATTGCTCTCTACAGCTTCCTGGAGGGGATGTGGAGATGAAGGTGCTGAGCTCTTCTCCCTGGTATCCAGTGATAGGATGTGTGGTAATGGTTCAGAGCTGCACCAGGGGAGGTTCAGACTGGACATGAGGAAGCATTTCTTTACTGAGAGGGTGGTCAAGCACTGTTAGAAAGCTGATTGATGCCCCAAGCCTGTCAGTGTTTAAGAGACATTTGTACAATACCCTTAACAACATGCTTTAACTTAGCCCTGAATTGGTGTGGTAGACTAGATGACTGTCCCTTTCAACCAAAATAGTCTATTCTAGTCTATAAACATGAATAATGAAGGGCCCTTTGCACACCATTTCAAAACTAAAATCCACATCTGGTATAGAACAGGGTGGGTTAAAAGCGTCTGAACATTTCCAGACAGGATTGGGACTCAATACTAGGAGTTCCGTATTTTCTTCCTGTTCTCTGTCACTTCTTACTTTTTCCCAAAGCAGTATGGATATTAACAGCATATCTTCCTCACAATCTCATCAATGTGTCACAATAGTGCTAGAAGAATTATGTTTTTGAGCAAGACCATTATTTTTTCAGCTACACATTTATTTTTTTTTTTAAATAAAAAACTTAAAATTGCCTAAAAACATAGCAATTAACTACTACAATAATGAAAGAATGTTCATAATACAGACTGAGACAATCAACTCTTTTAGGAATTTGTGAACCACTGAATTCTAATTGGTATCAGGTAAAACTTTCTTCAGCCATCTGTAGCAGCACAAAGAATGTATTTCTGTTTTTCAACTCTCAATTCCTACAAATTCAAAGTATCTTCCATTAATACAAACAAGAAATTAATACCAGCGAGTAGCATACGAATCAACTTTGCATCTATGCTCTCCTTCAATGTCAATGAAAGTATTTTCTTTTACCATGTGCAAGGTTGACTTGTTTTGCAGTTATATGCAATTTTATTGTCAGTATTAGAGATACATACTCTAAATTGCTTTTCTAAAATATATCACTTCACAGAAAGAATGGTTCCTGGACAAAAAGGCCCTAACTCTCATGATTTACATTAATAGACATTATCTTGAATTCAGGCATTTGAAAACTATCAACATTGCACCTCCTCCTCCCACCTCCCACCTTCAGCAAGTTATTACCGAACAGCAACTACCCTGCATAACATTGTTGAGTGCTCATCCTCTGTGGCTTCTAGCATCATCCAGCCAGGCACACTGGTGAGACACTTGGTTGTAGGACTTTGAAAACCATACCAAAGCAGAGGTGTGTTTTGAAGAAAGCATGTTCAAAACACTTCAAGTGCAAACTACATGATGCAGCAACACAGCATGCATGGAAACTAAACTGGTGAGAGTTGCATTCCTTTACACCGTTTGTGAGAAGGTGCCTTAAAAGGCAATACTCCTTTTAACTCTCCAAAGATCTCAAATCACCTCATAGTCTTGTATTATACCTTGCACAGCACAAATCAAGAAGCATTCCTTACCTTTAACAAGTACAGTCTAAAACACAAAAAGAAATGCTTTATGATCAACATCAGAGATCCCCTCTGAAGAGTTTAAAAAAAAATAAATTCCTCCCAACCCCAACTCAACACACTTGAACTTCAGGGCTGCTGTTCTTCTTGTTAAGCAGGCCCTATACCAATGTAGGTACGCAAGCAATAATTGCATTAAATATTGAAATTAGCAATTAGAAAAATATGCCTAAATTGTTCTGCCTTTTTTTTCCTTCAATATTTAGAAAGGAAAAAACACCAACTTCATTTTTTTTACATTTTGTTTGCTTAAATTCTGATAAGAATTTTTTTTTTTTCTTGAAAACGCAACACTCACCTTTTCAGCACTTGAATGAAATGCAACAGCAGTTTCCAGCCGGTGCACTCTTTCATCAGACGTTACTGTAAACTGTTTCCACACTCTGTTCAGTCTTGGAAGTGTGTCCCCTGAGGACCTTGAAGTGCATCGCAGGGACTGGCACAGGACAACAGTTGCCTGCAGTAACTGCCTCCCATAATCATAAGTACTCTAAAGGTTGGAGGGGATGGAAAAGTAAGTACACATAAAAACTCTGCATTTAACTGATCAGAGCTAATTAGCATCTTAAAACAACAGCAGACAAGTTTATGAAACCTTCTCAATTTAGATCCACAAGTACGTTGAATAATGTAGTCTACTAAAAAAAGCTGTTGAAGTACAAATAAAATTGTTATAACCAAACTGTGCTTTTGCTCTTTAAAAAAATAAAAAAATAAATAAAATAATTCCCTGTTGCCTAGCATTCGCACTGGCAAAAGAACAGAGCTTCCTGAAAACATCAAACAGCTGCTTGGATCTTACATGGGATACTTGATATCTACTGCCAAGACGACAATCTCACTGACTTCACTGTCACCATGTCTGTGGTCACCCAGCATCCAGGTGCATCACAGTAGCAGCAAGCTACCCTCCTGTCATTGTCAGTCCTAATTCATCAAGAGAGACATCAGTTCCAGCGTAACAGGTGCAATCTGAAAACATCACATCTGTTAATTAGCAAGTCTGAATTAGACACTCCTAAAAGGAGTATACATCTGAGAAAGCACCTGGAAAAGGCCCAGCTTTTACACTTTCCATTCTTAAGTGAAATGCTTTCACACGTACCTGGTAACTGTTCGCGTACTCAAGATTTGCCAACAGGAGTGCAAACATGCCCTGTGGCTTCAGTAGACTCTTCTACAGCAGGATTCATTAGTTGGCTGCTACAGTCAAGAACTAAAGCTGTCAATTCTGTTCAACCACTAACTCTGCTAGCACCAAAACTCCTCGTATGAGCAGGACCATCAGACACCAACAGTCAACTCTATCTGGTAAACCAATATAAAGACAGGCTCTGTTTCATGAAGTACAGCACGAAATAGACCAAAACTAAGTTGCAATTTCAGTATTTTGACTGCAGTCCTTCAAAAGTCTTTATAAGACTCTTTGAAATATATGCCTTTTAAGAAAGTCAATGTAAACTTTATGTTTTGTGGTTTGCATTGCCTACGTGAAGCAGAATAAACTAAGGTAGTAAACTGCAACATTGCTGTTGTTGATGGAACTTCACCTGGGCAACATCAACAAATTTTCGATGTTTCTCCAGCAAAACTTTTGTTTCTTGAGCATCATCTCCCAATCGGATATGTGTCTTCAGCAGAGCATCCAGCAGTTCACTTAACCATTCTACTGCCTTAAAAATGTAAGTTAAAAGAATAAAAATTAGAAAATTAAACAGAAATTAATCCAGAAACATAAATTACTTCAGTACCAGCATATACTTCTGATACGGAAAAAAGTTAAGAGATAACACAAACTAGTAGATCATGTACGTAATCATCAAATACACTATTTTCAGTCATTGCTATATTATTTATTTTCACTGTAGAAATTAATAAAATAAAACTACATTTGGAAGTGACAAAAATGATATTGTGCAACTATCAATTCCTATAAGTTTAGTCAGTGGGCTACAAAGACCAAAATGATGAAATCCTGTATGCATTTCCATACCTGAGCAGCATCCTCTTCACATTTAAATAACTGTACCATCTGAAGCATCTTCAGTCGCCGCACGTCAACCATATCTTCACACCTTAAACAGTAGCACAGACAGACTCACCAACACTTGGATAGCAGACACAATGCACTCTGAGTTTGACAGCAATGTTTTCAGTAAGCAACATTAAGATACAAGTGTTCATGAAAAGGCAAGTAAAGCATTTCTGTGCTGCTCAGCCTGGCCAGAATATTTAATGCCTTGCCTAACAGTAAGAAACATGCAATAAGTAGAACTGAGCACTACAACCAACCAAAATCATCATCCTCAAGATTCCCAATATGGCTAAGATACAGACAGTAATACAAGCAGTGAGTACAAAGCCTTCCAGCAGCACTGCAGGTTCCTTACCTTGTTGGATTGGTAATATTTGCCCCCACAAAGACCTACAGGGCTCAGACTTTAACCTACTGAAGTCTAGGTGAATGCTGGCTTAAACCTGGCGTAACTCTGAATTATACTGTAAGCTGGTAGCAAAGTTTCCTTGGTGAATAAATGAGCACCGTTTAAAAGATGTTAATACATCTTTCTACTTTTCTTTTTGGCTAACTAAAGATTGTAATAATTGAATCTTTATATGATTATGTCCTTTGTTATAACTTGTCAGGAAGTATTTGAAAATCTAATTCATGTAAAAACTAATTCTAAGCACGTTTTTAAGTTGTTTCTCTAGTTAGAATTTTAAGAAGTACTGAAGTCCCTTTCCTTCCACAGTGAGAGCTAAGCTTTAGCAAAATGACCCTCTACTTCAATTTGAGAGCCTACAACGTAAACAGCAAGATTCAGGATCCTGTCCAGTGCAAATGAAATTACTAACAGCAACAACAGTTAGGACTATAAGTGAATGCAAAATAAGGTACGCACAGATGTTATTTTTTTTTTTCCTTCAAACTGGTTGCAAACATAAGGACTTCCAAAGAACAGTTTGTTAGTGTGCTGTGTTTTGTTACACGTCCTGTAGTGCTGAGACACTTACAGAAAGGAAATTTGTTGCTCTAATAATGCAGGAAAAAAATTTATGGGTTCCAAGATCATAACCAAAGCAGTAAAAAGCCCCTAGAAATAAACTTTATTATACGACATGTATGCAAATAATGATAAATGTTCAATAGTTTGGAAAAAAAAAAGTAAAAATGAAGTTTCACAAAAATTATTATTAAATGCTGAGGGACAGTAGTAATTTTTTGTCTCTTGTCCAGGCTGAAGAACCTCGTTTAATCATTTGTCATCTGGAAACTGCTTCAAACCTTTGTCTGAACATCTTACTGATTTTTTGGTCCTGTAATTGACTTCCCACAATTCTACATCCCTTCTGAGAACAGGGACCAGAATTGTTTAACACTTAAAACGCAAATGAACTACAAATCTATATAGTGAGACAATGACATTTTCCTTTTAGTTTTCCATTACTTTGCCAATAAGCCTTAGCATTCTACTTGCTTCTCACAGTCTGATTGCACATTAAAGCACTTTTTGCAAAAGTTTTCCAATGTTTATCTTTGGGTTAACATCTGGTTCAGACTCCATTACTCTGTATACAACATTTTTCCTTCTCCCTTGTGCATTTCTTTTCTCAGTACTGAATTCCAACTGCTATTTTATTGCACAGTAACACATAGTCCTCCATAGCTCTTTGCAGTTGGCCCTCTAAACACAGGTGCTGCTCAAGTAAAGAGGGTTCAGAGGACATACTTAAAACAGTATCAAACACATGGTTTCTTACACAGTACGCTCCATAAGAAAACAATTTGTAAGCAGTAGAATTAATTCCTAAAATTAGCTAGCTGATCCTCATTAGACCTTGTCATTCATTAGAGGCACCTTTTCGTTCAGCCATTGCCCTCAAAGTTTAGACACTTTCTACGGAGAGCTGTTTATTGTCTCAGGGGTTCCAGTAGTAATAATGAGCAACATCATCTGATTCTTTCACACCTTTGAGAAGACAAAAGGTAGTACTGTAGCCAATCTAGTACTACTACATATTTAAGAAAAAAATAATCAATGAAAGGCTTGGAGGAAAAGGATGATGGCAAAATTCATCTTGCAAATTCAATTCTCCCCAGCATTTTTCCCCTCTCACAACGTGATAACTCACTCTTTTTCCAAAACTCCCCCTAAAAATATTTTTTGAAAACTGAATTATGTGTCTCCATTTTGTACCCTGTACCCCCAACACCATTTCATTTTTCTTTCTATCTCTTTCTTCCTATGCTCAAAGGATAGAGATTGTGAAAAGGAAGAGGATAAACAAGTCTGTACATAATTAATACATAATTTTAGAGCCATTATCACTACTATACTCTTATTATACCTTCCATCTCAAACTGCTAACATATAAAGATGCCTCTTGCATCCATTCCGTAACTCCATACAAAAGGAATGTGCAATTCTTGAGCATTTACAAGTAAGAAAAGCACTCCATCCAGTACTGAAATACAAAAGGTGTTTGGATTTAGGAATATGTGCCAACAGGGAAGCTTCTGTCCCATTTTAAATATACCACAAATATAAATTACAGTTATACTACATCCTGTAACTGAAGATAAAGAAAAATGGTCACTTTAAATAATATATATATAGTGACCTTTCAGCATACAAAAATGCTGATGACTAGAACTGTTATTACCTTTGTTTTCTAAGCTGCATATCTTCCATTACTCCTTGGATATGGTCCACGTTTTCTTTGTTTTCAATGGTTACATCTTTTCCATAGGCCCAGGATGCCTGATTAGATATCTGATCAAGAAGACTTTGACCTTTCTCACGCAAGCCTTGCAAGCCTGAGTCTAAAGAAAAAAAAGAAAAAAGAATGAAAAAACTCAGTGGACACTTAGAAATTTCTTATTTTTTTCCCCAAAGGAGAGATATGAAATGCAACAGAATCTGAGATGGAAGGCTGTAAAGTGAAAAGGACATTACTGTCTTTCACTGCCCTTTCCAATTTTTAAGTTGGAGCGAGCATTTGTCCGTATTAATGAAGAAGGCTTTGCTATTTTATGACCTAGCAGATAACAAGAAAAGGAATAAAAGCTAACAGTGAATATTAAGTTTTCAGCATATAAATAGCTAATTAACATCTTTCATCCACAGAGTTGCACAATACCTAAAATATTTACCACTGCTAAGCAACTGTGGTCTAAATGTTCTTCCATGGCCTGCAGAAGTTACTACTTCGTAACACATCTGATAGGGCTGATACTTTTTTCTATATTGAAATATGCCAATACTTAGAATCTGCTGTTACATCTATTATTGGCAGCTTTACTACCTGATTTCTTAAGGAAATATCTAGTTTATGCATAAAGCTGTTATATCGCAATCATAACTACTTCTACCTCATATGAGTTTGCTTCAAAGCTCTTTCCCCTAACAAAATATTGGGCTAGATGGTCATTGTCACTTCTAACTGAAATATTCTATATGCTTGACAGTGTAACAACCTTAAATGTGCCACTTATAACATACACATTCAAAGCTATGCAAAACACTCAGTACAAACATCCTAAAACTGAGCGGATAACAGTCTTAATCATCAGTGGGTCAGTTCTGGAGACAAAAAGATCAGCTAAGCACTATATTCCCAAGACACTAAGGATGACTGGGGGGGAGTGGGTGTTTGTTTACAGATTAAATGCATGGTAATGGTATATAACAAATATATATATTACATGTGAAACATATAAATGAAAACATTTCTAGATAGTTTTCCCAGATAGAACTGCTATGCAGCAGATAGCTTAAGCAAGATAAGAAAGTCAAAGGCAGCATTACTTAGCTATGACTCAGAAGAGACAGAAATTATTTTTTCTGCTGTTTTAGGGTTTTGGGGAGGGGTTGGCTTTTTTTTTTTAATAGGAAGTGGGGGGATTGTTAGAATTTTTCCTGTAATACATTCATTCAAATGTGTTTATCTGAAATCTTTTGCTTACCAACACTTTTCAATTTCTCTTCCAGTAGTTTTAAAGTTTGTTGAATTGATGCTCCATCTGCTGGTGCTACATCTACACACAGCATTCCTAGTAAGCCATCCAGCTGCTGAGACAACTAAAATGAAAAACAATATAAGTGTTGATATTTAAAAAGAAGTTTGAGCTTCTGATCTTTGGGTCTACAACCTTTTTATAAATATTCGGAAATTTGTGATTTTGGAAATTAGTCTTTGCATCTATAGGAAATAAAATCAAGATGAAAAATAAATGACCCACCTGTCTAAAAAAGTCTAAGAACATATATCCCCAGATGGCGGATAGGAAGGAAGCCAAGATATTTTTTTAAATAGGTATAGGAAAGGAATAAATACCTATTTAAAAACAAACTATGAAGAGTACACCAAATTGCAGTTCAATTCATGCATATCCCTCTAATTAAAAAAACAAAACAAAACCCCACAACAAACCACCAAGAGGGGGGAAAAGTTAGTAACCATTTAATTTAAAATACTAGTGAAATATAAGACATATTACAAGGCACTTCCCTCCTCAAAAGTGGCAAAACCATCTTCTCAGTGTTTCAGTTACAGTAAATGAAGACTTAAGCAATTTTCCAAGTGACATTATATTTCCCAGCACCTCCTCAATTTTTTTTTTCCAGTGTATTCGATATCTATAATACTAAGGCAATAATATATTGGCAGGTTAGACTGTGAAAAGTTTTAATTAAAAACTTACATCCTGGGCAACACTGTGGAATTCAAGGGCTGCTTGTAATAGATTCTGCCTGAATTCCAGCTGACTGGCCTGCCGGTAACACACATCACTCAGCTGCTGCTGCAATGCTTTCAATTCCACAAGATCCTCCTCATCCCCTGCATTTAGAAGAGCTGCTATCTGCTGATTAAGCTCAACATACACAGCAAACCACTCCTACAAAGGCAAGAAAATTAAGTATTAAGATAGTACCAAACATAATTCTCTTTCTCTTAAAATGGCATACATCTAACTGCAGACTGATAAATAATCAAATTTTAAAAGAAACTTATTACAGCTTACACTAATTATGAAATAAATCTCTCAGAGGAGGAAAAAACATTCCTTATTTTAAATCGACTAAAAAATTTTTAGTACATTTTAATGTATGTACTGTACTATAAAAAGAAAAGGTGCAGAAATATGGGAAGATAACACAGCATGGCTACTAGCTCCCTGAAAAATCTCCCACTCACACTATTTTATTGAACCGACAAAAGAATTCCACTATTTTTAAACATAGTTCTAATGCTTATATGTCTATAGTGCTCTACTGAAACAATAGGTATTTTGCAAAGTGGTAAGCTATTACAAAAAGCTGTTCATAAGACTATCTGGGTGTTACTTTCAGTGACATGATTAAAACTTGGAATTTTATTTTTTAATACATTTAGAAAAAAAATACTGTTAATAAAGTGGAAGTAATCTCTATCTTCTGAATAAATCTGAGTATCCATGTACTTCAACACATACAACAACTTCAAAACAATTGTTGTTTCTATTTTAAAGAAAGCTTTATACTGCTCAATTCAAAACATGTAGATTTTTCCAAGTGCTTTGACTACTGAATTTATACGCAGGACTTATGTTGTCACAGCGGGGTATTTGCCAAAAAAAAAAGTTTCAATTATTTAACAGTTTTGGGAGATTTAAAAACTACTTGATACATCAAGATCATATTCACATCTTGCATGACTGAGATGCCTGTAAACCAAAACATGTTTGCTCAACAGCTTTAATTTTGGCCTACAGTTAAGTGACCTTCAAATGCTCTATATGCTTCTAATGCTATGGAATGGCACCATCTATTGGCCAAAAATATATTTAATTAGTATTCTTGTCACATCCTATTGGGATGTTTGCAATTTTTTCAAATTATGCCTTCAGCTTTTGCATCATTTATTTACAAAGGATGCAAAACAGAGTATAAATATCCATATTCTGAATTTTTGTTCCTTTTCACCCAAAGCTGCCTCTACCATCTGCTCACAGGAAGAAACAGAGTATGAAAAGATGCAAGGAGGGGAAAAAAAAAAAAGTAATGAAAAAGTTGAATTAGCAATCAGCCAAAAAATTAAGAGCAGAATAAATCTCTCATCTACCCTAAAAGGGGAAACTAAGATGATATAATATGGAAATATCTTCCATTGTCACACATGTACTACAGATGTATAGGTTCAATAAACTCAGTTTACACAACATAACTCTTGTTATTACCTTTAGACACAAATCTAGCTTACTGAGTGTGAACAGTGAATTATAATATGAGAAGTCGAATAAAAAAAATAGATTAGGCACTTTAAATATAAAAAACTAAAAGTAAGTAAAACAGTTGCAGTAAATTATTTTGGCCATGCTATCAGTGAAATTAAGAGACTGGTAAACAAGATGTAAGAAGTGTGTTTCTGAGCCTTTCCTTAAGGGAAAATTAAGCACAGCTGTATGCAACAGCTCAAAATCATGGGGAGAAGGCCAACACTTGCTCAAAAATAACAGCTCAGGTATATTGCTCATGAAAGAAAGTCAGAAAACAAAAACCCAAGATGCAAACACACACACCCCCAACAGAAACAGAAAAACCCAAGAAAATTATTTTTTCACTTCGAAGTTGAAGTAAAAAAGTCTATCTATAAAACAAAATATTTTTCCAAGAATCAAATGAGAAGTAATAAATAAATAGGAAATAAAGCAAGCATATAAGCTGTCAAATTCAATTATTAGGAGAGAAAATGAAAGAGGAAGAGTACACTCAGTTATTATGAGATGTTTCAAAATCAAAGGAAAAGGCAAAGGACATTTTCCCAGTGCTATCGTCAAAAAATGGTTTTGATTTATAAACAGGCATCTACATTTAAGGTAGGCTAGTGGCCTCCCAATTATTTTTTTCAGCATAAATTTAAAAATAATTTTTTCTACAAACTTCTGCCAACATCTGAGAACCAAGCAGCATTCCACCTTGTCAGTGTTTTCGTCACGAGCAGACTGTAGGCGAGCCTGCAAACTTCAGTGGGATTTCAATGTTTTCAAGGACTATTTAGCCCCAACTAAAGCATAGTTCTCTGTTATACACATCCAAGTAAGAACAAAATATATTCAATCTTTTCAGTTTGAAGTGCTTAATATCACAAAGATATTCAAAATTATTTTTGCCATTGACATAGGCAGGGGATTTTTTTTTTTTCCTTTTCAATTACTATTTTAACTGTAAGGTATTTTACACTTCAGAAGGTATAGATTTTCAGAGTACAACGTTGCTTGAAGAGCTTGAATCAATGAGAAAGAAGGATTCACTTGACCAAACACAGACATCTACCACACATAGTTCTGCAGTTGAGCAAGGAAACTGTACTCAGTAGAGACGTAGTCAACAGAACCAGTGCAGTCTAAGGCAGAGTGTTTCTCAGACTAAAGGTTTGGGTTGTTGTTTTTTTTCGAAATTATGTCAGAAAAATTATAACCCAGTGACTATTTTCTTTGTCATGACTGTGAAGGGAACTTACGAAAAGTGAACAGAATTCTCAATATCTATATCAAGGAAAGTGAGAAAAGAGTAGAAACACTGTGACCAAAACTCCCTTTGGGAACACTGAGTATTCATATCCCAATTATAGTTAATCACCTGATAGAAAGACAAAATTCTACTGAACCTTAGGAATTCTTCAAAATTAGAAGGAAAGGCACGAAGTCAGCACAGTTACAAAACAATCTATTTTTAATGGTCTCTTTTTAAAAAAATCTGTTCTCAAGATTTCATTATGTTTAAGTCTTGATTAATGAAAATGTTAAGCCAGTTTCAGTTACTGGTAAATGTAGTTTAATAAAGATAAAAATATTAACTTATTGACCGGAGAAGTACAGGACTTCCCAGCCATTTTTAGCAAAGAGGAAAAAGAAAATTTATTCCTCAAACTCAAAATGAAAATTTAGGGACAGCTGCAATATAACAAAACCAAGAAAAATTACAGATAGAAATCAGTATTTTTCTATACTGGAAATAAAAATAAATAATACATACATGTAACAACCATATTAAGTTCTTAAACTGCTCAGGTACTTTCCTCTGTAACCCATAAAATCATGCACTATACAAAATTCCTAGATACTCATAACCAAAATACATTGTTCATAACTGCATGTACTTAGAATTATTTTGCTACTTGAGAAAGGTATGGAAAGAGAAAATCTCACACTGTGCTGACTCTCAATCTCTTCATGTTTCTGTTGTAAGGCTTGGGAAGCTCTAATTGAATCACCGATTCCCCACTGGGTTCTTAGCTGTTCTGATCCAGGTCCTTCAAGCCAATTGACTACCTGTCAATAAGATACAGATGACAAAGATAAAGTTGCAAATCAATTACACAAAACCAGGTAGAAAACTAATTTTGTAACATAAGCAGAAATATTTCCAAATCAGTACACGTTTATGAAAACAAAAATCTTAGGATCTGTAGAAGTCTTTTTTGTTGAATCCATTCACATCTTCAAAAGCTTTAAGTAGACTACTTTTCATTAACCTTAAGCTCCACAGAAGCAGGTGGCAGCTAGCAAAAGACTTGTTACATACATACTTGTTACTTCATATCTGTCAATAAAAGAGCTTAAAACACAATTTTCTTGATAATGGACCTCATGTTCAAACAAGAAATTTTTTTTGCCTAAGTGAATGACAATGCACAGCTGTATTCAACCTCACAGCTGAGAATTTTCTCCTTATTTAGTTGACTATATTAACACTGAAGTGCAGGATATGTATTTTTTATGTCTTTCAACCTGCTCTATTCAAGTAACAGAAGCCTCTTACAGTCTCAATGGCCACATCTCATGTGATTTCCTTTGCAGAAATCTTTGCAGGGTCATGCCAATACAATTTTGGACTAGCGTATTGGATTTCTTTTATTATTATTATTATTTGGAAAATATTTCATTTTATGTTGGTATTATTCAAAGCAAAGCAGAGTATCTCAAATTTTGGATTCCTTACACACATTTGAATTATCAAATGATATCTATGGCAAAATTTTATGATAAGTTTTTAAGTATCTAGAAAACAGAGACACTAGTGATGAAACCTAGTGCAACAGTCACACTTCAGGACTGAAGTCCTGAAGTAAGAAAATGCAGGAATACCCCCACATTCTGAACCTTAATGAAAAAGCACAGGAAGCCAGCTTCCTCTCTTTAATGTGATTTTTGTTTAAACAAAGATGACAGAACTTCACGCAATTTTTCAGGAAGTATAATACAATACACAACATAACACCATAACCACGAAGACAAATGAAAAAGGGACTTATTGGATCATTTTCCTAGTGCTGCTAGGCTACATTGCAACAGTAATAAAAAATGACCATCACCATTACAGAAGGTCACTTGATTCACCCCACCTTTTAGCCATCATTGTCTGTGTCTTCCCATTCCTTTTTCACCACCCCAGCCCCATCCACAGAATATATTCACAGCATATATTCTTTGCTCCAGAAGCATCCCGAATCTTCCTTACTTTTATCATTTCTAGGACAAACTAAGAATTTACAGTTCTATGTTCTTTTTGTTTAAAGAGAAACTTCCTCTTACGCTCAGCACCTCTGCACAGCTGTTTCTGGTTAAATATGGAACAGACCTAGAAGTGAAGGCGCCCAGATGTCCCCCTGTAACCTCAGCGTAGCTTCAGTGTTTTCTCACATATGGAAACAACAGTTCTCATGCAAGCCTGAAACACGGTGCAAGACTACTGCTTTGCAGTGCCCTCTCTGACCAAGACCACCTCCCCACTACAAGTTCCCAGCAACTACTGCAGTGCTGTGACAGTGTGCCATACCTCTGCCTAGAGGGACAAAGCTAGACTTTATCATATACCATACAGACTTGCTCGTTAGTAGAACTGCTTATCAGAAAATGTCTGGAAATCATTGCCATCTTTACACTGCAGAATGAACGATGAAGGAAAGGGAAAAAACTGTGTAACAGAAGAGGAGAGCAGTAGTTAAAAAGAGAGAGTAGGATATTAAAGGTACAAAGGAAGAGAGGTCGTTACGGTAAGAGGGCTTTAGACAGGACCAAGAACTAAGCACTTCACAGCAAGCAAAAGCAGCAAATAGTGAAAAATGAAACAGGAACACAAAAGCAAGCCAGGGGTAATTAGCAATATAAGCAGCTATACAAAGAATGAAATAGGAATGAACTGCAATGAAAACTAACAGGAAATCAAAACACTAAAAAAAAAAAAAATAGCAACACAAGGCAAAAACTTTCTATGTACATTCCCGTTCCAAATGAAACTACTGCAAGCATGTTGTACTGCAATTTCTGTTTGTTTTGGCAAAATAAATTCCACAACACTTCGCCTCTACTAGTTTCCTCCAGCCCATCAATTTCTTGTTACTTTTCTCTGTTAGCCTACTCTTCTCCCGTAAACCAAAAGGAAACTAAATCAATTTCTAGATTTAGTAAGTTTTTCCCCATACATTTGCATGCCATTTAGAGATTTTAAATGCACTTAATAAAACTGGTTAGCTTAGTAGAACAGCAAAACATATTTTTCCTGTGTACTGAGACTCAGTTCACTTAGGTTGTAGCATCCATAGCATAGACAGAGAAACAAAAAAACTATTCTAATAAAAATACCGCAAAATGAGACTGATATCCCAGTAAACAAGTCTATTTAAATGCATTAACAATGCCAATTTGCCAAAGTACATTACAAATTTTGTTTCAGTCAGCAAATCTTTTTCAAACACTGTAATTTTAACACCAAAAAAATCTCACCTGATTAAATCCACGGCTGTGCTAATACATTCTATATAGTATTATTTTCAGCTCTTAAATATTTTTATTATTTCCAGCTCAACATATCAAAAGATGACATTTGTTTTTTAATGTTTTTTACAATAACCTGAACTACTACGTAAGAGAAAAATATCTCCCTCAGTAGATTTATATTTTCACTGCTCGAAATAACAAGGTTGCTTATTTTTTATCTTTTCACATACCTGGAACACTGTACAAGTACTTGACTTGCACTCCTCATGCATTAGAAATGTCAATGCTGAAAGGTTAAAAGCAATATCCATTTCATTTTCTGCATATTCAAACTATACAGAAGCTTGAAAACATAAATCTAATTTCAAGTAATAAACACAAGAGGAATACATTAATTCAATTTTCTTGATTTTTCTCTGCTGAGAAAATGTTGAAAGTCCTAATTACATGCCTGTTTCCAAAGGACCAAACCAATTTATTATGACCTTTAGGAAGTTACTGTGATAGCCACAATGTAAAGCATACAGCAAAACTAGCACACTGCAGTTTGAGGAGTGAAAGGAGACATGAAGCTCTCACCTCTTGATTCTTAGTTTTGTAGGAAACACAGTTTGGGACTGGAGCTCAAGCCACTGGCTCACAGTATTCAAGAACTCCAAGCTTACCTGCATTACCTTCTGCTGAATCTCCTCTAGTTGTGTGCGCTTGCTACGCTGTCTGCAGACCTCCTGGTAGCGGGTATATTGCTCTCTGAGGGAATCTAGTAGCTTCATGACCTGTGGCTGAGCAAGTAGTTCATCATCCATTGGAGACCAGGATACTCCTCCATCTGAACCATTGAATCGACGCTGTTGTAACTCGGATAGTAACTCATGACCTTGAAGAATACATATAATGATGTGGTTAATTTAGATTCAAAAGATAAGCAAAAAATTATTAGTAATCATGCCTGCTTTTAGACCATTCAGGGGTACATTTTTGCAGCTAATGATCTTTCATGCATTGGGCACATTTAGTGATACCCTTTCAAGCAGAGCACTGGCCACAGTTTGTGGGGTTGTATCAGTCATACAATAGGGTAAAAATCACATGGTATATTTTATTTTGGATATATAAAAGAGATACTGTGACTAACATTCATATCGAAAATAGCACTGATCAATGTAGAGAAAAAATTGCAAAGCACAATTCTGAGACTAAAACAACTATAAGTATTCTGGTTTACTTCAAAATACTGTGTAGCATCTGAAGTATATCTCTCAAACAATTCATATTCTTAGATTAAATGAATGATCTAGAAGCACTAAAACTGAGCATATAATTTCTCTGTTATGTTTCAGGATTTTTATAGCAAGTAAAATTTTCATAGAAAGTGTGAAGCTGAATCCTAAGTATTGGATCAATATTTTTTCTCATTTTTCTCACTCTTTTCTTTGTGCTCTTAAGCACAATATCAGGGTACAGAATCTGTATAATGACTTTCACAGATGCTAAAATAGTACATTTTGATTGCTTAATCCTCTATTTAAACTGTTTGAAGAACGTTACTGTTAAGTTGTGGTAAAGTTTTCAGGATGTAAACACCACAATATCACTAAAGTTTGTTCCCCAAAAGCTCAACGAACAAGTTAACAAATAAAACAGTGTTTGGTCACTAAAGAAGTGTTGGTATAAAAGTGAAAATCTGTCAAATCCAATTCCATATCATCAGTTTTGCAGGTCTTAAAATGGTAACATGCCAGTCCAATAAAAGAAAAAAATTAACAACTAGGTTAGCAATTGTAATATCTCAAGGAAAATGCAGAAATATAGACTCTAAATTCAACTGGTATTATCTAGACAATCAAAACGCCAAGGGCTTTGGAGATTGAAGCAAGCAGCTTTAAATTCTCAGCATTTATTATTGTGAAATGAACGTGTCTTAAGAATTCAAATACATTTTGCCATACTATGGAAATAAACATCTTTTATAGTACTACACAAATAAGCACAATCAGCTGCAGAGCACAGACTTAAAAGGCTTTTGCAAGTCATAGTTCTACTGAGATAATTTTGAATTTTTATTGTATTGTTTCAGCAGTTAGTACTAACATTTTCCATAGAAACACTTTTTTTAAAAAAAACTAGATTCTTATAAAATTCTATGAACTACACTTCATATGTAGATTTGAAGCCTGTGAAAGCAACAGTACTTGTAACTATGGAAGACATAAGCTTTGTCTAAAACCACAGTTTGTTGATATTTACCCTTAAGAGATGGAAAAGTTTAATTGGGGGGAGTTTAGTTTTTTATTCTCAAACCTTCAATACAGTGAATCTATCAAAGAGAAAGGTTGCCTCTTAGGAACTTCCATGATTTAATGAAAGTTATTAAACTTCACAGCTCAAAAAAAAATTCATTATGCCATAATTAAGAAAACAGAGAATGCATATAAACTACTGCTCTTGGGAGCCATTTGCTTATACAAAATTGAAATGTTGCTTTGTGCAAAAATCTTACTATTAGATGATACACAATTAGACCAAAAATCTGGTGGCAGTGTCTACAGACACTTCATATTTTAAAAACTTTAAAGACCACAGCAAGGAACTATTATTTCACCTTTTAACACAAACAATATTATCCCACATCTGAATAAGGTAAAATTTTATGTAGAGGGCATATAAAGCCAGTAGTTCTCTCTGGCAAATATTACATGGGATGCACACACTAGTTTGTAAGAGGCTGTAAGATAAGGATTCTGAGCACTCAGACTCTGATCACCACCTTAACGCTATGAATTACTTCCTATTCTACAAAAGCACAAATTGTTAAGCAAATTTCCATTCCAAATCAACAGTCTATTGTACATTATTTTCCATAGGAAATTCACCCTAAAAAAAGATTTCCATTCAAAAAACCCCAAATTGTTTAATGCTGAAGGGAGAATCTAAGCAGCAAAGAGTCAGAAGACGGTATTCATTGCTTTTACCAATGGTCAGGTCAGAACCAGGCTGACATAAATTATCAGAATCATGTAGGGAAACGCTATCTATATTGTAACCATTTGGTGGCTACCAAGACAAATTCATTCTATAAGGCCAACCTACTGACATCATCTAGAAACAATGTATTCTCAAAATTAAAGATATTAATTACGGTAATGTCATAAAGATGTTATCAAGATTATTAAAAACCATATTTTAAAAGACACATTTGGAGTTCTTCCATTTATTTGCTGACATCACTTTTTTAAGCCAACAAAGATGACATTAATTGATAAGCTTGTTACATTGTGATGATGGCTAAAATAGTTACTGTGCCCTCTGTACTTTCATTTGGGGCTTAGAAATGAATAATATTACTTTATTGACCAACATTATTATAATTTTTTGACTTACTATACCTGTCTGCAATACTGTCTCAGGATCAACTGATGGAAGAAAGTTCAAATCTATTGATCTTGAACAAAACAACAAAAACATCATTAATAATAATAAACAAGTAACAAACATTATTAATAATTTATATTACAGCAGCACTAAAAACTTCAGCTAAGGCAGGAGCTACCTGCAGCTGTATGTTTCTTTCCTCATTCAGTGAAATCCTCATTTTTTATCTCATACCAAAACAGAAGTGCAGCTGCATATAGTCAATAGCCAAATGAGCAGCTATCTACACACAGAGATGAATTTTGTAGTCTACATTACAAACTCTCAGAATTTCTTTACACGTTTCAAAATATTTAAGGCATATCACACTTCCAATATCATCTGGATTTCCAATGAAATTTTATAATCCAAAAGCATTGATTCCAAAAAGCAAGTCACACACCTCTCTTTTTCTTGTTGACTTCCTTTATCGCTTCCATTGTTAATTAGAGCAAGCTCATCCAATAAGGATGTTGATTCTTTTGTGAACTTTTCAAATACCTAAAAGGCAAGTTTTAATTTAAGAAGTGAAAATTACGTAAGTGGCAGTATTGAAGGCATTAGCACAAATTTATCCACTAGTTCTGTAATAATACTTCAATCTCTACACAGTGTAATTATTTCCCAACATTCAGGTGGCAGGATAGAAAGAGTAGAAAGTACAGTTTTGTTCAAGGAACACTAAGGAGCACTAAGGTTCCTTAGTGGATAGTATATGTTGCACTGAATATAATGAAGACAGACTGAATTATTAAGTACTGAAAAACTGAGATTTCTGCATAACCTGCAAGTTTACATGGACATATTTATTCTATATTTTCATTTAAGCCTTTAAGTAAATCTTAAGAATAATGTTAGGCACGTCACACAAGCATCTGACAGCCCACTTGACTGGATTAAAATTATCAACTTTGTGAAGATTCCAGCTTTTAATCACTGCTAATATAGGCTATATTGTAATAAATAACTAAGATAAAAGAAATACATATTATAGAGAAATATCCTTATCAGTTTCTTTCACTATATAAGATAATCAATAATAGATTATAACAAGCCTGTACAGTCAGACTGGAGATCCTAAATGGAGAAACACATTTTAAGAATACATTGCATGGGAAAGGAACACACTGTTTCTTTGAAGATTAAGTATTTTTTTGAAGTCAATTTCAGTAACTGAAAAAAAATTCAGTGACTGAAAACCAATTATCTCTGAAGAACCAATTAAAAACACTCTGGAGTGCTATGTGCACCAACAGTTGCTTAAACAATTTGTGTCTATCAATGAATTTGTTGCGTGTTTGCTCCTAGACATTGACTGCATCTCTGTATTTACTGGGGAAACTGCACTGAGAGAGGTTTCAGTGTAGGAACAAAGGCCTAAGATATAACCCTGGAAGACTGTAGAGTCCAAGTATTTCCTCCTTGTTTTCAATTTCTCCTATCAGCAGCCAAACGATTTCCCTTTGTAGTGACTATACCATAAAACTCAGGCTTTTCTTCCATGGCAGGGGTTTGGAATAAGGTGATCTTTGAGGTCCCTTCCAACCCAAACCATTCTATGATTCTAAAGTGAGGGTCTACTAGAAAGCTTCATCAAGGAACTTGTTGGTTCAACAAATTGACTATACTAGCTTTATCAACCCTTGAGCAAATCCAGTTAGTTACAAGACTATTCACGCATTTGAACTGCACTACTACACATATGACAGTTTCTACACACTTAGCAGTTTCTACACAAATAAAAAATCATGGCTCAAGGATGAGACATTTAAAAACAAAAAAAGAAAAAAGAAAACTAACCAGCCTCTTATTCAACCAATCCATGTGATCATAGGTGAGAGTTCCTCCAAAGTCTTCTGTTAGTTGACATGGCTCTATATATCGAGTCAGCTTGTTAGCAGATACTAAAATAACCTGCAACGATAAAAGAAATTTTAGGTACACTCGTAAGCAATGCTTGTATTTTTCCTTAAATAACTGAGAACTGTGATTCAGAGAAAGTGACCATTTTATTGCATAATGTTTAAATGAAGTATGGGTGGTTGCAATTAACATGGGCCTAAACCAGACAGGTAATTTTGCTATGCAGCATATATCTCACACATAAGCCTGTAAAAGCATCATCTGCACTATGTCATGTATTCGCCATAGGAAAAAGAAGTATGTTTCTTGGATATCTGTTTTCTAGGTGGTACCTGATGCTTCTTGATTAAGTCACATACCACACGATCTATTTTTAATGAATATAGTAGCAGGATATCATACTGCAAAGCACCTAGTATTTTTATCACTCTCTTGCA
Organism: Tringa tobata; assembly: GCA_033628505.1. Classification (NCBI taxonomy): domain Eukaryota; kingdom Metazoa; phylum Chordata; class Aves; order Charadriiformes; family Scolopacidae; genus Tringa; species Tringa tobata. The sequence continues at coordinate 3,221,772 of JAHREE010000531.1, read as the reverse complement.
ATAATTCTAGTCCCAGAGGTGAGTTTGTGCCATAAAAGTTAAATGCCTACATTTCCTGTGCAAACATGCTCAGGAAGGGTTGGATCAACTGTACTCTTTCCACGAGTAGTCAAATTCAAATTTTAGTATGCTTAAAAGCCATTTTCCCAGGAGACAAATCTAGTTCATTAACTACTTCAGGAAATAAAGGAAAACACAGGTCCACTGCTAGTCAGAAGACTAAATTCTTCCCTTCATTTCTGCATTCTAGAGGCTCCTGGCTAAGCCTTATTAATATAAGCCTACACCAAAATTTGTCAGCACAGGTTGCTTTGATGCACAATATGCTAAGCCTGGAATAACTCCTGTGGGGGAAAAAAAAAAAAAATCTAAATCTCTCTACGGAAGCAGACATATTGGCAATATATAGCTAGAAAGAAAAAAAAAAAAAAAGACAATTTTGAGGAACCATCAGATCATGCACATATTCTTGTGGGGGACAAGAATATGCAGAAAGAGGCAACTGGAAAGAACCTTTTACTGCTAGTCCAGCTCTGTGTTGTGCAGACACTGGAAGACAGAAAACCCATCCTAAACTTGCAAGTTTTTTTCCTCAAAATTACCTCAAGGGTTTTGTCTTCCACTACTTCAGGATACTTCAGACCTGTTTAGATCACTAAGCCAATTTGATATACCAAATCATCGATGAAAATACTGTGTTTCTGAGATGGGTTTTGAGACCAAAAGCCATTCAAGTCAACAACAGTTGGTCTTTTTTAAAAACTGAAAGTAGAGGTTGTGCAGTCTCCATACTTGGAAGTTTTTCAAGGCTTAAATGTATAAAGCCCTGAGTAACCTACTCTAAACTCATAGATGATCCTGCTTTGAGCAGGAAGTTGGAACAGAGACCTCCTGAGGTCCTTTCCAATTGGAATTATTCTGTGATTTTTCAATTCTTATAACTAAAGAATCCAGAGTAGTTCCAAATCAATGATCTAGTATTTAATACGAACAGGAACATCTCCCAGCAACATTCAGCAAATATAGGCTATTCTCCTGTGTTAATGGCACGTAGCTACCATAATTGGAATTGGCTTGTAGTTTAAGTAATGCCAGTAACCAGCCCAAACCCCAGAGGATAGGTCCAAGAAAAATAAAGCCTTTCTTCTTCCTTCTTTAGGCACACATTTATATTTTAGGTCATTTTTACATTCTCTTTTCACCTCTGTGAGTTCATAAAAAAGGATAAAATTAATTTACCCATTCGGGACACTTTGGTATGGAAACTAAAGTAAATAGGGCAGCTGGTTCACATCACTGAAATACCAGTTCTCAAAAAAAAAAAAAAAAAACCCAAACCCAAACCAAATAGCCCAAAGAAATGGATAGACTGCACTGAGACCACTTCTGATTTATTTTTTTTTAAAACCGAGATCCCTTCAGGAAGGTCAGCGGGCAAGGGACATGCTTTACAAATTGTACCAGGAAAACATTTAAAAAAAAAAAAAGTTTTTTCTGCCAATCAAAGCCTGTCTGTAACAAATGTATTAGCTATATAACAAAACAATCCTCTGACCAAAAAAAACCACCCCACAAGTGGGGTTTTAGACCTAGATTAGCAGCAGTGCTATTGTAACACCCTCCATATGCTTTAAATTAGTAACTGATATTTCTAGGTGTCAAAACTACATTTTGCCTCTCTGAAGCTTCTGAAATATTGTTTTAGTCAGCTACTATAGATTAACGGTCCGTAAGAACATAGACAAACAGCCAAAGGAAAAAACAAACATTGAAAAACAGTAGGTGTGATTTTGCACAGAGAGAAGACACTTCACCTTTAGAGATATAAATTCTACTTTAACTTCAACACCTATAACATGCACACTTTTGCTGTCACAAATTGCTAAAACTTTTCAAAATCAAATCACAGTAATCGTCTTTAACCTTTTGTGAAAATAAATGTCAAATTACCACATCCTGAAAAAAGTTTTCCTTTATGAATTAGCATTCCACCTTTGCATTTGAATTTCACACTTCAACATATTGTCTATTGTGCTTCACAAAGCTTTCAGTCACATAGGCTCTTCAAACTCCTCAATAGTTTAATACTTTGTTAACAGCATACTTAAAATTATTTGTCATCCTTCCCTCTAAAATCACTACCAAACTGCATTGGACCACTAACTACAGAGAACATCTTGAGTTTCTCCTCCCTCTGTGAAGAGAACAGCGATGGCTTTCTATTGCTTGAACAGCTCTCAATGCTCTTGGATAAGACGGAGGTACAAATGAAGACCATTTACAGTTATAAAAATAGAAATATTCCACTGTTTGCTTGCAACTGGACCAATTTATTTTCTTTTTTTTTTCAGAGTTATTTTATTATATTGACTCCAGGAAAAAAAATAATAAAGTTTTTCTAATTCAAAGTAAAAGCCTTTGGACAGCAGACTAGAACCGGATGTTAAAGTGAACAGCTTAGATTTCCTGAGGGAGAAAGGAATAGACGTGAACAGATGGTTAAGACAGAAAAAAACTATAAATTATTGAATCCTTAGATCTTTGCTTCCCTTCCGACTTGATTCAGCCATTTCTGAAAACAGTGACAGCTAATAAGGTGTCAGTAGTAGCAGGTTTCAAATATGTCCTGTTTGCTACTGACCAGAGTCCCTAACATCATTATCTGCACACGGTTCTTTTTAAAACCTAGAAGAATTGTAGCAGCTCTCATCATTCCTCTAATAGGCAAACTTGCTTTCTACAATATTGGCCTGCTAAAACATTGTGAAAGCCTTAGCAGAAGTAACCCAGAACACTGCTTTGGCAGAAGTGCTGTACTTTTGAATAAAATCAAAACAACCTTTTAAAGAACTCCAAAAAAAAAAAAAAAACAAAACCCCGTGTACTGCAAAGTCTTATGCTTCAACTGCAAAATTTCCTTATTTCTCAGGAGTGAGACTACATTTTTGTGGGTTTTTTTCTAGTAACATGATTTGGATCCATGCAACAGTGCCACTAACACTTATCTTTCGTAATAGCAGAGCTCCAAATACTGTTTGTACAAAGCTGACCTCTCTCTACATCATTTGCTGTTTTTTGCAATTATTTTGATTGATCATCTGCAACAAGAGAGAAGCAGATGTCAAGATCAGAGGGGAACTCTGGATATTCAATAGGACATGTAAATGTGCCCCCAAAATGTTAAAAACATTCATCTGAACTTACTTTCTTCAGGGAAGAAATGAAAGAGCTCTTTAAGACAAATGTCAAGAGTCAAACCAGGAGCTATTGGCAGACGAGATGGTGTAAAATTTCAGTAACAAGACTTTTTTTTTCTTTTTTAAAGTGCATAGTATCACAGCAGCCATACTGCTGAATCTAAAAAGGAGTAGTTACTTTCCAAAAGAACACAACACACATCCCCTAAGAATACAAAATTTAAACAAGTGAAATCTAAGCATATGATCTCCTAAGAGAAGTAGATATCGCATTAATATTCATAGCTTGGTATCCATGAGTAATGCATCCCAGTTCTGAGATAAATGAAGAAGATTATCCAAACAAATTGGATGGTAAGATTCTACATCTATTATCAGAGTGAAAACTTTATACTGGGAAATAGGTACGGAAGCATAGTAAGGGGAATAAATCCAATTTTTAATCTCAGGAATAAAAAGGTCCTAAAACACAGAGTAAGTTTAAAGGAGTAACTGGCATCATCTCTTAGAAAAAGTATTGATTACTAACTGACATTTACACAACACTGTAAACCTAAAAATACACTGAATTTCACAGAAAAAAAGCGAATCCTGACACAATCACTTATGAAGATAAAAGAATGAACTGCATACACATATCAATGTTATTTATAATTTGTTAGTCTGATTTTTGGTTTTGTTTTGGGTTTTGTGGGGTTTTTTTTTTATTATTTTGGGGGGTTTGTTGGTTTTCTCGTTGTTTTGGGTTTTTTTGTGTTTTTTTTTTTTCCTTTGTTTTTTTTACACTCCAAGCAATGTAATATCCAACATCCAGAAAGTCTGACCAAGTTCACAATTCTTTGCAAGATTTCTTACCAGGTATGCCTGAATATGGCACCTGGCAGCAAATATGGGAAGTTTATACGGGCTGAAAGTGCATTACTAACACGTGCCACAGTTTCTCACTTATTTCACCTAATCCTCATGACCATGTGGGTACCAAGTGATGTTAGTCATAAAATTAGATGCATCTTTAGAAAAAGACTCTAGGAATAACAGAATATGTCTTATACACAGTACTACCGTTTGATGTTATGCCAAAGTGACAGAAATGCAACTAATGACAAGAATGCTTATGCTCAGAATAATAATGTTAAAATTATGTTACAATTTGTTGTAACAATTGCAATCTGACTATAAATGTAGCTACTCTAAGAGTATATTAAGATATTTATTCAATATGAACAGAACATCACTGCCTCCTTCACTAATTTTAATAAGTTACCATCAAAATATTTAATACTTTTATCATTTGTTTAGTGGAACATAAGAATCTGTTATTCCTAAAATACTCATTCAAACAGTCCTTAAGTAGAGGGGGTTTTCTTCATTTCCCAAAAATTCTGCCAAGAAACACAGATAGCTCTTCCCCTCTCACAGCCTGGGTGATAGGTATAAAATGCTGAATCTTGATGAAGTCCTTTGGGCTCAGTATTAAAGCTGTTTTCTCAGTGGATTGATTCTCGATGATTTGTTATGCTAGTGGCTTACATGTCCAAACAGCTTTGGAAAAATACAAGGAAAACTTCAATGGACAAGGCAGAGATTTTGCAAGAATAAGTTTGCACTTCAGCCTCTGCAGAAATCCAAATCGAAGAATGTCTATGTTTATTTTTCACACTACACTGAAGGCATCTTTTGTATAAAAAACTGCAACTTTTTTTTTTTCTTTTTAAAATAAGTGTGAATCCTAATTGTTTTGTAAAGCACAGTCAGATTCTTCTCCACCATTTGCTTTTTTGAAACTTAGCTGTGCTTATTCTCCAACATATTCAGCAGGAAAAATTTAAATACGGCCTCAACTATTTTCCTGGTGATTTTTCAAGAATATCTATGGCATTTTTAACAGACAAAACATAGCTGCCCACATATCTGGTCTGACAGTGGTTCATTGCCACAGAGCTGTAAAGACTTCCTCTTCCGAGGAGAGGAACCCCACTGTTTGATGATAAATATTATTTCAACCGATTTTTTGAAACACTATTTGATTAAACACCAAGTAGGATAGAGATTTATTTGTTAATATGGGACACTAATCCGTACAATGATGATTTGATTTAACATTATACTGAGAAACACAAATTAAATATTTATCTGGCTAGCACCACCCAGAAATGTGGCATACTAGAAACCCAAGAGCAGCTATCAGAATCTAGATATACACTAGACAAACTGTCAACTCTGCTCCCAGTAACTGTCTCCCTCAGTTTCCAGCACTCACAGTTTTGGCCACACACTCACCTTCCCCTCCAGGGCTCATGATAATAATCAGCACACTATTTTTTTTCCATCCTGGAGAAGAGGCTAATAGGCACACACAGTCTTGTGTCTTCCAACACACCCTTCTTTAGAACTGAATTTAGAACGTGACGTAAATGCAGGCTTACGTACTCCAGCTCCACAAGGACAACTCCCTGATTTGGCCCAGGTTTTTTAAAAGAAAGGACTTGTTGCCTCCAATAAAAAAAAGATCTACAGAGCAACAAAGATATATACAGATGAAAGGGGAGATGCATTTAAATAAGCATCATTTTGATACAAAAAAAATGGAACTCCTATATGCATTTTTGGGCAAGTCCATGAAAGCCACGTGTTTTGGTGCCTCAGTATTAAAACGCTGAGAAGACCTGATACAAAAATTAAAGACTTCCTACAGAGCATTATTCATTATTCTTTCTGTGGAGCAATACGCTGCTTATTAGCATTATTCTTAAAAGGTAAATTGAGAATGATTGTGCCACAATTAATTTCCACACAGAATACTTAGAGCTAAAATATAGAGACACGTAGTAACAGCAGCTAATTTCAAAATACAAGAATAGTATAAAACCCCCTTGTAGTAACACAGTAGAAGTTCTGGACCACAGTGTGTTTTCAAGGGCATGAAAAAAAAGCAAAGCACATATAAAAGTGTTTGGGCTAGGGATTTTACCTTTTGGAACATTAAGGACTGCTATAACCACGTAACAGGCATTTAATCACTTTCAGAATAAAGACTTAGTCTGAAGAAGATAATTATCTACTTAAGTATGTACCACTGACTTAGGTAGACAGAGAAGAGTTACTTTACTTGAACGATATGAAAAATTGTGACCTAATCACATCAGATTTACCGTTTCCAGTTATCTTCTTAAACAGTTCCTACACTTATAAACAAACAACAAGATCTTACTAGATATTTTTCAGCTACACAATGTGGAAAAAGCAAGTCATTTAGATAATATTTCTTTCAGGGCAATTCTTACATGCAAGTATACAGATGATAAACAGGTTGATATGCAGGAAATTTTCACAGAAAAAAAGTGGGGTTTAGGTTTCTGTACTCCTCTGTATATTGATGACTTGACATTAGAGACTTGAGATTTTCCAGACCAGATTCTGCCGATATATCATCATAAGAAATTTCTGACACTATTACTAGAGACTTAGAGTTGTTAGCTGCTACAGGGTAAGCATGAAGCATTTTTTACACAAACCAGAGATTATTTTTCCTCCCAGTCCCTTAAATGAATGGCATATGCAAATAAAAAAAATCCCACCAGTCTGTAAGCAATTTTGCACTGTGTACAAACTCATACATTTCTTCTACTTTTATGGTACACATTTTCCTCCAGTTACCCTAGTTATCTCCATATGAAAAGCTCACAATCAAATACAACGCACTACAGCTACTAAGAGTGATTTTTTTCACATCACTATGTAGGTCATATTAATAAAAAAGTAAAAAACCCACCACCTCCCAGAACCTCAAAACACAATTGGAAATTTTTATGGTCAAACGCTATTCTTCATTCATTTAAAAATATTAACAGTATGAAGTATTACAATGTAACATACATAACATTTCAGCTGAAAGGCACTCCTGGAACAATTATCAAGACAACTCTCCTATTATGAAGCACAGGAGACCAGAAAAAAAAAAAAAAAAAAAACTGCTTCAGTGAACACATGAACTGGTTGCTAATAAGCGTTTTAAGGATGAATAAAGAGACAGAGGAAAGCTCTGCTGGAGGATGAATTGGAACTGACCTGAGGCAGGTCCAAGACCAACACTAATAATAAACAGAATAAGGATATACACTTTTGCTCAGCTGAATCAGCCCACCTGTCTATATTTATCCACTCAGTAGCCATTTGATCTCTGTTCCCACATTTACTTTCAGTGCTTTGCAACTCATAATCAGCACATCTCACTCTGAAGCAGAGGATCTTTGCCTTTGAACAGAAAGGCAGGCATTGCGATTAAAGGCTTCATGCAGCAATATTAAGCAAGATATTAAAAACAGATCAGGTAGCAGCAAATAGGAGGTAGATGTGATGCCCCATTAGAAATCACCATTACACAGCATTTACTTCAAATAAAATTACATTATGCTGAAGTGAATAAACATTTCAAACTTTCATTTAAATTTTTATATCATGTTTACTTCATTGCTGCAGAAAAAATCTTGAATTTTCCAAATAGTTATCCAAATCTAACCCATGATCCAAAACACAAGTTGGGTGCTGCTTTGTTTTTTTTACTGCCAGTAGTATACAATTGTGCAGCTGTAGATTTGTGTATGATTAAGAGGCTTCCATAGCCTTATCAGTGCTCTGCACTCACATCAGGAACACAGCAAAGACCTCCTACTGTCTCTAATGCAAATATTATTTGGAGCACAGAGAAGGTGGGTCATTTTTACTGAGCCAGTTTTCCTGATCACAACCAAGTAACAGATAAGCAAAAGTTAATGAATGGTGAAGAGCAAAGGCTTCCCAATAGCAATATTCATTACCTCGGAAAGCACAAGATTTTCCCTACTGTTCTCTCAGCTTTCCCTGTCTTTTAATGAACACCACCATTTAAAAATATGAGTTATTGCACAGAAAACAAAACAAACCCAAAACCACACAACGTATGAGGAAAAGCCACGAGCTAGAGTGGTATCACACAGCCTCTTTAGAAACATCTATAGCAACTCTACACCAACAGCTGCTCATTATCCAACCTCAGTCAGATGACAACTGCCCCAACGCTGATGGGGCAGCCCCTCATGCATGAAGCAGTAGCACCCTCTTTCAGGGCTTTTAAGTTAGGTAGAAGGGAAACTCAAGAGCAAACAGCTATCAACCAAAATGAGAATTCAGCAACTACCTGTTATTATATCCTCTACTCATACAAACTTCTGATCTGCCCATTCATCAAAACAAAATAGGAGGAATTACAGAACAAATCTGAAGTTTTCATCCTGCCTAGGAAGTAGCTGCTGTATTTAAATGCTATTACTATTTTTCTTGTGAAATGATACATCATTTCCTTACAATTGACACCTGATAGATGTCTACATGAAAAGCATCTCTAGCACTTTATTTTCCTCTTCCTAAAACTTCAGAACAATTAATTAAGAGAAACTTAGATCAAAACTTAAGGGTCAGGGAGAAATGTTTATGATTCAGTAATGAAAAAAGTAGTTTAGAAACAGAAACCAAAACAGTTGCACAACTCCAGCGATCTACACCAACAATGCTAACATCATCATTGACACAAAATATGCTTCAGAAAATTATTAAGCTTACTAAATTTCTTTATCATTTAATGACTATTAGCAAATCCTTAAAGTCACACAATAAAATACTTTTATTATCGTAGCCATGGAAAACTACCCCTGCTTTGTGAACATATTTTCTGTAGGCTTTCTTCTTATTTGTCTAGAAATAGATTCTAGCTGAGTCATATTAAAAGAAAAATGCAAGAAGAATCTTCTAGAGGATTCATTTCTAAACTGGCAATACCATGATGTATACAGTAACAACCACTGTATAAAATTATAATACAACTTCAAAATCTGACTGAACTTGTCCAAGGACCATATTTACAGGTGTGCAGATGGGAAAAGAGAGCCTAAATCAGACAGTAGGGACTGCTAAATAAGGGGGTTCACTTTTCTTACTGCCACTCTCTGGACTTTGGTGTTTACCTTATGTCCTGAAAGCATCTGTGTGAAACTGACTATTGCAAACATAAGTCACTTTCTAAACACGAGCTCTTATATCATCCTTTTCAATACAGATGGTTGGTTCAGTCTCTTTTTCAATTCTCATCTTGGATGTGCTACAAATAATAGGCTAGTTTATAAAAGGTAGACACCACCACACTCATGTTTTTGATTAAAGAAGCTATGACTGAGCTGCTACATGCTGAACTTCAAGATGGAAATATACTTTGACCACACCTCCCTATGAGAACCCTTGAAAGGATTCAGGCAAAGGGACAGACAGACATCTGTGAAATCCAAGACAGTTTAACTGTAATGCAAGTCACAAGATTATTGTAGTTGGAACCACTTCCAGTGGCAAAATTTCACCACCTTTATTAGTGAATATCTTGCTGATTGCAGAGTTTCAAACACCCAAGAGGCTGTTCAGAGCTTCTTTAGATTGTTTTGTTGAACTTGGGCTACTTCTCAAATCTGTCTTTAAAGAATTACTTAAAAAGAAAATATGATCTTCATCTGTAAGATAAACAATCTCAAGGCAAACGTGCAGGATTTCCTCACTTATAAGACTCTAAAGGAGATTACAAAAAATGAAGTAATGTAGTATAAGGAATCTTAAAGCAGATTTAAATTTTAAAAAGTTTTGTTATCTGATTGAAAATAGGAATCTTACCCCTTACCCCCACACTCCTTCAGAGCACTTTCACATGCAGGAATTGTTTCCTAAAATGAAGCCACCTATTCTAAGTAAAGTCTGATACAAGACTTAACAAGACAACATTCATATGAACTAACAGCATTGTATCTGGACAATAGAGTCTTTAGGTTTATATTATTTAGCAGTTACATAACCTTCCAGCTGCCACCTTCCAATTACTATTTTCCCTGAACTAAGTTTTCTACAGAAGTATTGAAAAATGTTATAATCTTACCATCAGAAAGAATTACACAGCTATGGCCAAGGCTGCAAAATGCTTTTCTATTCAATCTTTTCACAAAAAAAGATGCCAAGAGCTTTGTTGTACAAAACAAGTAGACATTTTAGTATGTGGTGAGCACAGCAAACCTGCTGTAGTTCAAACAAGATTAGCTTCAGAAATTATTATAAATATTGATGATATAGATAATTTTCCAAAAATAGGGAAAATTGAGGTTTCCATTAGCCTCCTAAAAAGGTAAAAAAAAAGAACTGCTAACATTAGTGTGTAATCTCTTGTACACACTCTGCCTCACAAGCTATGAAAAATCTCAGCTTGTATTTGGCAAACTGAAGGGACCTATAACCTTTGTTAATAACATCAAAGAACTCAAAAAATGAAAGAAGATGCACGCAACAACAAGATGTTCTTCAAAATCGTTATTACCAATTTAGTGACACCATACAACATGCATTTCTACAGCCTATTACAGAAGACTAATAAAAAAATTCACACTAAGCCTTGTACAACAATTTCTTACTCCAAACATCCACTATATGTATCAAACAACTTTATCCTCTTGATGGGCAGAGATAAAATGCCACACATTTCTAATTTGAGACCCCCTTCATTTAATATTCTTATTTAAGAGGGAAAAAGCTAAAGGCTGTAATGGTTTGTTAAGGCTATCCACAAAGCAGCTGGATTATAACTATTTTAAAGAGGCATTAATTTTCATCCAATTATTCTAATATTCCAGAAACAGTAATTTTCACTGAAGTAGACCAAAGTTCTACATACCTCAAAGCCAAGTCTATCTTTCTCTTTCCAAAAACAGAAATGTGTAACCTTCTTATCCCAAAATTCATCTGGCTTTACTACACAAACAAGTGACACCTCAGCTGGAACAACGTTCTGAAAAACAAATGAAAAAATAAGTAAAACATTCAAGATTAAGCCTTCATTTCACACAGAACTGAATTCCATTTACATGTTATCATCTCTTCAAGAACTTGAAATATACAGACGAAAATTAAACTAAGTCTCCTGCATCTATATCACACCTTGGCTCCGTAGTAGATTGCACTAAATTTCATAGCAAAATCATGTCAAAACTGAAAAGAAAATCTAATTTCTTCACTCCTAGTCCTGAGGCATAACTCTTAGTTCATGCTATATATCAGTATAGAAAACCATGAAATATTGGCTAGACTTAATTTTATTTATGGTATTACAAAGGTATGTTAAGAAGAAAGCTTTCTACCAGTGTCATTTGCTATGTAGAATGCAATAGTAATCACAAATTTAGAAAGTTGCATATGTTGTTATTAAATCACATGTGAAAAGATTATAGCCTATACTTTTCTAGAACGCATTGCTTAGAATAGAATGAAAGGGCTTAACATTAACATTTCAGCATATTAATTTATACAAGTATTACTAGGAAACATTCCTCAGCCTAAAACAGTAATTTCAGCTACCAAGTTGATTTTATGTTACACTGAATGTAGGACAAGGAACAAAGATTCTTGATTACTCCCAAGTCATCAGCTATAGCAATAACCAACAGTTAGATAATCACAGTACTGACATACAGGTGACACATTCCCTTGGAATTCTCTTCAAATACCTTGTTTTATTTGTAAAAATATAATTTTGAAAAACTTAAACACATCCAACTTAGCAATCAAAGCACTGAAAAAAAAGATATTTCATTCTTGTACCATTGTAGTAAATATGCAAAAAATACGTAGACAGTATTTTTAACATAGAAGCGTCTGATTGATGACCAAACAGCACCTCTGAGAATTACGTGTCCCCAAAACAGAGAGAAATCTCAAGTGGCCTGCTCAAGTGATTAGTTTACCTAGGAAAATCTTCTTCATTGTTTCCTTATCAAATTAAAGACACAGATGTTTCTGCAGGCTTCACACTGGCGGGAATCGTGCTGACAGGATGCCAGTGAAACCTGAGCATGGGCAAATAGCTACCTTTCCCACTAGCTGAAGTTCCCATTAAATGTCACAACTGCACACTAGCTGAAGTGGAATCTCAGTCAAGATCACAATCAGAACATAGTGGATCCAATTACTGTAACTCTATTAATAGGAATGTCATCTTAGTCAAGAATAGGTGAAAGACACCTTCAAACAGACTTAAAAACCCAAGAGCAACAAGAAAGGAGGACAAAAAAATGAAATTATTTGTATTTGACACATTTTGTGAGGCTTCATGTAATTCTGAGAGGAAAGGTGATCTGAAAAAGAGAAGTCATCTGTGCAGTAAGAAAGGCAGTAGTCCAAATTCTCTCATCTATTCAGAGTGCTCTATCATTTCTTTTCTTTGACCAACGAAGACCAGAAAATAACCTATACTATTTAGTAGAAACAAGACTTTATTGTAACCCCACTGTTCTGAAAAGCTGAAATAATAAATTGTTATTAAACTTCTTTAACTGGGAATTGGCAATTATTTTTTTTCTACTTTTCTTCTACTTTGTATAGCATCCAGAATATAATTTGTGATTATGTCTATTATACACAACAAAATCAGCTACAGAAAATTACAATGGAAACCAAGTACTACAGCACATTGCACGGGAACCTACTCAGCTGCATTATCAGTGTGAAGTGTTCATTCCTACTACTCACAGTTGATGATACCAAGAACGTATTTATTTTGTAAACTAAAACTCTGTTTTAGAATAATGTATACAATCGTGTGTAGTACACAATGAATTTGTCCCTCACTTGAGCAAGGTGTATCATCTGCTTTTCAGAATGTTTCTTTCTGCACAGAACTACATTTTTGTAATTTTAAAAGGCCACAAATTCTCTATTTCTCAAGAAAGAGATTACTGCCCCTACAATAAGACAGGTGTTGGATTCACATCTATAAAACTGATCAATCAACTCTGAATACATAAAAATTTATTTACCTGCAGCATTAACACAACTGTCTTTACCACGTTCCATTGAGATTTTCTGCCATCCACTATCACAGTAAATCCTCTAGCTTTACACTTCTCACTAAAAGAAGAAAACATTTAGAGAAAATAAGATCATGAACAAGTATCATCACAATGACTTTGGGTTTCAACCCTACTGAAAAATACAACTACATAGCTTTTTTTACTTATAAAAGTCTGTCTTATAAACCTTAAGTTTACTCATTAAAAATAACTTTCAATTTTAATACTGAAGCATATTAATAGATATCCCAAATAACAGTTTTTCAGTAGTACTGAAGTGTATTTCTTAATTCAAGCATTTATTTAAACTTTAGCAAGTATGAAAAGGTTTCATAAATTGTAAACTTCCCAAAATCTTCAGAAAGAAGAGGCTGATCTACAGTTTTGTAAGGAAGAGAAAGGGATGTCAGTTTTTATGAGATTCCTTGTGGATTGGTGCAGATTTGAGGATAGAGCTACCTATAGTTTGATGCATGTCCAAGTAGGAAGTCATCTAAACATGCTTAAATTTCTTTCCTGAACAAAAAGCCTAGAAATTGCAGTGCACAAAAAGCCTCTACAAGGACAGAGGTTTTGCATAGAGATCTGCAAGAAAAAGTATTTTAGGTTGACATCATCCCTTTTAATAAGGTTCGAGCCTGTGTCACTACAAAAAAAAAAAAACAAAAACAAAAACAAAAAAAAAACAAACAACAACCTGCTGAGAAGAGCTAGCTGCAAAGCCAAAAATTCAAAGGTACTTCTGCTCAAGTACCAAATGGCAGGAAACAGTGAAAGCTTTCTTCGCTCTCTGTTCATTCCCGCAAAGACCTCTGCAACTCATTTCTAACTGAAGCCGGCAACAAGGCGCTCACAACAATAGCTGGGCAGTGCTTAATGGAGGCAGCAATCTCTGAACACCACCAACAGCTGGGAAGCATTACCTTCTCACAGCCAGCACAGCAGCAGCCAGAAGAGGACATGGAAGCGAGCCTACAATTTCACCATTATTTAACCACATTAGATACATCTCAGATTGAAATTTTTGTGACCAGTAAAGTTATAAGTAACTAAAAAACAGGGCATTTACATGAGATAGAAGAGCATTATGTAACCTTCAGCACCCAAATCTGCAATTGCAAAACAAAGCCATGTCTGTGATCTCCTTAGCTTACAAAAAAAAAAAAAGCAACTTGCACATAACAGTAAGCATCATGTTTCATTCCAAGAAATTTAACTATTATATATCTCATGTTTAAGCTGAGCTTTATCAGGTACATATGAAAGACAAACTTATCTTGGGATTTAAAAAAAAAAAAGGAGGGGAAGGCACCTTACCAGTCTATTTAGGAAAAATAATTGCAAAGTTGCCTGCCAATCCATACATCCTTTTGGTTTTAGTGAACTTCTGGGATCACATACATGATTTTTCTGGAAGCACTCTGAGCATTCAGGCTTTATGCATGCAATGTTTAATCGGAATTAACTCAAAAGTCACACTACCACTACTTTTAAGAACAAGATGAATAGTGTTACTACGGCATCTTGAGACATGGCTTCCTTGGGTTCACTGGAAACTAGCAGTATGAGTATCTGCTCTTCTCTACTACTAAACCTATTAGAAAAACCAAAACACACAAAGAAACAAGCAAATTCAAAAGTGAGCTAACCACTTCTGAAAAGTTCAGCCAACACAAACATAAATGTTCGTATAAAAGTTAAAATAGAAATAGAAAAACCCACACTTGGTGATTTGATCCACAATACAGAGAATGCAACAAAGGAAGCAAACTTTAGTATGTACAGACAAGAGCATAACATTGCCTTTTTTTTCTTGGATTCTGAAGAAGCCTCTTCAGAATCCAAGAATTTTAAATAGCACCAAAGAAAGTTTTAACAGTAGACTTAAACACTAGGAATAAGTTTTCTCAAGTTTTAGGAAAGCTTGACACACACACACTGCCAAAGAAATTTTACCCAAGATACTATAAACAGTTATGCCTCTTAAATTTTGGCCACAGCTATCCATCAACAGTAGAATGCATATTTCAAAGCAGTTATAGTTACAACATATGACACGCACAACTGAATTAAAAGTTAAACATATTAGGTTACCTTACACATAAAACTTGGGGAAAAAAAGTAACATTAATGTTTCCTGGATAGCTATGTGGGTTAGGGAAAAGATCCCTCCCTGCACCCATCCTTTTTTCCACATGCTGTTCAGCAAGTCTTTCCAGAAGAAAAAAGGCAAGCGCTTAGCCTGAAGAGTTTGCATTTCCCACTAAAAAAAACCCACGCAAACACAAATGACAATGATTTTTCCATACTACCACCATAAAAGAGAGGTCATTTTTTCCACAACTGACAAACAGAACTTAGATGTGGGAACACTGAACTTTGCTTTCAAACAAATTTCCCAGTCTGTACAGAGTACAAAGAGTACTTGGATTGAATTTTCAGATAGTTATTTTTACACTAATATATGTAAATACATACATCAGTAAGAGACTGCAGAACAATTAATGCCTGCTAGAACAACAATGCCTGCATCTGTTCCATAAATATGGCCAAGTCCTTAAGTCAATAAGATGACTCGTGCGGATGAACATTCGGGATTTTCATCACTTTACCAGAGACAACAAGCGCTGTTTGAAAAAACCCTAGAACTTCCACAACTAAAATGTTGTGCAATATACTCCCTATACCTGTTGATGTTTTATTTGTAAGCAACCTGAATTTATTCTTTGCTTCTCTCTACCCAGTCAGAATTTTTTTAAATCGTCTTAAAAAAAAAAAAATAAAAATCGGTTCATTTAATTGTTTTAAGAACATTTATAGATTGTAATAAGCAAAGTACACTAAACAGTCTTTAGTTATGCCATTGTTCCTCTCTTTCCAGAAGAGAAATTTAAAGGGATACAAAAGCAAGTATTTCTCTGAGAGGCTTCTTTGCTTTTTAAATCAGTGGCACAAGAGAACAAAACAAAGCTCTGATAAAGATCAATCTCTGGATCTTCAGAAAAAAAATGCAGTTAACTAAGGTAGAAGCAAGAACTGTCACTATAAGCTTGCAGTGTTACATGCACAGAACTTAATCAACAATGATTTTACAGCAAGTTCTGAATGTCAGGATCCTCAAGTTGTCATTCAGCACATTGAAGAAGTATCTTTATTTCAAACATTTGAGTTGCTCACTAACTTCAGTAAGACTTTGTATGTTTTCAGACTCAGTGCACACTTAAGCACTACAAGCTACAAAAATCAGCAAAGAGAAGAGGGAAGTTTTTTGGTTTTTTTTACTTTGGGCAATGTTACCTTTGCAAGCTTAGAATTTTCATTAGAATGGCTCATTAATTTACATAATAATTTAAGTGCATTGTCATTAAAAAGAAATTACAAGGATATCACAAGAAAGGAGTGAGGAAATACAAAAGACAAAAAAAAATCCCAAAGCCAGATATACAGAATAAAGGACATATGTAAGCTTCTGTAGATATCCCTTAGTTTAGTGGGATGTATATTTCTAATTCAGGCAGACAGCACCACATTTTAAACAAACATTTATGTAAAATTCATTTGGCATTGAAAGGCAAATTAAAAGAAAAACCAATAAAAAGATTCCTTCCACCACTGGAAAAGAAGGCAACCCTGAACAGAACGCCTTTGAAATCACCTTGGGATACTCAGTAGGTAGTCTAGTGTGACACTCAGCTCGTCCATACTCGTCTGTTCAAGGCATAATGGAATTGTCAGAATGAGGCCACTTCTTCTGTCCTTCCCTCCTATTTCGGGGGAAAAAGTCATTAGAAGGGTAATGTGATGGCTTTAAGGTAAAAGAAATACTTTTTAGTTACGTCACAAAAGTAATCTTTAAATTTGCTGTGCAAATCACAACTGACATTTCACCTCTCAGTTGTGAGGATTCATTCACCACACTGATATCAGACCTACATCTGTAATTGTCATAGTCTTCCCTCTAGTGCTTTCAACATAAACAACACAAATCAAGCTTTCCAGAAGCATTATTTTTGCATATCCAGATTACTCTGGTAAAAAGCATCTCCCGGACCTCCTACACTACCAGCCTGTGAGAAACCTGGTAGGCTTCCAAGGTGAGCATGTTCCCAGAGGCTCTAGCCACAACACAATACCTCCCAGAAACATCGACTACACAAAGAAGGTTCTTGCACCACACAGGCTGCCCATGGCACATACTCTAAATTGGTAGTTCATTCATCAAACACATAAAATTTCTAGACTTACTTACAAATACATAACAGTCACCTCAAAATTCAGATAAATATTTCCAATTAGTTGCTTTAATCTTCATATGTGTTTTCAAACCCTTCTGGCAAAAGTTACACAAACAATATCAGCAAATAAAATACTGAAAGAGCTGGCCTCACATTTGTATATCCATTATGACGTCCTTTAAGATCAAGTATTAGGTGATGCTGATGTGCTGCATTTTAGTAGACTGTTCTAAAACTGGGATTTGAGTTGGTTTTGACTACACATACTCTCAACAAAGTCTCTGTAAAGGTATGGTTTGTTTTAAAAGATTGACTTGAGTCAAACAGGTAAGAAGCAGTAACCAAAATAGATTTGGAGTAGGTTCTTACTCATAGCTTAAACTGGAACTGAAGCCAAATCCACTGAATACAAGCAGATCACAGGAAAAATAAATACTGACACAACTCCCTGAAAGGGTCAATCATCAAGTGCTGTAGAGTGATGGAAAGCAGGTGTGCAGCTGACTTCTGTTATCACCACATCTCCAAGTACAGGGTGATACAGCATCACTGGTGATATTCAGAAGGCAGAAGGCCTTGAAATCAAAGTATTTGCCCCTAAATGACTGTTAACTCATCAGAGGATTAAGTAAAAGGGGCAAAGGTGGCTGTGACACATCTTTCTACCTTATTTGGACCAACTCATCTAGTTCATATATTCACAATTTTGAGCAAATCACCTTATCTACTTTTTTTTCCTCTTTGCCCTTGCCTCTTTTAATGTCTATAACCAGCAAAAAGAAAATAAATCCCAATTTCAAAACTCAATCAAATATTTTGGTGGGTTTTTTGGTGGGGAGAACAAGAGGGGAAGTATGAGAAGAGAAGTGGGGAGGGGAATTTACACATGAAGTGAAGAACATTAATGAATCAAAACATACTCCAGAAAGATACAGTGCTTGAGTTCATACCTTATTAAATCACAACTTCACAGAATCACACGGGGTTGGAATGGACCTCTGGAAATCATCTAGTCCAACCCCCTGCCAAAGCAGGTCCACCTAGAGCAGGTTGTTTCATCCCTGCATACGCTAAGTGCATTCTTGTAATCTTCCCAAGTGGTCAGTCCTTTTGGGGGTGTTTTTTTTTTTAATTCTTGAGTTTAAACTAATACTCATCTCTACACTAAACCAGTTTCGAAGTGTTCCACAATCAGGAGTAGCTGAAAGCCTTTTCCATTGTATTCAATATTATTTTTAGAAAAAGTTTTAATATATTACCTACTTTATAAAAAAAAATACCACAGCGCCATTTAAGTGCATGTAGGAGGCAGTTAATAAACAATTTTCTCCATATTTTAGAAAAACTGTATAAAGATAATGATAATCTTAGCTTTACTTGGGGTAAAAAAGAAGCAAAGTAAATTTCCGTAATCTGAGAAAAAACACTTTTATCCTCATACACTCACATGGTTAAAACCATTAAATCATGCTTTTGCTTCATAAATTTACTAAATATTGGTGGAACTGTAGTTCTATCTGATCAGTAAGAATAACTTCTTACAGAATAGTAACAGCTCTGGAGAAATAAGACAAAGCGCATGAGCACAGCACAGTAATGCTTGCAGATACATACACATACATTGACATAATTTGGTAAGAATTCCCCTCATTCATTAGAGATTCAGGCAAGATAATGAAAAAAAAACAAACACTGTTTGTTTTCACAACATACATTGGAATCTTAATTGCATAGGTTTTTCTTCCTTGTTTCCAAAGCTCTGCAAACTCCCCAAAGAATATTAAGGATCCACTGATACACACATATTTTTCACATCTTCATAAAGGACATACTGCTTTAAGTAGTCCATTGCAATAGTTGTGCTCCTCTCCCTTTCTCTTTTTTGGGGGACAACTATTGCTGGAAAACAGTGATGCACTTTTTAATTACTTTATTTCTAAGCAGAAGAATTAAAGAGTGGAGCTATACAAGAAAAGACAAACGTGAGTCATAGTTTAAAGCAACAGTTATTTACAGACTATCCACTCTTTTCTGTTTCTAAATGGCAGAGAGCATGAGAATTGAAGTGGGGAAGAGGGAGAAAAAGGAAAGAAAAATATCTTGAAAATATCTTGATGCTTTAAGAGCTGGACATTTGTTCTCATCTGTACACTTGGCGTGAAAAGAGAATTTTTCTTCACTTGCTACACTGCTTAGTGAGTGCACATTAGATCCAACAAATAAAAAAAATTGTAACTTTGGTATGTAAAATAATAATTCACAAGCCATATTGATTCAATGGTAGCTTGTTAGTTACCATCTCTCAACAAGAACGCAACATTAAAATGAATAAAGAACCCTTTCTTGTAGCGGTCAGGCATCATTTGGTCTTTCCTTAATCATAAGGAAATCCTCAGAGAAGAGAGGGTAGCAGTTTATGAATATAGAAAAAAGTCACAAAATTAAAATTTACAATAGGAAGTTCTAAAATGGGTTACACGTTGCAAAATGGTGGAACTATGAAAAATTACTGAAGTAGAGAAACAAGAAAACACTGCCACAATAACAAAAATTAAAAATACAGACTGCACAGAGATTGGTGATCAGACTGAACGATCCGGTGACAGGAAAAGTAAGAACAGAAGAGGTTATGAAGGTATTTCTACAGGGAACAGTAGAAGGATCAGCTTGAACCTTCCAGGGTCCAAAACTCCATGAGCCATGGCAGCAGCTCAGGATTCTATTGGTTAATATATTTGTAGGAACTGTATCTTACACTCCCTCTCCTCCCCTACCCATGAACTCATGAGTAAAGCATTGAAGTTGTTCATTTTAAGGAATATATACATGGCTGGGGAAGGAAGGTTTGCAGAAAAGCACATTTTCTTCTTGTATTTATAGCAAGTTATTCTTACCATAACTGATTCATAACTGGAAGGGACTTGTTCTGTTCAAAGTTACTTCTGGATTCATGAGACAAACACCAGTCCCAACAACAGCAGTTAACTATTGATAGTAGTTCATGTTTTGTTTACAGACTTGAAAGACAAACATTGAACAGCCTTTAACTAATGAAAATTTAAAACTGACACTTGAAGCCCATTTATGCAAGATACTAGATACGCACTAGATACCTGAATTTAAACAGCATTTCCTGAACTGACTAAAAAAAACTACCCGCAAACTAAGCCCAAAAACTATAATCTCTTGACATTTCACAAATAGACGGCAATAATTATCTACATTATTCAGTTTCATGACAAGTCATCTTGTGTAACAACTGAAGGGTTTTCCCCCAGCTTGTAAACACTACTAGATAAAGATTCAAACATCTGTATTCTGCCTGCACTGTGATTTTTGTGCAGATTTCTTGCATTTAAGTATATACAGATAAGGTAAACGTTCTGTCAACCTGCCATAGCACAGAAAAAGAACAAGGTGGGAGTTATCACTGATTCTTTTCCTCTGTGAAAAATGATGGCCAGTCATTTATGTAAAAGATAACTGATATATCTTTATCCATCTAAGAATCATTTTAACTCAAAACTGTATTTTTAAAAGAAACACTGAGTAAACCTGAATGGGGCTTTAAAGGAATATTACCTAAAGTTACCAGTTAAGAAGTGACAGCTATCATGGATGTAGTCTAATATTTCCCAATACTAGCACACTAAAAAATAAGAATTATTAAACAGTAAAGTTGTTCTTTGATCTTGGTTGTATTATTTGTAACTTCTTCCTAAAAATTAAAAATTGTATAAATATTTACACCACCTTCAGAATACAATGTTTAGTGAGATAAACCCAATCACATTGTGATTTTAGGCACAGCAAACACCACCTTCTCTTACAAAAAAGCACTACAGTCAGACTGAGTCCTAAGGCTTAGAATTAAACCTGAAAAAATCAGGGGAAATTAACTTGATGTATGTTGTAACTCAGAATGTTTTAATTCATTTTGCGCTGAAGTAGTTGCTCAGGTTTTTTGGTGAGTCAATAGCTTGCCTTTCTTCCCCCTGCTATTTGTAATGACCCACCAGCATGGAAGCTACTGAGGAGACACGGCTCCATTAGAAACCGCTCTGTCTTTCTTCCAGAGAAAGAATGTTATTTGTACCAATTTAACTCAAAAATGACAAGAGACTTCAACATACAAGCACCAGAGAACATTTTCCTAAAATATGATTTCTCTGATTATTTATTTTGAATCATTAATATGCTTTAATTTATGAAAGTATATGAAATAAAATTGCTCTAAACTGATTTCTGCCGGGTTCCTTTACTTACATTGAAGAACACTTAAAGAACTACTGCATGAATCTTTACCATTCATTAAAGCACCCATTAATACCACACAATTCAAAAAAGGTCAAACTTACAAACATGTAGGTTCAAAAAGGTTCCTAACATTTAAACTGCCACTCAATAAACTACTTTCCACTAAGAACATCTATATTTTGAGATGGATCAGGCAGCTTTAATAGCAAAATGAAAATGCACTCTAGTTAATGAGAGCTTCCCTTTGTTGTATAACGCTGGACAACAGACTTATTATGCATCTGCTATTACCATGGAATGAATTGCCCGCTGTCCCAGGCTTTAATGTAAGTCACGGAAGGTACAAAAACAGGGGCTCTGAGAATGAAGAGCTACCCACAGTAGGAGAAGATCAGGTTTGAGACCACCTAAGGAACCTGAAGGTATGTTAAGTCAATGGGAGCTAACGAAATTCATCCACAGGTCCTGAAGGAGCTGGCGGACAAAGTTGCTAAGCCACTTTCCATCATATTTGAGAAATCGTGGCAATCTGGCAAAGTTCCTGCTGACTGGAAAAAGGGGAATAACACTGATATTCAAAAAAGGCAAAAAAGAAGACCCAAGGAACTATAGGCCAGTCAGTCTCACCTCTGTGCCTGGCAAGATCATGGAGCAGATCCTCCTAGAATCTCTGCTAAGGCACATGGAAAAGAAGGAGGTGATTTGAGACAGCCAACATGGCTTCACCAAGGGAAAATTGTGCCTGACAAATCTGGTGGCCTTCTACAATACTGCCACAGACTTGGCGGACAAGGGCAGAGCAACTGACATCATCTAGACTTATGCAAAACATTTGACACTGTCCCACATGACATCCTGGTCTCAAAATTGGAATCTCATGGATTTGATGGGTGGACCACTTGGTGGATAAGGAACCAGCTGGATGGCCACACTCAAAGGGTTGTGGTCAACGGCTCAACGTCCAAGTGACAAGTGGTGTTCCTCAGGGGCTGGCACTGCAACCAGTGCTATTTAACACCTTTGTCGGAGACATGGGACAGTTGGATAGAGTGCACCCTCAGCAAGTTTGCCAACAACACAAAGCTCGGTGGCACGGTCAACACGCTGGAGGGAAGGGATGCCATCCAGAGGGACTTGGACAGGCTTGAGAGGTGGGCTCATGAAAATTGCGTGAAGTTCAATCAAGCCACATGCAGGGTCCTGCACCTGGGATGTGGCAATCCCAGGCACAAATCCAGACTGGGCGGAAAATGGCTGGAAAGCAGCCCTGAGGAGGACTTGGGAGTGCTCATGGATGAGAAGCTCAACATGAGCCAGCAGTGTGCACTAGCAGCCCAGAAAGCCAATTGCATTCTGGGCTGCATCAAAAGAAGCACGATCAGCAGGCCATGGGAGGTGATTCTGCCCCTCTACTCTGCGCTCATGAGACCCCACCTGGAATACTGTTTCCAGTTCTGGAGTCCTCAACATAGAAAGGACATGGACCTGTTGGACTGGGTCCAGCGGAGGGCCATGAAGATGATCAGAGGGATGAAGCACCTCTCCTATGAAGACAGACTGAGAGAGCTGGGGTTGTTCATCCTGGAAAAGAGAAGGCTCTGGGGAGACCTTATAGCAGCCTTCCAATATCTAAAGGGAGCCTACAGGAGAGCTGGAGAGAGACTCTTTGTCAGCCAGTGTAGTGACAGGACAAGGGGTAACAGTTTTAAATTGGAAGAGAGGAGATTTAGATTAGATATCAGAAAGAAATTCTTTACTGTGAGGTGGTGAGGCACTGGAACAGGTTGTCCAGAGGGCTGCGGATGCCCCATCCCTGGAAGTGTTCAAGGCCAGGCTGGATGGGGCTTTGAGCAACCTGGTCTAGTGGGAGGTGTCTCTCGCCACGGTAGGGGGGTTGGAACTTGATGATCTTTAAGGTCCCTTCCAACTCTAATGATTCTATGAAATTCTATTAACAGAGGAACAGGTTTAATTTCTCAAGTGACTGCAGCAGGCTGAACTAGACTAGCTAAAAATAAAGCATAAGAATATTTATTTATGGCAACACTTGTCAATTTTTGAAGTTGAGAAGTATTCTGCAAGTTATCTTCCTACCCTAGAGTAGACAATCAAACACAAAGAACTAACACATCTACAACAGCAGTGAAATCAGCAAGAGAATGTCATCCATCATTTTCAGTATTCCCTTTTGTTTCTATCTGGCATGGGGAGGACAGAAAGTTACCTTCAACCCAAGATTCGAGACGTTTTAAATGAATACAATAATTCCAGCCTTGCCTGAATTAACTACTTGGCAATAATCAAAGTGTTGCAATGCATGACTAATTCTGCTTTCATTTGTTTCTATGTTGGAGAAAAGACAGGACTGAGAAGGAAGGAAAAATTTTCAAAAGAAAATCCTGAAAATATTCACTCTGCTTTTCTAGAGCCACAAACACACACACCACAAAAAAAGGATTATTCTTGGATGTCTGCTAAATCTTCATTCTTTTATGTATGGACTGAAACTTCATGACATCAACTTTGTGGGCTGAGTTACAAGCTACAGAGAAAACAAGTGCTAAATGCCAAGAGCAATAGCTTGGGTACTAGATTAAAAGTTTCAGAGATCCTTTTGAAATATGACAAAGTGCTAACCAACAATATATTTCTGTCAAATATATCCAGCAAATACAAGTAACCAACCTAAACATCCCATCCAAATTGTGCATCAAAGAACCAATTGAGGAAAACAGAAAACGTACCTGAAAGAAAAGCCAATTTTTTCTTCAGAATGGGTAATATTACTGAAGCTTCCATTCTACTTCAGGTAATTTTCACAGCTCTGAAACACAAGAAGTTAAAGTTGTCAAGCATGGAAAACCAATTACAACGTTTCACTAGAATGAGCACTGGCCAAAACACTTTTGTACTCTTCTGAAGGAAGCACAGAACACTGTAACCAGAATTCAAAGTATTGTAAAAACTTTAGGGAAAAAAAAAAATCAGATGCATTTTTCCATGTAAATCTTTAATTAAAGATTTCTTCCCTCTCATTGTAAAAAGAAAAAAAAAGTCAAAGAAGAATCTCAACTGGGACACTGAAACAATTTTATAAAAGTCTTATTTCCCAATCCTATTAAACTACAATTAATTTACAGTTAGATCATCTGTTTGCTCGGTCATTCACGTGTAAAATGAGTGTAAATAAAATTGCACTTTTGTATAGTCTGCCTCATATTACTAGGAATATAATTATTATTTAAATAAGTTATGCTGCATTTATGTCAGGACACTGCCATTACCCTGCCATCGGTAGGTCTTCAATAAAGAAAAACATCCAACAGCCAGAATAAGCATGTCTAACCCATAGCTGTAAATGCTTCTGCTCTTGTCGGTGCAGATCCCTTCTTACCCTCATCCCACTTTTATTGCATTATGAACTGCAATTCACTGTGATTGTGCTTCTGCGTTTCATTGACAAATCAACACAATGCTTGAACTGCAACCTTCTCTTTCAGCCTACACAAAGTAGCAACTGGCATCTGCTTAGAAGTCTGAGTTTATACTTGCACAAATCAATCCATAATTCTGCCTAGAAATATGCAAATCAAGATATGTACCAGTATTCAGTCAAAATAAAAACCAGATTAATTTTTTTTTTTTTCCTTAAATTCCAGCCACAGGGCTTCAGACTGTAACCTGGAGTTCTACATCTGGATACTTCAACATTCATGCACACAAATAAAATTTTATTTCCTTTGGAAGAGAGGAGGAAGGCGGGGGAAGGCAGCTGAATCAAAACTATAAATGATCTAGGAGAAAAAAAAAAAAAAAGGAAAAAAAAAAGGGAGAACTTCAAATAGAGAGTCTGAGGTAAAACAAAATAGGTATTTATTCTCTTGTTAAACAATGAACTTCATTACAAATAAAAAAAGAGGCAGAATGATTATTTTTTATGTGAAACAGAAATAACATCTCAATAACTTTTTATTGTCCCTCTCTGTTTCAATGTGTAATGCTTTACAATGTTCATTCCCATCCCTTATCACAAAATCTCCATATTTAAGTGTCATTTTTGTCAGTTATATGAAGTACACATTTCCCATATTACAGAAGGAAACAAACAAATTTCAGTTCTTTCAGGAAACTGAGTCCCAAGACAGCTTGCACTTTAAACAATTACTCAAATTAGCATCCTATTGAAGCTTCCTGTATGCTTCAGACAAAAATTTGTAGGTTGTCGCATAAAACACAAAACTCAAGAATGCCACAGGGAGTCACTTTTGTCTCTCAAATGCCACACTCAAACCACCCTGCGTAAGCTGTTTAACTTTGTTAGTATTCTTTTTTCTGAATATATGTAACAGGTACCTGGTAATGATTTTTCCCCTTTCCTCCCCCAGTTATATTTCAAAATTATTACAACTGGCTCTTTATTATAACCAATGAAGAAAGCCCAAACCTACACACACACTTCATTATCTTCATACTTTCAGATGTGAACAAAAGTTTGCATCAACTTATTGACTCTAGGAAGCATGTTTCTTTGCTGTTGTGAAAGGACCTATTTATTTAATATGAAAGCACTGCCTGGCTTTCTGCCACAGTAGTGGCACTGTCCATGGATCAAAATAGTTCTTTTGTTCAGTATTTCCTGGAACCAAAGGAAGCATTCTGCTCATTCAGAGTGGAGGGAGGTGAGTCAGAACAATTTGCCGATAATTTCAAACACCTAGCCTTTGTTCCAGAAACTCCTGAAGTTTTCCAATTACCTCTCTTCTGTGAGAGCTTTGATGTGCCCCATCTAGAATAAAACTCTCACCAGAGCAGGTTATCAGACCATACAAAAAAAAATCTTCAGGTTTAAAAATAAGGTTTAACATCCTTCTCTATCTTTAACACTCCAGAGAATCTCAAAAGGAGTTAAACTAAAAGTCTTTTTTTAATATTGGAAATTGAAACAGTATCAAGAGAGCTGCCATCTACTTTCCACTGGGAGTTATCAAAGGTGTTTTTAAAAAGGCACACTGCTAAAAAGCAGTTTTAAGTATATTTAGACCTACAAATAAAATTTGAAGTAGTTTTAACTTGTTTGGAGGAAGAAGAAATGACTGACTCTTAAATTAGCCATCAAGCTCTCTATTTAGAATGAGGAAAGAATGATGTCCTGCTCAATGTCCTACCAATGTTTTGCTAAAAGAAACAGATTCAGTGTCTATTCTTCAACCAAAAAAAAAAAAAGTCATTAAATAGAAAAAACCTACAGAAAGACAAGTGCACTGAATAGAACAGATTTACCTTGAGGAAAATGAAATACTTCAAGAAGCTACATTTCATCAATTCCAAAACAAAAGACATAAATTTTATATGCTCAAATTTTGCATATACGAAACAAGTTAAAGAGGTCACATGTTTGCTTAATTTAAGAAACAATCTAGAGTGCTGCATGCCCACCTGCAATCTACTTTGCCAATTAAAATACCATATGCCAAACTGTAAAACTTGTCTCTACAGGAAACACGCTAAATAAAAGACCTATATTGAAGAACCCCACTGAACTTGTTTAGAATGACCTGAGCTTTCAGGTTTTTAAATCAACACAGCAATGTTAATCTCCAACAATGTATTCATTCTCTTGAAGATTCCCACAGAAAAGTGGCAAGACTAAATTCACATAATATTTATATTTAAAACCTAAATATTTGAAAGGTATTCCAGTGAAATAGAAAACTCTTACAACCTCTCCCCACCAAGCAGAAAATAATACTGCTTGTGGAGAAAATTCTCTTAAATACAAACTTAAATGAAATAGGGATACATTAGGAAGAGGATTAGGGTGCTGGGGAGACAGTAAACAAATAGTAAAAAAAAAGTTACAGAATAGATAAAAATGTAAACAGTATTTCAAGCTGCACTCCAATGTGAAATCAAATCACAAGTCGGTAGGCTACATACCATATCATTTCTAGGCTCTTTCCAGAGCCTAGAGCCTAACTGTAAATTACGTTGTTTTACTCAGAGTTTAAAAATCTAGAACTACATGTAATTCAGCATAAGAGTATAAAATTTCTGATGAATGAAGAATATCATCTGCATTTTCTGCTATGCATCTTTAGTCTCATCTAATAAAAAAAAAAAAATAAGAACTAATGTTCAAACACTGCTTAAAACTATTTTAAAAGTCAATTAAAACAGAAAGAGCAGAGGGAGAAGTTGACAGACTCACATTGACTAGATGACCGGAAGCAAGATACACTGAAGCTGTTAGAGAGAAGATGCCCTGCAAGTTAAAAGGTGCTTTCTTTCTAAGCAACCCAGGGGCAACCACTGCCCAAAACACATTAACAATCAAAATGAATTCGGGCTCAATGAGAATTAATATAAACATGTTTACTCATATTCATTACACCTGAAACATTTACTTTCTTCATTCCCTCATCACATATCAAGCAAGACAGCATTGCTGGCCTGTTAAGCACAGGACTAAAAGTTAGGGGAAAAAAAAAATAAAAAAAATCTGTTTTTTTAATCCTTGCTCTGCTATGAAATATACATATGGCTTTCAGCAAGTCATTTATCCCTTTTAGTCTTCATTCAGTCCCTCCATCTAACTCCCTTTTACAAGAGTATCGTGATGTTTAATTCATTAATGTTTTTGAAGACTTGGGAGATTAGAACGAGCTCCACAGATCTGCCTATAAATAACCAAGAAGCAGATGGGCAGCTACATTCAAAACTGTAGCAGCTTGCAAGTCCAGGCACAAACAATGGCACAAATAACAACAGACATTCTGAAGTATTGCAAAAAGGAAAAAAAAAAAGAAATAAAAGACTCAATCACATAGGATGAAGGTCTTTCAAAATCAACTTCTGAATTGCAGACCTTCAAAATTAACAGCTACGTTCACTGAAGCCAGCATAAAAGTTTTTTCAGATGTTAACTTCAACCCACAAAGCATTACCCCACGTTTTCCCTGGAACAGCTTAAAAAAAAAAAAGTTCATCTGTCCCACACAAAATTAAAAGCCATGTGCAAAACTTAGAAAGCTGAATATCAAAATTATCTATGTAGATTATTATTTCACCTTCCCTTAAAGCTGCATTAAAAGATGCCATCTCTCCCACAGCTAAGTGGCACAAAAGCAGAGAAAACACAAAGGTGTCTCCAGGGCTGATAGCCCAGAGTAATTCGAGAAGCCCACCGATCCTGCCCAAAAAGTAGAAGGTGGCTGTAAGCATTGTTTAGTTAATGCTGTCTTCAATTAAAGAGCACATGCAACCAGGTTACTCAGCTGGACAGTTTCAAAATATCAACAAAATTGACAGATGATCATCAGCCTGGGTACTCAAATGCTTTTCCTCTTCAATATATTATGAGGCGCACTAATAATTTTTTAGCATTACAGCCCATTAAAGCATAAAAAAAAAAAGTAACTCCACATATTTAGATAAAACCAAGTCACGTTTTTTTTTGCTTTTCTCCATTTTCTTCTTTTTATTTGTTTTTTGACTAACCATAAAAACTATCCATAAAAAGGGCATACTGAAGTTTTACATTTTGTCTGATTTTCGAGTTGTACACAAAGAAAATATACCTGATCTTCTATAACCTGCTAATTCACACTAAAGGATTAAGAAAATAAAAACTACAATCTCAGTATCTTAGTTGATTTCATCATTGCATAAGTTTGTTTACCTTTAAAGCAAAATGCAACCATCCAATGTTAGTTCCATTAAACATACACAGTTAGTACTCTAACTCAGCAACTTGACAGCAAAACATGCTCTATTTGTAGTTAAACCTAGGGTTAACAGTTTGCTAGGTCATGATCGAAAAGCACACTGTCACAGCCATGCCAAATTCAAGCTTGGAAAAACTCCTTTTTTTCTGCCCAATTTTCACCTGGAGGTTCAAGTCCTACCTATACACTTTGTCTTTTAACTATAGCTAATAATACAATTTAGAAGCTGCCTGTTAACTACTTCCTCTATTTAATCCATCTTCCATATTCATTTCCCACCCTTTTAGCTCCCTTCAACGTTCTGTGGAAAGTGATGTAAAAGATGAGTGGCAAGAAGGGATGAGCAATATAATGAATAGTGAACCAGTAAATGGAGAACAAGTGAGTAAGAGAGGTTATGCCACCTGAAAAGAAAAATACATTGAGCTCGTAAGTTGTAAGTTTTAACTTTGATCTCAGTCAACTATTCATTTCACAGAACAGTGAAGCTTTTCCTCAGACTTAGACCAAGCGACAGAGGGAAAGAAAAGAAGAAAGAGTACCAAGCACAAAAACAATTAACCAAGGATGCACAATAACATCTGCATGTACAGCTGTGAAACACAGTAATGACACCTCAGTTTTCTCATACAAGAAGGACAAGCACAGGATACCATGCAGTAAATAGCACTCTCTCAAAGAATAGCACTTCTTTGGATTCAAAGGCCGTGCTCACAGGCAGCAGTCTTCTCCAACCCAAAGAAACACATGCAGAAGCTTGTAATGATGCTACAACACATGGCATATAAAATGATAGCTTGCTAGAGTTTTATACCCTTTCCAGCCCCAGGCCAAGCCAAATACATATGGTATATGTTAAATTACAGCAGTTTTCAGGCTTATTTTATCTAGAATAGTAGAGAAAATAAGTCACAGGTTTTGGATGCATCCCCACATTTCCTTTTCTGCCACATTTATCGAGAGAGAGAATCCATGTTTACTTTCCTGCAGAACCCTATAGCTTGCCCTTGCAGGATGCCACAGGCAACAGAAGACTGATCTAACTTATACCTCCTCTTGCAACAGGCAGCCAAAATAGCAGAAATTGCAGTCATCTGGTATAGTCCCAACACATTTCACAGCATCAATTGACCACAGAACATGCGAAATGCAATCTGGGAGGTTGCTTCTTCCATCATTTTCTATATAGCAATAGGGGAATTGAAATGCTATGTTCAAAGCATAGCACAGACATTTTCTCTTCCTCACCACACTTCCTTAAGACCTCTAAAAAAAATGATCGCAGGTCTGGCTCTTAAAACTTTACTTCAGAGACAACGTGAAAATAAGACAGAAATTACAGAGACAAATTATGCCACAGAAACAGTCTGAGTCACATGTTGGGGGGGAAAAAATAATCAGTGAATAGTAGAATAAAATTACATACTCCTCTTCTAGCTGCCTCTACTGAAAAAAAAAAAAAAAAAACAAACACGTCATAAAAGCTTGCAAGAATGAGCTGGGGGAAATGAGTACCCTATCACCGGTTCTTTAAGAAACTGTCCAAAACCAGTTCATGATGAAAAATCACAAAGAGCTCTTATGGCTTCAGTACTTCATGAAACTAACAAAAACAGCAAGAAGAAAGAGACTGGACAATTCCAGGCCGAGTCAAAAGACAAACAGCTGCACTGATGAATGCAACTGTTGGCAGTCTGGAGCAAATGAAAAATAACTTTCCTCTGGGGTGCAAGATTAGAACTTCTTGTGCCTTTTATAACATTTATATAAGAAAACAATCTACAACCTCATAACAATACACATACTTGGCACTGGTTACAAGTGAGTGTGGCTCAGGCCCTCAGAATCACTTCTCAATCCAGTATAGTGACACTACAACTGAATGGAAGCAAAAAGAAATGCTTTTCTAAACCAGAAGCCATACAGAGCGGCGGGGAGCGTGAAAGGGAAGACATGGCTTGAGAGGAAAATTACGGCAGGTTGTAGCAGACATAAAATCAGTCATCCTTTTTAGGTGGAGAACACTGACCCAAGACGAGAAGAAAACAAATGAGAGGCTAATTAGATGACTGTTTACAGATTTCTAAAACTTTGGGTTTGATACCTAACCAAAAAAAGTTCCCAGCTCAAAAGCATGATTTGATGTGGGCCTTGAAACATCCTGAACAATTTCCTCTGTGGTTTGTTGGTTTTTTAAAGAAAATTATGGTGGTGGCTTCCCCCTCCCCCTTCACTGCACAACACACAAGGAAGACACAATAACAATAAAAATCCCTTCATAAGAAATAAGTAATTTGAGGACTTTGCTAATCATAATTAAACATGAAAGTAGAAGATACTGAAATATGCCAGATCTGGAACACAAATACCTTGTTCATTCACAAGTTTCAAAATATTTCAGAATTACACAGATTCATTGCTACAGAAAATAAAAAATTATCTATGCTGCTCTTGAATTACCATATGCAAGAGAACTATATCTTTAACTTGCACAGATGTCTTCAGTTTTCCTACTCACGTTAAAAATTCTGAACATTTCAGCTGCAAACCACAAACTAAATGGGCCACAGCAACCACCTGCAGTTAACCACAGCACCTCTCCCATCCCCTCAAAATAAAACATGTAACATTCCACTATCATAAATAAATAAATGGTCACATGCTTCACAGAATATAAAATCTCTAAACTGCTACCTGGAGAATCTTGCATAGATGTAACACATACATTTTCACTGATACCATTTTCTAGGGCCAAGCTAGAATATAACAAGACAGAATTAGCAAACGCTACACTAGCGGAGAGAAAATGGACAACACACATTGAGGGTATACTCACCAGAAAGAAACCATTGCTTTTACCTACACCTAAAAGTAGATAAGCCACAGCACCTTTCATCTACATATTACATGTCCATCCTTACCCTTTCCCTCAAGAAGGGCCATTTATCTTCTCAAGCTCAGCCATACATAGCATTTAGTGACCAAAACATCAAGTTAACATCAAATCCATTTATCTTATTCTTCCAACACTTCCCCCCCCAACCTTACTCAGTCTAGTCAACATTGTATTCTTGGAGAGATACCATGAAGAATAATCTCAAATTCAACTCTGTCAACACCACAGGAGTTTAGCTTGGCTCTGAATTCTCAAGTGCCTACTATATCTATCTCCCTTGAATCATTGCTTCTGCAAAGCCCTAAGCCATACCTTCATCTCCTCTTAACTATTGTAATTTCCTCCTTAATTGTTTCTTTATGTCCCAGCGTTCCAAACTTCAGCTTGTCCAAAATGCAGCAGCTCATCTTCTCACCTAGAAACAGGAAAACAACACTCCATATTGATTTTTCACTTGCTTCCTTGTTGAGCTTAGAGTCCACCATAGAGATATCCTCACTTCAAACTCTCTCACTCATTTAGTCTAAAGAGTAAAAAGCTTTGCCAGTGCATTTTTCTATCTGCTCGCTCAAGGTGCTCAAGTCCTTCATTTCTCTTCTATAAAGAAGCTTAACAACCCCATAGAAGCAGCAACAATCTACCTCAATACTTTTAAAACTTTTTTCCTTACTCTCACCCACAACCACAGCTCCATCTTTAAATTAGAATTCACATATCTCCAGTCTTATGCTTAAACACCCTCTAATACATTTGCAAACACTACTCTTTGTGAGATACCATAACACAAGTCACACAATTTTACAGTATCCAAGTCAAACTTTATGAGTTATGTAACATCAGTATCAAAAGCTTTTTGTTAAAGCACCTTTTTAAAGATCTTACAAAGTCAAGACAAGTTTTTTACAAGACAAAAACAAAGTAAAGTTAAAAAAGGCACAAGTTACAGCCTAAGTAAGTTTGTACAAAAGCAATTGCAAAGATATGGTTCTATGCAGTGTATTCATCAGTGTCAAAGCTTTGTAACAAACAAATACATTACATGAAAATTTTAAAGATCTTATTTTGGAAGAAATTGATCCTACTTACCATTGGCACCAGAACACAGGTAGGCATAAAAGTTTGAGCTCTAGATCCCAGATTCTGCAAATTTAAATGAAAAAAGTATTTGACCATATTTTCAGATGTTAACACTCAATCTAAAACTTCATTTCCTTGGAGGCTGAAAACAAGGGTTTATTACAAAGGTACATGATAGGGATAGTCAACATTTCCATTATATATCCACAAATACTTGTAAGCTAAGCATTCAAGTTGAGTTGGACAGCATGAATCCCGTATTTTCTACCAAGACATACGGTAGACATCAACATTGTTTATAATTAGCAGCCAATGCTCCTGAGGCAGCACCGGAAGCAGTGGGAAAGTAACAAGAACCAGAATCCTCGTAGTATGCTTTCAGCAAGAGGTAATCTACACAGAGTTTTAGGCAAAATCAAAAATAGAATAGTGCTAGTGTTTTTTTGTGAAAAGAAAAAGAAGGTATTTCTACAAAGTATGGTAATTACTGCTATAAAAATTAAAAAGGCAAATTATAACTTGAATTTTTAAAAATATAAATTGTCCCTATTTGTATTAGAAAACACAGAATTGAGAGATAAGCATCAAACATAAAACCTCAACAAATGCTTTAAGACTTGCATGAAACCTTGCAGCTGAACAAATTCCATCCAACAAAACCCAAAAACTCAAATAGTGTACACCGTGTAACAGGTGAAGCCAAAATGTCACACACATTTCATAGGTTTTATGGTTACTTAGATGCAGCAGTCATTACAGTAATTTCTCTAACAAGAGGTTTTAAATTTAAAAAAAAGCTTACAGTACTGGTATTTTTCTAGTCAGACAAATGCGCTAGCAGCCTCAAGAAGATGGAGAGAGGGCAAGAGAACACACCCATAGATCAGGAATAAGACAATGAATATTAAGTGCTCAAAATAGCTCAAACAGAGACACAGTTGAAATCCTACAACATCATTTGTTACCCATACAGGACCCTGTGGTAGGCTTTGCCTACTTTATCAGAGGTTACCTACTGAAGGTGTTCTATATTTTCCCAGCCGCTCATAGTCATTGGGAAATAAAGATGTTCCTCTCCATACCCTGTTCTTAAGGACTCTTGACAGTTATGTAGCATTGTATTAAAGCTAACCATCAATGTATCTAGTGTCTTGCAGAAGCACCTCCAGTTCCCCTCCCTACTATCACTCCCAAGCAGCAGCCAACTGAAACTGAGCTGAATTTCACCTGACTCCTTTATTATGCTACTCGAAAATAACAACACTATGTACATTTCCCCTGTTTATGTAAGCCAATTTAGAATTATAGCCTACAACTCCAGGAGACATCACGGCACTGTTTCTTGTAAGAAATTTAAAAATACATATATTTTCTTCTCTGATTCTACAGACCACTTAGACTGTAAATAAAATATGAGCATGCTACTTTAGGAAAAACAATTGGCTGAGGTGATTTTACAGGATTTTTCAAGTCGTAACCTGCAATGTAAGGAACTGTGCAAAATCCTGAAATCCATCACTAAATAACATTGTAATTACTCCTAGTTTTGGCAGGGAGTTTTGGGGGTGGGTTTTTTTTTTCCCTTGACAGAGCAAAGCATGATCAGCACCTTACCAGCAAGCAGTAGGCCCCTCTGGCCAAGCTTTAGTTCTACTCTGAGATCCACACCTTTCCCCCTTTCTCCTCCTTAAGTTTCTACTTGGTACAGACAACGGGACCAGGACTATAAAAACCCACACTCAGAAAAATGAGAACACTTATGAGCACGGAAGTTCATCACCACCACCGTTCCTATAATGTAGTAACAGTATGCATTATTTACTATACACCGAATCTTAGCAGACAGTGTCACAGAATAGGGAAAGGGGGGAAAAACCCTGTTCTTCCTCATCACAGTGTATTTTAAGGTGTGAACTAAGTCAACATCCAATCGTTAGGACAATGCAGACACTGCAATACTAAAAACACAGAGGGCCAGTATTTCCCTTGGGATGAAGAAAGATGAAAGAAAGACTGACAAAAGCATCTACTAATATCCATCCATGAAAGCCTTACCAATTTTGCTCATTAAAAAAACTACAAAGACTCAAAAAACAGAGAACTGTTCTCCACTAATTGGTAAGAGTGTGCTTCCACACTCGTTCAAATCCTTTAAGAAAGGGGGTGCTTTAGAGCATCTCCTTCCTATGACTGCCTGGCCAAACAGCTCTGTTAGGGGGCAGCAAGGGATACTACAGTTATGGGGGGAAAGGCAAATTGCTAGACAATGGACCTGTCAAAAATCAAAGAAATGGCAACCATGGCTCTGAGCAACCACTGCTTCAGCAATGAATCAGCTTCCCTACCAGGCAGCGCTTCCAGAAACCCAGGGCCACCCCGACGCCGAGGCGGTGACACGGCCGTGACTCGTCCCCACCAGCCCGCCACCCGCACTGACCGCCGGCCACGCAACGGGGAAACCCCCGCGAGAAACCCAGCGGATCGGCGAGGCGGG